>BMAU01021046.1:0-600000 GCA_019973935.1 Trichonephila clavipes | reverse complement strand
ATATGGTGTTGTACTATTATTTTTGTTTGTTACTATTTAGTCTCTTTTTAATTGAATTATTGAATTAATATTCAAAAAAACTTTATTAACATCAAGTGTCATCTACTACAAGTTTTAAAAAATGTATTTGAACTTGAATGGATAAATAGAATGTATTTACGATTGAAAATTTGAACAAGATATATATATATATCTATATATATATATGGGTTGGATCAAGAATCGATTGGATTGACATGGTTGGATGTTATGAACAAAATATGTGTATTTGATATATTAAAAATGAAATGTCGGGCAATAAGAAATGGATCATATTCTTGATGGGATACTGTTTGGTGAGTCTTTAATGATTTACTCTATTCATTTGTGAATATACTGTATTTTTAATGATTTACTCTATTCATTTGGGAATATACTGTGTTTTTAATGTGAACATTCGGTTTTAGAAATTTTTAGTTTGAACTTTCAGATTTTTTAACTTGAACTTTTGGATTTTTAACTTGAACTTTCGGATATTTTAACTTGAACTTTCGGATATTTTAACTTGAACTTTCGGATATTTTAACTTGAACTTTCGGATATTTTAACTTGAACTTTCGGATATTTTAACTTGAACTTTCGGATATTTTAACTTGAACTTTCGGATATTTTAACTTGAACTTTCAGATATTTTAACTTGAACTTTCGGATATTTTAACTTGAACTTTCGGATATTTTAACTTGAACTTTCGGATTTTTTAACTTGAACTTTCGGATTTTTTAACTTGAACTTTCGGATTTTTAACTTGAACTTTCGGATTTTTTAACTTGAACTTTCGGATTTTTTAACTTGAACTTTCGGATTTTTTAACTTGAACTTTCGGATTTTTTAACTTGAACTTTTTGATTTTAGATAATTTTTGATTTGAACTTTTGGATCTCAAATATTTTTTGATTTGAACTTTCGGATCAGGAATTTATTTTTTCTACCTTTACAACTATTTTAAAGATGTGTGCATAATCTTGGAAGTTTGAGGGTTCACTTATATTATGTACTAAATTGTTTTTTAAATTTTAATATTGCAATATCTTTCGGAATGTGATGACGAATAGTTTTATTTTTCAAGTAAAATGATTTAATTTTAACTTTTTAATTTTTTTCTGAAATTTGAAAATTTTCCAATTAAATTACCAAGTTGCAATAGGGGAAGGTTGGCGCCATCAAACTAGTTTAACCCCACTTATCGGTCCTAAGTCCGAGATTGCACTTGGATATTTTATAAATTTTTATTTTATTTTATAATTTTTTAATTTTGTTTGAAAATGATGGAACATTATCTTTTATATTCGCCATTGATATTCTGAAGTGTTTTGGTATTTTGGGATTCATATATTTCAATTTTTAAACTGATAATTGTGATTGTTTTTATATATTTAAATATATATATATATATATATATATATATATATATATATATATATATATATATATATATATATATATATATATATATATATATATATATATATATAAAGGAGAAAAGCGACTCACTCACTCACTCACTGACTCTGCCTAATCACGATATCTCCGGAACTATTAAACCCACAGACTTGAAATTTGGTAGGTAGGTTCCCTTCATGGAGTAGATGTCAGCTAAGAACGGATTTTGCAAAGTTCGAACCCCAAGGGGCGTTATAGATAATTATTTTCATTACTAAACTATTAGATGTACAGTCGTGAAACTTGGTACACAGATTTCTTTCATAAAGTAGAGATTCCCTACATAAGGATTTTTATGAAAATCGACCTCCAAGGGGCGTTGGGGGCGCTTAAGAGGCGTTATACATAATTATTTCCATTTTTAACCTATTAGATGAACAGTCTTGAAATTTGGTAAGCGGATTCCTTTCATACAGTACAGATCCCCTACAGAATAGATTTTGTGAAAATCGACTTCCAAGTGGTGTTGTAGAGAATTAAGTGGCGTTATAGGCAATTAACTTCTTTTCTAAACTATTAGACGGAAAATCTCAAAATTTAGTAAGCTGATTCCATTCATTGAGTAGAGATCCGCTATAAGATGGGTTTTGTGAAAATCGTTTCCTAAGTGGCGTTGCGGGCGCTTAAGGGGCGTTATAGATAATTATTTCCATTTTTAAACTATTAGACGTACAGTCTTAAAATTTGAAAGCGGATTCCCCTTTAATAGAGTACAGATCCGCTACAAAATAGTTTTGGGGAAAATTGATTCACCAGGGTCTTTGAGGGGGATTAAGGGGCGTAATTGATAAATATTTCCGCTTTTCAACTAATAGAACCACCTGCTTGAAAATTAGAAGGTATGTTCCGTTCATGGAATAAAGTTCCTTTTACAAAGATTTTTGCGAAAACGGACCCCCAAAGGAGTGAGGTTGCGAGGGATTAAGGCGTGTTATAGAAAAATTCCTGTTTTTGAATTTAACTCATTTATTGAAATTTGTTGAGCACTTTTCTTTAGTTGAATAGAGTCCCACTAAGAAAGAATTTTACGGAAACCAACTCCAGGGGGAAGCGGGGAGAGTTATTGGGGCGTATTGATAGACAAAATTCCAGTTTTTGAACTGCTAAGACTATAATAATAAAATTTGGTTTGCATGCTTCTTTTGTTGAACTGGAATCCGCTAAGAATGCTGTCAACGATAAAGATTCCGTTTTTGCTCTGTTAGATTTAGACTTGAAATTTAGCACGCATGTTTATTTTATGGAGTAGAGATCCACTGAAAGTTGCTTTGGGGGAAATCCACTTGATTATTAGGTTAAATGAGCGAAAGAAAATCTTTCTCCTTCTATTTTAGACATAAATAGAAATTAGATATTATAATTTATGTTCTTTTTATATCAAGGGGCGAGAGTGTAACAGCCATAAATATATTTTTCATTACAATCGAATTCTTAATGCTAGATATCAATAATTAATATATATGCAAACAGTATACATATATACAACATCGTGAAATACCCAGTGAAGCGGGTGGGTAACGGCTAGTATATATATATATATATATATATATATATATATATATATATATATACAAATAAATATTTATAGGAAGAGAGTGAACTAATAGTAAGAATTGCGAAAATAGCAAATTGATAGATTTTCCCAATAATGTTTTAAATAATTGAAATGCCTTACTTTTTCTTGCTCATCCCAGGGTCATTCAGGAAAGGTCTGTGAGCCACAGGTTGAGTATCACTACCTTAAGCGGTCAATTTTTTGCCCAAAATGTTCTAAAAAAGACCCATTTTTTATTGCATATAATTAAGCATAATACTTCAGAGAATGCGAAAAAATGGCAGAATTTTATTTTAATTTTCAATTTAAAATTTTCACACTATTTTTTAATTCCTAATATTAGTTCACACTCTCCTATATATATATATATATATATGTGTGTGTGTGTGTGTGTGTGTGTGTGTGTGTGTGTGTGTGTGTGTGTGTGTGTGTGTGTGTGTGTGTGTGTGTGTGTGTGTGTGTGTGTGTGTGTGTGTGTGTGTGTGTGTGTGTGTGTGTGTGTGTGTGTGTGTGTGTGTGTGTGTGTGTGTGTGTGTGTGTGTGTGTGTGTGTGTGTGTGTGTGTGTGTGTGTGTGTGTGTGTGTGTGTGTGTGTGTGTGTGTGTGTGTGTAACGCCCTGGGCTGTGCATCGACTTTTCTTGATCCGGACATTACAACAGTTCACATAAAACATAACATCTAAAACACCAAAACAAACATACGAAAGCAAGCAGCAGTGACATATTAGAGGACGAACACAAATATATGTAAGGAAGAGCACAAGAAGACTCTCGCTTTTTTTACCGGCAGTGAAGATCACGTGACTCTTTTGTAAAAAGAGCCCTGATTGGTTAAAATGGACGAAAAAGAGATTTCTGATGTAATAATACTGGTTGATTCCGATTACGATTAGGGCATTAGTTTTGAACCTAAGAATTAAAAGCGTATTTAAAGTTATTAAAAAAAGTTAATTAAAAAAGGATGCTAGTGGGAATTATATATATATATTGTTCAAATTTTCAATCGTTAACTTTTCATTTACCTTCTCAAATTTAAATACATTGTTTAAACTTGTATTGGATGGCATTGGATATTAAAATATTAATTTATTAGTTTCATTTAATTAATGAATAAATAAACAAACAAAAATAATAAGTCAAAACCCCCACCCCCGTATATCAGTACTTCTCAAACTTTCAATATTTTTTACCTAATTTTCAATCATAGTTTCAATCATGCCCCCGTCCATACAATAACAACGTATTGAATTTAATAACAATATACTTTGACGCTAAAAATATACAATACGAGTTTAATTATAAACCGCACAAGTTATCAAAATAAGTACTAAATGCTACACATAATTCTATATATGATAAGGTCATGGAATCACAGTTAATTATTAAACTTTTTTTTAACTCAGTATAGTTAAATTATTGATCACATACATCGTGCTGTGCTGATATATTATATCAGTAAACGCGTATTTTATCTTTTATTATCAGAATGTATTTTGTTTTTTCTTTTTTTCAGTAAATTAATAATATTTTTAAATCTTTTATTTTCCACAAGCTCGTGCTCCAACGTAGAGTTATCACCTCCCCCTATGGGGGCACACCCCACAATTTGAGGAACGTTCCCATTTGTAAAGAGGAAAAGCGCTCTTTGTGTCCCTGTAGTGCAATGGTAGCGAGTTGGACTTGTAATCCAAAGGTATGCGCTTGAATCCTGCCTGGGATGGCCTAATTTCTGAGAATGGGATTTCGTTTTACCGTACTACTTTATTGGGATAATTAAATTTAATTAATGAATAAATAGTCACAAACAAAAGCAATAGCACAACGCCATATAAAGAAAGTGAAATGGAAAATTGCAAGGAAAATCCCTTTCTGTTTTGCCACTGAATATTGTGAATCTGTCAAATGAATATACATATTTAATATTTTAATTGCAAATATTTAATAAAAATAACTAAAATAAAAAATTTCTTTGTTAACCTAAGTAGGAATTGACTTTAAATTTTTTTATTGTATTATATTTGAATATTTTATAATCGTAAAATACAACTCCCCCCCCCTATCATTGCTTTTTATAATTACTCTCTGCATGCTATGAAGAATGTTTCATACATCTTTAAAAAATTTCCCCTATACTTACAAAAAAAAATTAATATTCGTACCTCTTTTTCAAATGGTTGAGGATTTTATGTGTGAGTGTATATACATGCACGCCCAATTTGAATCATGGTGTGATATTAAGTCTTACATTACAAAGGGGACAAAGATAATATCGGCTTTTTGGTATTATCTTTCCATTTTCATTTCTTCTCAAGCAACAAATTGTAAATTACCTTGCCAATCCCTGTTCTTTAAAGAATATTTTCAAGTATCAAAATTCCTGCCTTTTAATTAAAAATCCTCGATTTCACCACAAAGAAAATACTGGATGAGAAGAATTTCAGTACCATGGACAAAGAGTATATGTCTTAAAAACACTAGCACTAATAATCTGGTAAGAAGAATTAAAAAATATGTACAAATCAAAGATAAAACAAAGGAAATATCAGTGCTCGTACTGCGTACAGGCAAACCGGTTGTGGAGAGCTTTCGGTAGCCCGTATGGTGTACGAGCGAACCAGATTGTGGTATCCAACTGTTTGGAAACGTGATTTTTGAAAAGCTTATAAATAAAAATTTATTTATTTACATTTAGCTTAACCTAAAAGTGAATTTACTTACGAAATTGCTTGCAAAACATTATTACAATAAAACTTTTGAAAATACGGTTTTTTCGTCGAAAAATTAGTAAAAAATAGAATATGTTAAAAATGTTCCATTAATGAATATTGCTTCTGTAACAATACATACGTATTTTTCAGTATACTATATATAACTATGACTTCTATGCATAATTAGAAGAGGGAGTTTTAAAGAATTTACAATAGTTTCAGATCCATTGCCAATCGAAGTAGCAACCTTGGTGTTTATTGTAAAAATTACTATATTTTGATGCTTTAAAACATGAATAATTCCACTTGTTAATATATATATAAAGAGTTTCATCCTGTTCTAGCACTCAAAAATAGGAAGAAAATATTCTACCAAGTGTTACAAAAACCCCTAAAAATTATTTTGATTTTTATATATCTTGTCTTAAAAATTTAAATTACTTTAAAAAATTATCTTTTACAAAAAAAGAAGAAAAACAAACAAAAGTTAATTATTAATTTATTAAAATTAATGGAGAAATCTTTTGGCATGAGAAATTTCTTACATAAATTTGTATTATATAAATTAAAGTATGTAAATGTAATGAAATTAATAATGATTTTAAGGAGACTTTCACATTTGCCATGTAAATTTGTTCCAAAAGCAATAGCATGTTACCTTTTTGGATACAGAGCCTGCATTGCCAAATCAACTGAAAAATCAGCCCCATTGAAAAAAACCTTCTGAACATCAATGATAAAATGCTGCCATAACAGTACTTCGTATTTGAAACAAATATGCAGAATTACTTTGTATCGCAGTACCATAATAATTTTGGTATTCCTTCCTAACTTTTGAGAAGGATTCAAAAATGTAGATTTCGAAACGAATCCGAATAAATCTTCTAGTGCACTGGTTGTCAACCATTGGTCCGGGAAAAAAATTTGATGGTCCGAAGAAGAATTGAGACATTATTTATACTTTAATAAAAATTCAGTTTCAAAAAATGAATAGTGACAAAAAATATAATGGAATATTGATCATACTGTTTTTTTTTTAAATTTCAGAACCACTAAAATCGAACCTCTATATAATGAACCTCTATATTACGAATTTTTCTATTTATTCAACTTTTTCCTTGAACCAAGAACGTTTGACAATTTTCTTCGTAAAATAACCTCTCTATAGCGAAGTGCGTTTCCTATGTAACGAACTTTTCTCTTGTGATGATTTCTTTTCTCCCTATTTTTAAAGTATTTCTGGATTTTTCAAGTTATTCTCTCTTTTAAAACGTTTTATGGTGGTCATAAATATTGAACTGGTTTTTTAGGTGCCTAATTCGCCTAGAGCAATATAATTCTGGGCGTTTCATCTAAGAAGTGCAAGCTTTGACCCCGATTTTCCAGTTCACTGTAAAAATCTTCGATATCCCCTTTCATCCTCAGTGGAGTTTTCTAGCGTCCTTGAACTAGTTTCCATTCATTTGTAGTGTTGATCAGTCGTACTGGTAACTTTGTTTCTTGTAGCTCAAAAATGTCAAAACGTAAGTGCTCAAGCATCAAAGAAACATATTTAATTCTTCAGGAAGTGGATAAAGGCGTCAAGAAACTTTCCTTGCAATTTTTCTTTCTTTCTTTTCTTTTTTTTTTCATAGTTAAGATATATAAAATAAACTAGAGGACCCGACAGACGTTTTCCTGTACACACATCTTAAATTCAAAAATTCCAAATTTTTATGAATAAGATTTAACAATCTGGACCGTTTTGAGTAAAATGTGAGTAAAATTGAGTAAAATTTCGAACACTAATTACATCTGAATGTAATAATTTAATTAACACACGATTTATTTCAACAAAATAATAACACGAAGTGACAAAATATTTACCTGGAATGATCACAGCACCAACTGTCGGGACCAACTTGAATTATAATAAAAAATTTTTGAATATTCGATACTAAGATCGTAGCGCAGTCTGCCGGATCCAATGTAAAACATTCCAAGATCAACAATTTATAAATAAAAAAAATAATTAAATAAACATTTTCTCAACCGAATTATAAATCTAAACCATTCTCGAGTCCACTGGAACAGACAAAAACTTTCATCAAAATCGGTCCAGCCGTTTAGGAGGAGTTCAGTTACATACACACACACAAAAGAATTACATATATAAAGATTATTTGAAAAGATATTAATTAAAAACTCTAAAAAGCGTGAATCGTCTGCATTTTCGTAACAATAAAGACCGGTTTTGGCCAGTTTGGCTGAAAATTAATTTTTGACGCCAACTTACGTCTTTTTCAATTCCTACTATTAGCTCACGATCTCTATACATATTTTATTTGTTTGTTTATTTATTTATTTATCTTTATGGAATTTTCAATCGCTAATAAAATACATTTTAAAGCGCTCAATTAAGCTGAAATGTAATGCACATGATTATTTTGGATGACAATCCAATAATTTAATTATAATGTATAAAAATTAATTGATTAAAACTAATTATTTATAAAATTACAAATACAGCCACGTTGGCGACTTAGCGACCCTTTTCACGACTTATGTCAAAATTTGAAAAGGTTTTTTTTTCTCGCGTGTTAAAGCATTCAGTTGAAAGGAAATTTTATATACACGATTGTTTTGGATGACAATACGATACTTTAATGATAATTAATAAAAATTAATTACCTCTTAATGTTGTGATTCTGTCATATATATATATATATATACATATTTATGTTAATTGCAACTATTTAATAAAAAGTAGCAAAAATAAATTTTTTCTTGGTTGATCTAAGCAGGAATTGATTAAAATTTTTTTTTATATTACTTGTTTATAACAATAGCGTTGTTACAACAATGCAAGTGAATGTTGAGTTGTATTTTTTGAATGTTTTTAATTAATATCTTTTTAACTAATTGTGATATCGGTCTGAATTGTGAATCTAAACCATTCTCGAATTTACTTGAACCCCCACAAAAAATTTAATCGAAATCGGTCCAGCCGTTTAGGAGGAGTTTAGTGACATACACACGCACAGAAGATTTTTATAAATAAAGATATATATATTTATTTACAAAAAGGTATGAATAATTACTTTTTTTAATGTACAATGTTTAGGAACTTAAAATTTGTTCAATGCGGTTTAGGGAGTATATTGAAACGTGAACCTCCATATAATGAACTTTTTTTCGGTATTTAGTGACTTCGTTATATAAAAGTCCGACTGTATTTTCATCGAAATTCCTTATATGTTAGATGACATTTTTAGATACTTTTGCCTGTATATCTATAGACTTTTGAAAGGGAGAGTTGGCAACCCCATAGCAAATTGGTGACATAACATTTTAGTTTGTTGATATTGCTTTGCACTGCCGATTTGCTCTTGATTTTAGTGAAGTTGATTTTCAGTGAAATGAAAATGTAAATAGAGAGAAGTAAAAATTAGTGATAATGCAGACATAGCGAACAATCATATTAGTAGTTCATCAAATATAAAATTATTCATTTAGTGGTCCATGAATTTCTAAAGACTAGCTACCACAAAAAAGCCCTAAAAGTCTCTCGAGGGTAGTATTAGGATGAATGCAGAGTAGAGATAACTTTTAATTAAAGTACTAGAAAATCTCCTCCACTCTTCTAGTGGGCATGCTTTCACAAATTTTATAAGACAAATATACTATTATTTAACTATTTTCAAATACGGTGCTTAAATACTCGGGATATTATCGCAATACCTCCACCCATTTTCAATATGTGGAATCTAAGTTATTTCGATAATTTTATGCAGTACTCTACTTCAGCATTTCTCAAACTGTGGGGCGACGCGAGCATATAGAAAAGTCGAAAACAAAAGATTATTTTGAAAAATTATTAATTTACTGAAAGTAAACAAACAAAATATAATTTAACATAACAAAAAATAAAATACACTATTATAATACACTTATAAATGTATCAGTACTGCACAATATATTTTATAATTACTTTAGCAATACAAAGTTAAGAACAAGTTTAATAATTACCAGGGACCCCATGGGATTGCAATATATATAAAATTATATACAAGAATTAACACTTATCTTGATAATTTGTACGGTTTACAATTAATCCCTTAACTGCCGATTAAAAAAGTTACGGGATTCGCTCCCCAATTCCAACTGTTTTCCACGTAGGCTCGGTGATGTGTTGGGGGGGGGAGAAATAAAGAAGCAAATAATCTGAAATAAGTAAATCCTTCGCAAACATTCTCAAGGTCCTTTTATTGCATTGCAAAGTCTTCGGAATAATTTTATGGATAGCATTGCACAGAAAAGATTGGAACGACGTATATATACGTCCAGGGAAATTTACACTTAGGCTGAGAGAGACGTTTATATACGCCGGTGACACTTAAGAAATTAAAGTCGTATCGTAGTTTTAGCGTCAAAGTATAGCATTATTAAATTCAATACATTGTTATTGTATGAGGGGGCGTGAGGAAAATCATGATTGAACACTGGGTCGCGAATATTGAAACTTTGAGAAGCACTGCTCTACTTCATTCGTAAAACTTACGACACGTGCTCACACTATTTCACATAGTTATTTCCCAATCGTTTAGGAAAAGCGATGAAGATCTCGGTGATAAGAACATTGAAGTGACATGTATCAGCACTGAACATGAACAATGCATATTCAATGACAATTCTGAAGAATTATCTGTAGAAGGCTTATTTAATACTGATAAAGATAACACCTCAAAGTTGGTTACGAAAAAAAGGATTTGTACAGAACTCAGAAATGAAAAAGTAGAATATTGTAAAAATTCTCAGTGTCATCAAAACATTTGTTAAAAAAAATCCAGGACAGGAAATTCAATCTCATTTCAAAACAGCAGATGTAAATACGGTTGATGAAATTATATAGATTTCACAAATTAATATATAGATCAGCTATCTTTTGTTTGGTAATAATATCAAACCTTAATATTTTCACAACAGATATGAATAATTGTTTTTCAAATTTGTCTTTAATCGCTATTAACGGCACATAAGAAAAAGATTTCCTTTGAATCTCTTTCGCAGATAAATTATAATAAAATATATATTCTGAAAAAAAGAGCTGAACTAAAAAAAGTATTTAATCTTGAAAAATGCGTGAACATGCCCCTATTCATGTAAAAAAATCAAAGAGCGCCTGGAGGAAAGTTAGAAACTCTATAAATCCTTAAAAGCATTTTCTATGTTAATTTTACCTTTTGACGATTCGAAGAGATCATGAGTTGTAGTCAACATCCGGGGTGGGCATTACGTCAATCGCGATCGACCGGTGGACCGTTAGACGTTTTGGAGTGACCTCCTGTGAAGATTTTAGTAGTTAGTAATTATATACTGAAATATTCATGATTGGCTGACTGTATGTAGACTAAGTCTTCTACTGACTATAACGACCAAAACTAACTTCAGATAAAAATGTTTTATTTTTTAATGTATTTTGAATTGTTTGATAATAAATGTATCATTATATATTATTATATTTCTGGTTATTATTATTATGTTTGTATCTTGGGTTTTGGTTTAATCGTTATTAAGTTGTAACAAATATTGTAGATTTTTTCCTACCTCACACACCACGCTTTAGGGTGGAGGAGGGGAATCGGGGGACTATAGTCTACCATTCTCGTATCATACCCCAAAAAATTCAGCCATGCATATATATATATATATATGTGTGTGTGTGTGTGTGTGTGATTTTGTAGGTTATCGGGAGAAAAAATCAGTAAAAAATAAATTGCAGAATAAAATTAGCATTAATTATAATAAAAACAGTTATTATTAACAAATATTTAATCACATTCAGCTGTGAAGAAGCCGGCCACTTCCCTCCCGCAATTATTACGGATCCCTTGCCCTTGCCGACAAACGTTGTGAGAATTCCAGACTTTTCCTTAATTGTTGGGAAGGAATTTCGGAACTGGGTCCGCGGCATCACAAAGAGACGCATCAACAATGAGTTTTCTTTTACCCCGGATTCCGTTGATGACAGCACGTCTGGAAACATACAATGTGTACCCAGACATCGGCTCCCATGGGGCTAGAGATGGAATGTGTCGGGACCGACGGGGTCGGCAGAGGGACAACAGTTCAAAAGAGCCGAGTCCGATAGGAGCGGAAAAAGGACAAAACATCAGAGGATGATGAGGATGGATGGGATGAGAGAGGAGTGGATATATAAGGGGAGTGAGAGAGTCAGAAGTGAGGATTGCGGTTTTGAAGGGTGCTGTTGTGAGCCCCTCGCAGCGATAGAAGATTGCGATTTTGGAGGTGCTGTTGTAAAGCCCTTGCAGCGATAGGAGTTTTGAGAGAGAGCTGTTGTGAAGCTCCTCCCGCGAAGAGACTGATTTTTGAGGGAGCCCTAGTGAGGTCCCTTCCGCGAAACGAACGAGAAAAACCGCGAAGTCTGCGGAATCCGGATTTGGAGCCAGCGAACTCTCCCAACTCGGTGGGCAATACCGAGAGTGAATTACGACCTTATTGTAGGCGAGAATGTGGTGATGAAAGCTACATATCCTTTTGCTAATCCATTGTGCTAATATAATTTCTGATTACGTATTGAAATAAATAGTTTTAACCCAGAGCTGTGCGAAGTCATTACACTGCGTACAATATTCAAGGGATTTTAATCATTCCGGAAAACAATCAAGAGCTATGGGGAAAGGTCCGGATCTGTGGACCCCTCCCCCACCCCTTGCGAGTGCCACTGACACTGGGTAGACAGCAACAGCTTAAAAATTAGAGGTAGCCCGCACCCTGGAAAAGTCTGCCCACCCTTGGTTAACATGAATTACGTGGATAAACTATTTTGCAACTAGAACTAACTGTGGCAGCGTAGACGAGTGGTCATGTTGGAAACTCGAAGACCGTACTTATGTGTCATGGATTTAAAACCTAGTGTCACTGAAGACCCATCCATCGTGTAAAGGGGTTGACTCACAGTCTTCAGGTTGATACAATGTGGTCCTCGTCCCTTGGCCAAAATTACGAGAAACATCACCTGTAACTCAATTGTCGCTTCAAAGCACAACGTAAATTAAAATCAAATAAATTCTTCTGAAAACTAGCTATTAAATAAGTAATTCAAGCAATATTTCCATCAAGAAAATTGGTAAATACAATGTCAGTAGAAATATTATAATAAATACAATTTCAATAGATTTGACTTCAAAACTCTCTCTCTCTATTTACTTGTTCCTCCCTTTTAGCTGCCATAAAGTATAATTAAAACGAATACCGTAAAATCCGGCGTATATAACGCGCACTTTTAGCCCCCCAAATAAAAACAAAATTTAAGTGTGAGCGTTATACGACGGGTATAAAAATGAGAGCTTTAAAAATAAAAAATAAAAAGTTTCGCATATAAAAAGTATTAGACTTCTACGTATATCGAAATGATGTTTATTTAAAAGAAATGACATTCCTTATGAACTTAAAGGGTTGTAGTTCTAAATGTGTGATATTTTTCCCAAGGCATGGAAAAATATCTCGAATAAATGACTTCAAAACATTGAAGCATTGTACATTGAACATTGCTCACGTGTATTTCAGGTTTCTTCGTAAAAAAAAAAAAAAAAAAAAAAAAAAGATGAGCGTTATCCAGCGAATATACCTATACATTAAAAATTGCAGCTTGAAAGAGCCAGATTTTACGATGATATAAAAAAAAATTCAAGTCATTTCCTACTTAGGTCAACAAAGAAAATTTTTAGTTTAGTTTACTTTTAGTAAATAGTTACAATTAATATATATATATATATATATATATATATATATATATATATATATATATATATGTACTAGAGGACCCGATAGACGTTGTCCTGTACACACATCTTAAATTCAAAAATTGCAAATTTTTATGAATAAGCTTTAACAATCTGGACCGTTTTGAGTAAAATTTGAGTAAAATTGAGTACAATTTCAAACACTAATTACATCCGAATGTAATAATTTAATTAACACACGATTTATTTCAACAAAATAATAACACGAAGTGACAAAATATTTTCCTGAAATGATCACAGCACCAACTGTCGGGACCAACTTGAATTATAATAAAATATTTTTGAATATTCGATACTGCGATCGTAGCGCAGTCTGCCGGATCCAATGAAAAACATTCCAAGATCAACAATTTATAAATAAAAAAATAATTAAATAAACATTTTCTCAATCGAATTATAAATCTAAATCATTCTCGAGTTCACTGGAATAGACAAAAACTTTCATCAAAATCGGTTCAGCCGCTTAGAAGGTGTTCAGTTACATACACACGCACAAAAGAATTACATATATAAAGATTATTTGAAAAGACATTAATAGAAAACGCTAAAAAGCGTGAATCCTCTGCATTTTCGTAATAAAGACCGGGTTTGGCCAGTTTGGCTGAAAATCAATTTTTGTCGCCAACTTACGTCTTTTTCAATTCCTACTAATAGCTCACGATCTCTATACATATTTTATTTGCTTGTTTATTTATTTATTTATCTTGGTGGAATTTTCAATCATTAATAAAATACATTTTAAAGCCCTCAATTGAGCTGAAATGTAATGTACATGATTATTTTGGATGACAATACAATATTTTAATTATAATTAATAAAAATTAATTGATTAAAACTAATTATTTAAAAAATTACAAATACAGCCACGTTGGCGACTTAGCGATCCTTTTGGCGACTTATGTCAAAATTTGAAAAGGTTTTTTTCACACGTGTTAAAGCATTCAGTTGAAAGGAAATTTTATATACACGATTGTTGTGGATGACAATACGATACTTTAATAATAATTAATAAAAATTAAGTACCCCTTAATGTTGTGATTCTGTCATATGTATATACATATTTATATTAATTGCAACTATTTAATAAAAAGTAGTAAAAATAAATTTTTTCTTGGTTGATCTAAGTAGGAATTGATTAAAACAAATTTTTATATTACTTGTGTTTATAACAATAGCGTTGTTACAACAATGCAGGTGAATGTTGAGTTGAATTTTTTGAAAGTTTTTAATTAATATCTTTTTAACTAATTGCGATATCAGACCAAATTGTGAATCTAGACCATTCTCGAATGTACCTGAACCCACACAAAAAATTTCATCGAAATCGGTCCAACCGTTTAGAAGGAGTTTAGTGACAAACACACGCACAGAAGATTTTTATATATAAAGATATGACAGAATCTCACAATATGACGTGAAAAAATATAGAAAGCGATTTTTCATTATCCTTTCTATATTTGGTGTTAGACTATTTTTTGTGTGTTTTTTACTATTTCTAAACGATTGAAAATCTGAAGAAGATATAAATATATATATAGGGAGAAAGAGTGAACTAATAGTAGGAAATGAAAAAAGAAATTGTTTGCACTTATTTTAATAGTATGTGTCGTTTGACTCTGTGTAACAGAATTTCTTTTGAATTCTAGTTCACACCCAAACAAATATACCTTGAACACGTTATTCTAAAAATATATATTTAGTTTTTTGTGCATGACTTATTTCAAATCATTGAAAGTAGTGGTGAGGAAAAATTTTTTCTGAGAATGAAACGATATACGCAAGCAATTGCAATGACACTGCAACAAGTATTAAAAAATATGCCATCTAATTTTCTACATAATAAATTTCACATGATAAGAAATTTGTGCCACATCATTATTTTTAATGTTTGCTGTATATTTGTGATCTCGGAAGTGAATAGTATACGATAATAGTTTGTTACTACAAGTAATGAATTCTTTTTTGCTTTACTTGTTCTATTTATTTTTGAATAAGTTTTTAAAGTAAGGATTATATATATAAAATATATAAGGTCACAAATGTAGTATTTGTCTCGTGTTTCCTTAATACCTAACCATTTTTTTAATTAAACAGTGGAAACTTTATTAATAAATAAAAATACGTTTGTTAAATAACAATTTCAAAGTCAAACAAAAATTTGGACATGGTCCAATGTATCAAAAATCATCTTCAATTCACCTTAATTTTTATGAAATATGTAATAATCGTTAACTATATTCTATTAAAATTCAAGATAAAAAAATATTGTAAAAGGTTTGAGCATGCTTTTAGTTTAAAAAAATTTAGTGCATCTTTTTCTGAAGTTAAGAATGTATAATACTTTTATGTTTGTTAATAAAATGACCCTAAAATGTGAAAAAATAAAACTGATAAAAACGTGTGAACAAATACACTGCTCAAAACAATTAAAGGATATTGTAAGTTTTATATAAAATAAAGATATAAGTGAAATTTTTTTGCCGAAAATGGAAGAAGAGAATCAGAAATGCAAATTTTTCTGATTTTCAAACTGTGAAGTATGCTAATTTTGAGTTCGACGTCAAAAACGTCGCTTCAGCGGCAGCGAATGAAATTTGACTTTCAACTGAAATGAAGACAAGGATGATCGGCATTCAGTGACTGCTTTGTTTCGATGAGTACGATGTCTCAGCGAAGTCATTTAACCGATTCAGAAGCTTGGAGAGTTGTTGGTAGGTTATAAGGAGGCCAAACTCAAGCCGAAATAGCGCAAGCCATTGGAGTGTCACAAAGTGTGATTTCCAGGATCTGGAACCGTTTTTTGGAGACTGGAAGTGCAGGCCGAAGACCAGGACAAGGTCGTAGACGGGCAACAACGCCCAATGAAGATCGTTATTTAGTGTTAACGGCTCGGAGACACCGAAATATGAACGCTACTCTTCTCCAACAACACCTTCGCTCAGCTACTGGCACGACGGTTTCAACTCAGACTGTCCGAAACCGGCTCCATGGTGTAGGTTTGAATGCTCGCCGATCGATGGTATGTGTTAGACCAACATCAAGGCATCGTCGCGACGGCAGGGAGTGGGCAACAGAGCATGTGAACTGGAGGAGAAATGAACGGAGCAATCTTCTTTTTTCTGACGAGTCCCGTTTTTCTGTTCTTCCGGATAATAGGCGTATTTTCATCTGGAGGGACCTGGCAGTAAGAATAATCCTGCGTTCGTGCACGAAAGTGTCAGATTTAGCGGTGGGGTAGTGTTGGTGTATGGTGGCATCTCCATTGACGGGCGCACAGACCTCTACATCATTCGTGATGGACCTCTGACTGCTCGCCGATATAGAGATGAGATCCTCAGACCTATTGTAGTCCCTTACGCTGCAGCAATCGGTGATGAACTTCATTTTAATGGACGATAACTGCAGGCCATATCATGCTAACCTGGTGTAGGATTTCCTTTTCGAGGAAGGAATCGTACGAATGGAATGGCCAGCGTGTTCTCCAGACATGAATCGAATAGAGCACGTTTGGGTCGCTCTAGGAAGACGAGTTGCTGGCCGCCAACCACCCCCACAAACTCTCCAAGAACTGGAAAGAGCTCTTCTGGAAGAGTGGGACAGAATACCCCAACTCGTGATTAATAGCCTCATTGACTCCATGCCTCAAAGGTTGCTCAACGTTGCTGGCCGTCCGTGGAAACTATACCCCCTACTGAAAATGATTTCCTTTGAAGAAAACACCTTTTCTTATTCTTTTTTTCTCATATGCACAAATTGTGTTTTTTTCCTTTTGTACACAAATGCGCAATAAAATGCATTTTTTTCTGCCAAACATGTGTAATTTATTCTCATATAACCTACTACGTCTGTCGATCATGTATCAATCAGTCGACCATGTATAAAAAGTTTCCCAGCCACAAGATCCACCTAAAACCGCAATATCCTTTAATTATTTTGAGCAGTATAACTATGCTCCTTTGGATACATTCTAAAAAATAGTTCACCTTGTGTTTGTAGTATGTATATCCCCCATTTTTTTTTTCGTTTGAAAAATATCCATTTTTTTCGCCATATGTCTAATTGTTTAAAAGTAGTTTTACATGTACATAAAGAAAAAAAAATTCTTACTACAAACGATTTTTTTAAGAAAATTATGCAGTTATATTAAATAACGCTTTGCATATTTATCAGGACAGATTCCGTTTTTTGTACGTTAAACATTCTTGAAATTAATTCGTACATAAATTCTCGCTGCCTCATTATGTATAATAGGAAATAGATAACCAAATTTCTATTTAAAATTTTACAAATTCAAAAATTGTGTGTGTGTGTGAAACACGTTCCTAAATAAATTTTTCAAACATTTTTTTTTTTTTTTTTTTTTTTTTTTGAGATACCAGGTACACTTCTTGTGTGCCGACGAGTTAACACAGGGCTTATACTCGTCAAAATACTCAATCACTAGTAGTAGGAAGTTTAAAGTAGAAAGATAGAGGCACAAATGGGAATCAACAGGGAAAAGAAACAAGAATGGATGCAAATACAATAAATGCAGGGCAAAATACAAAATTGCTTGCATGCAAATGGAAACATTCAGTAATTAAAATTATACAATGGGGCAGATTAGGAAACATGATCATAATAAGATTTTCAAAATACAAATACATAAAGCATACATACACTATACATATATATACATAAAAATGCACACATATGCACACACATACACATATACAAACAAACATATATATATATATATATATATATATATATATATATATATATATATATATATATATATATATATTATGTATATATATATATATATATATATATCAGGTTTGAAAAGTTTAGCTTCAAAATTAAGTAAGTAATAAATGAAAGTAGAGCGAACTCTTTACCATCGCGTAAGAATTCGTGGGTAAATAAGCCTTCTTAAAGGTGGAGCGAGTGCTGACGAAGGAGAACGCATACTCGAAAAAGCTTAGCTGGTGTCTCCTCGCTGAATTGTTGTCTATTGTTCTACTCGGTTGCGCACCAAAGGGTCGCCATGTTGGATTTTATGTGATTGAAGCAAAATAAAGACGTTATTATAGAGATGATGCCCTCTACATTTTAACAGCAGGTCTGGGGTCCGACATATATATATATATATATATATATATATATATATATATGAAAGAAATTTGTATAATATATCAAAAACAAGAAATAATAGATAATGAACATAACAAGAAATAACGTAATAAAAATATAAAAGCTAAACATGAAGATCGAATTTATAGAAAAATACAAAAAAGGAACTACAAAAAAGAACCTAGCGAATCAGAAAGCAATTTCGGACTTAGGACCAAATAAGTGGGATTAAACTAGTTTGAAGGTGCCAACATTTCCCCTTTGCAACTCGGTATAGGAAAAACCAAATAAAATAAACAAAAAATTCAAAGCATGTAAAAACTCACAGAGAGTATGATAAAACCACTGATTACTACTCTGCAACAAACTCTCCCAAACTCTTAATGCTGAAAAATCCAAAACAATTACGTAAGAAAAGTATTTTTCAAAAAAGAATTTAACAAAATTTCTTTACTCACAGAGCTTTTTCCAAGAGAATCAAACGTTTTAAAATTAATGAAAATCAATTATTCACAGAGTTAAGAAATTCGAATATACATAAACGCATCTTTTGAACTAACTTTTAAGCCAGCCAGCAAAGATAGATACCTGGAGAGATGACAATCAAATATGGTAGGCTTTGAATTGGTGGATAGTCAAAAATGTAAAATTGCTAGGTTCTAATTTGGTTGGTTGTCAAAAGTGTGTAAAATGTTCAAGATGTGTGTGGAAAAGATGTAAACTGTGATATGAGAGTTATGATATAAACTTCACAGCAAGACCACTAACATGCTGACTTTGAAATCATATTGTTGTGTGGTGGATTTGGAATTTGAAGTAGCAAGACGGTTAATGTATTTCTGACGAACATAAGTTCTCAAGAAATTAAAAGGGTATTCACACACATGATCTAAACAACATTAAAAAAGTTTTTTTATATTATTGAATTTATATATTTTGTGGGTAGTTAAGTTATCATTTCTAAATAAAAAATTCAAAATGATATTTCTGTAAATTGATAAATGCAAGCTACTATTCCATACAGGAATTTTAATTATGTGGAACTTAAAAGAATCTCTTTTGTCAAAAATGTTACTGACAACATTATTGTTAATAAAATGCAAGTCTAAATCCAAGAATTCTACCATATTAGAGTTAAAGTTAGTTTTAAGGAGGTTGAAATAGACAGGGTAGAACGTAATATTTGGTTTGTATTCTCTATTTTTACCAAAAATTATTATATCATCTATCTAACGATAAATCAAGTAAGAATCATTTACAACATGATCAATTTTAAAAAAATGTAAATATAGATTCGCTAAACAATTACTAGCTGACCACCCTGAGGTAATCCTTTGATCTGTTTATAAAGATTTTGATCAAATACAATGAAGTTTTCTTTTAATACGAGGTAAACAAGAATATCAAATTTTTCTTTTTTCATTGAAGTATATAATTCATATTTACCATAAATTAACTGTAGAAAATTAATCATATCGTCAATATCTATAGAATTAAAAAGGTCCTCGAAATCAAAGCCATGCATGGAAAAAATTGACATATCCTTAGTAATTCTAGCAATCTTTAAACTATTTTTAATTATTGCCGTGTTTTGTAAGTTATCAATTAGATTTTGAAGAAGAGATTGTAAGATCCTCCCAGACTTCGTGATATATGTATTGTATCCATTAGTGATACCACGGAATTTTATAGGGCTTTTATGAAGTTTTGGTGTTAAAAATATACTTGGATATTTTATATTATTTAGATGAATATTCAGTCTTTTGTTTAAAGCTAAAAGATGATTATCATCTTCTCTATTATTGTGAATTGATTTTTGAAATCAATTATTATTTAAAATGTGATTACTTAATATTTTACTGTAAAAATATTTACATATTATGGCATAATTAGCAGAGACCTTATCAACATATATAATGACGAAGTCATTTTGGATATTTTCTATTGATGATTTAAGTTCTTTATACATAACTTCATTTTCAACACTGAAATCTAATTCCCGAATTTCTGTTGCTACATAAGATCTAAATTGATTGAAAGTTTCAATCGGCATTCCATATTTAATTGCAATTTTAAGGTAGAATTTATCTAAATCCTTTATGATTTGTTTCATAACGTTAGATTTATTTTTTGTGATCATCAGTCTAAAACCGGTACCTTTTTTCATAAAATTTCTCAACAAATCATCTCTCACGATGCCAAGGTCTCCCGTGACAACGTGCTGATGATAATCATCAATATAGTCCTGATATAAATTGCATTTACATGATTCTGTACTTAGGATCTCCGAGACTTGATTATAATTAAATATAAATCTACAAAGTTTCTTGTTGTACTTGAAAGCCTTTTTAATAATAATATTTTTAATAGGAAAAAAAGATTGAAAGAGAGATAGTTTTGAAATATGCCTGAAAAATTAATTTTGTTAAAGGAGTTATTCATAAATAATAATGTAAAATATTCTGTAGTGTAGTATATATATATATATATATATATATATATATATATATATATATATATATATATATATATATATATATATATATATATATATTTATATATATACGTATATTTATATATATATACATATATATATATATATATGTATATTTATATATATATATATATATAGGGTGTTTTTTAGAGGTATAGAACTTTAAATTGCAATAAAACAACGATGTATTATTCGATTGACATGAATTTTTTTTATTCGAAAGATAATCCATTAGCATTACATTTTAAATATGATCAAGCAAGGCGTAGATTCGTCGAATGGGCCCAAAACGAGATTGCCGTTCCCGATTTTGTTTAGCGATGAAGCGTACTTCTGGTTGAATGGCTATGTCAACAAACAAAACTGCCGCATTTGGAGTGAAGCTAATCCACAAGTGTATGTCGAAACACCGTTACATCCAGAAAAACTGACTGTTTGGTGCTCTTTATCGGCTGGTGAAATCATTGGTCCGTACTTCTTCTAAAACGATGAATGCCACAACGTTACAGTCAATGGTGATCGGTATAGAGCCCTGATTACTAACTTTTTCAGTCATGAATTGAACAATCATGATGTCCAGGAGCTGTGAAGTCAACAAGACGTCATGAGCCAACAAGACGGCGCAACATGTCACACAGCTCGTGCCACAATCGATTTATTGAAAGACACGTTTGGTGACCGCCTAATTTCACCTTTTGGACCTGTGAATTGGCCTCCGAGATCTTGTGATTTAACACCGCTAGACTATCTTTTGTGGGGCTATGTAAAGTCATTGGTCTATGCGGATAAGCCACAAACGCTTGACCATTTGGAAGACACCAGTCACCGTGTTATTGCCGATATACGGCCACAAATGTTGGAAAAAGTCATCGAAAATTGGACGTCCAGATTGGACTAGATCCGAGCCAGCTGTGGCAGTCCTATGCCAGAAATCCTATTTAAAATGTAATGCCACAAGATTATCTTTCGAATAAAAAAAATTCATGTCAATCGAATAATACATCGTTGTTTTATTGCAATTTAAAGCTCTATACCTCTAAAAAAGCACACTTTATATATATATATATATATATATATATATATATATATATATATATACGTATATATATATACGTACAGTAAGTGTTAGCAAACACACAAAATTTGCGATCTGAATAATGCGGGGGGAAATGCGATTAATATATGCACAAAACGATGCAAAATATGATTTGTTCTTAACAAACGCAGAGAGGAAGCCCTGCTATATTGTTCTTTTGCAGACAATTCATGAGTGAACGTTTTTTTCGAAGTGAATTTAATGCTTAAAAGTATCAAATGTAGGGCATCCTGGACTGTGCCAATGGAGCAAGAACACTGGTCAGTAGCGTTTCAAATATCAAAATTTAAGCTTTTCAAATAGGCTTCAAAGTTTCCATACCATGTAAGAAACTGAGTAAATTAAAAATTAGAAACTGATATTCTTTTATTATTGTTTTAAAGTCTGGATCGGACCAAGTATAACATTTACATATGAAAGTTTGTTTGCCCGTCAACGGTTTCAGTCATACTACCCGGATCAATATAAGATAATAAGATTTACACGAGTTGAAACTTTGTTGAAACGATTTCTGTCATGCGATTTGTGTATCAAATTCTCGACTGATTCAACTTTTTTGAAGAAACGAATGATATTTCAAAAGTACCATAAAGCATTGGCTATTCTTCAAAGTAATTTGTTTTGCAAATGTTGATAGATTTTTTTTAAATTACATCGCGCTCTGAAGCAATGCAAGGGCTATAGGTGAAGGACCTCGTCATCCTGAACTACGGTCAAGTGAAGTGACGAGGATGACATATTTGCAGGTACCTCTTCTCTAAACTACAACATCACGTCAACGGGAAGATATTGAGCCATGACAGATTTCAAGTTCATCACCCTCTTTACACGGTGAGTCTTCAGTGGCACCAGGGCTTAAAGCTCATGACAAGCCGGCCACGAGTTCACGTTTATGGACCATGGACGTTTTTCCATGTTGTTTTTTGTTATTACCGTGGACGTTTTTCCATGTCGTTTTTTGTTATTACCATGGACGTTTTTCCATGTCTTTTTTTTTTGTTATTACCGTGAACGTTTTTCCATGTCGTTTTTTGTTATTACCGTGGACGTTTTCCCATGTCTTTTTTTGTTATTACCGTGGACGTTTTTCCATGTCTTTTTTTGTTATTACCGTGAACGTTTTTCCATTTCGTTTTTTGTTATTACCGTGGACGTTTTTCCATGTCTTTTTTTGTTATTACCATGGACGTTTTTCCATGTCTTTTTTGTTATTACCGTGAACGTTTTTCCATGTCGATTTTTGTTATTACCGTGGACGTTTTTCCATGTCTTTTTTGTTATTACCATGGACGTTTTTCCATGTCTTTTTTGTTATTACCGTGAACGTTTTTCCATGTCGTTTTTTGTTATTACCATGGACGTTTTTCCATGTCTTTTTTTGTTATTACCGTGGACGTTTTTCCATGTCTTTTTTTGTTATTACCGTGAACGTTTTTCCATTTCGTTTTTTGTTATTACCATGGACGTTTTTCCATGCCTTTTTTTGTTATTACCATGGACGTTTTTCCATGTCTTTTTTTGTTATTACCGTGAACGTTTTTCCATGTCGTTTTTTGTTATTACCGTGGACGTTTTTCCATGTCTTTTTTGTTATTACCATGGACGTTTTTCCATGTCTTTTTTTGTTATTACCGTGAACGTTTTTCCATGTCGTTTTTTGTTATTATCATGGACGTTTTTCCATGTCTTTTTTGTTATTACCGTGGACGTTTTTCCATGTCTTTTTTTGTTATTACCGTGAACGTTTTTCCATGTCGTTTTTTAAAAAGTTGAACTTTCTTTTTATGTGGGTTATTCTTTTAAGTCCTTAAAAAGATGAGAGGCGGGAGCCTCCTAATTAATGAACTATTTATAAAACAAGGCTCTTTGCTCTTAGTACCATTAAAATATTTTTAGAGTAAGAAGTAAGTCATAATAGAAGGTGAGAGGCTTTAATTATGGAAATTATATATATATAAAGACAATATCAATTCACATAGAAATTATGCACATGTAAATTTTATCCTTGGTTATTTCTTTCTCTATTGAATATAGATAACTTGAAGTACTTAGTTGCAAATAATTTTACCTATTTTAGACCTCCAACCCTTATATAATGCAAATCTTATTTCCTATATCAGGGTTGGCGAACCACTGGCACGCGTGCTATTGATGGCACGCGACACAAAATTTTGAGCATGGTTTGCATTTTAATTCAAAATGACAAAGTTCAGTATGAAGTATTACGAACAAAGGAGAGTAATCAGTCGCAGTTTTCAGCGAGATTTTCTTAGTTCAAAGAATTATCGGAAACGCTCAAGTTTTTTTTATGTTCCCTGATGTGATTTCATTTAATAAACTGAGATTTGTGACGGGCTTTTATCGCGATTTCTATCAATTGTCCTTTTGGGGTTCTTTGGGGCCAGAATGGCAATTCTTTCTGACCAACTCACGAAAAAGAATGTGTATATGTAAATTAGGAATCATATATATATGGGAAGTTTAGCATTCACGAGGTCGCTAAGTGGAGTCGTTAAGTGAAGTCGCTAGGTGTGGTTGCTAAGTAGAAAGGTAGTCGCAAAGTGATATGAGATATAGTCTTGAAGAGGAATCTTAATCCTGGAAATTAGCCTAACAGTGCCGGTGAAGATTAACCTAAAGTGGGCCCGAGCCCAACGGAGTATAGCCGGATTAAAGCTAGAACAGAAGTGATAAGGACTGTAGCTGTTTATCTAGGATATAGCGGTAAGACTGATAAGTTAAACTTTAAGTATAAAGCCTTTACTAGTGAGATAGTATTTAATCTATAAAGTTAGATTCCGTGGTTAGTTGCGCTATCGATTGGTAATACGTGTTGCGTCTTCTCGTCCTTGATCATACTCCTTAGATTATTCTTGTTGTTGTATTGTGTTTAAGCTAAGATCTCAATATACAGATTTTTGTATGAATGACTTAAGTAATTCTTCGTTCTTCCCCACAGAGACAGGTGACGTGGATAGTGTAGAACGGATATCCCCATCGGCGGGGACCTCACAACTTGTCCCAATTCGATTAGTTGCAAATTGAAAATTTTGAAATGCAGTTAATTGATTGTCAGTCTAATTTAATATGGATTCAAAAATTTGTTGAAAAAAAGAGAAAGTTAGAATGAAATGAAACAGAAAGAGGTTAACAAGCAATATTAGTAAAAATGCTAATAATGAAGTTTGGAAACATGGAATTCGATTTCAGATACATTTAACTCCTTGAAGAAGCTGGGTCATACTATTTTAACCATATTTTCACATACCCACTCCTGCAAATCATTATTTTAAGAGATGAATAGCATTAAAAACTCTTTTAGAAACTGTTTGGGAGATGACTTCAATTAAGTATGCATTTTGAGCAAAAAGTAACATCTTACAATCCTAATATAAGTTATTTTTCATCTAATCAGCAGCATCAAAAATCACACTAATGTTACTTTAATTTGAATGTATAACTAAACTAACTTACATGTATAACTAAAACACACACACATTTACTCCTAGAAGGTGCAAAATGTATTTTTTCGAAATAAATAGTTTTGAGTTGTTAGTGTTTAGTTTTATTATTTTCTCAATAATCACAAGTCAAAATTATTTGACGGCAAGTATTTACTTCATCAAAAAATTTTTTTGAAAAAATGGCACGTTGATACATAAAGGTTCACCACCGCTGTCCTATATTATGGATTCTACAATGTTATAAAAAATTTTTTGCAGTATCGTTATTTTTAATATATGCCGTGTATATTTTTGACTTTTCGTCAATCAGTTTTATTTCTTACGCGTATTATTTTCTTATTCTAATTTTTTTTTTTGTTAAATCATCGTAAGTGACAAGAAAAAATGTTTATCATAAAATTTTCATTATATGAAGAAATCAATCCTTCTTCCTTTATAAAAGAACGCACTTGCATTATAGAAAGTATTCACTTTCAACACCCATCACTTGTTTGAGATCTTTCTGAGACTGACTCTTACTTTTTTAACTTCCCTTTCAGCCTCAGCATTAAAGGAAAATATTTCATTTTCCTCATAGTTTCATTTATTATAAATTGTTTGAAATCGAATTACTGAAGGTAAGCTTGTGCTTTTCTTTTTTTATATATATTTTTCATTTATTTCTTGAACATAGGCCATTGTAATATGTAAAAAATTTACCTGAAATTAAAAATCAATATACAGAGAAAGCGAGCTTCGTTAAAATTCAAACCTATTAAGGAATCAATTTAGTTTGGATTACAAATGTTTTATATCAAATTATTTAAATAAAAATTGTGTTAATTTTTCAAAAAAGAAATCATTACGTGTGCTTTGAAGAATAAATAAGATTCTTCAATTCTCCCCTTAACTCTGGTAAATTTGTTAGGAAATTTGCCACATAAAAACTACTATTTAATAATTTTATTCGCGTATTGCAGTGCTTCCCAAACTTTCAATATTTACGACCCAATATTCAATCATAATTTTTATCACCCCCTTTCTCCCCCATTCAATAACAATGTATTGAATTCACTAACACTATATTTTGATCCTAAAAAAAGCTACAAAATGACTTTTACCTCTTAAGTGCCACTGACGTACATAAACGTGCATTGTGGGGAGATTGTTTATAACAAACGAACAGCGTGTCTTGAAGTGTATATATGTAAATGTATAGAAAATATTACAGTGGCACCAATGCCGTTGAAATTCAAATATCGCATAAAAAAAGATCGCATTGGAAAAACTTGTACAAAAATAAAATCGCATAAAAAAAGACCGCAGAAAAACAGGTTCTACTGTACTGATATACAATTCTGAAGAGAAAAATATTAAAAACCTTCCTTCTAAAAAAATACTCTCACCTCAAAGCAAACCTAAGATTTTTCTAGAAGGATAAATCATGTACAGTAGAACGTCGTTTATCCGAACGTTTATTATCCGGAAGTCAAAAATCCGGACCAGTTTTTTTTTTTGTCAACTACATATACTACAGACGAATACGTTTTCGAACAATGCAATTTATAGGAAACAAGTTTTGCGGAGATAATTTTTGGCAGAAAACGACGAAGAAAGTGTTGCTGCTTTTGCTGAAAAGCTCAATATGAAGGACACCCGCTGAAGCGTGGGACTCGCTCGAAAGATTGAGCCTGAAAAATGCAAGGAATAAGCTGTGGCCAGATTTAGAAGGCGAAAAAGACTCCAATGACGACCACAGGGAGGAGATTACCGACTTTGTCCAATCGATCCCAGGATTTCAAGAATGCGATGAAGAAGATGTAGTAACCTGGATGGCATGTGATGCAGAAGACTATGGATTTCAAATACTACATGATGACGAGATTGTGACTGCTGTGCAAAGAGAATCCGACCCTGTCGACGATGAAACGGTTGAAGACGAGGACAACAACAACGAAAGTAGCAAGGGTCCATCAAATGCTGATGCGTTTTCTACGTTTAAGACAGCTATGGAGTGATACGAACAACAATCAGAGTCCTATCCTATTCAACTACTCAAGAGAATCACAGACTTTGTAGCGAAAAAGCGAAGGTGTACAATAATACAGCAAAAAATAAGTGATTATTTTCCACAATAAAGGTAAAATTGCGACATTTTGAACCTATTTTGTTTCTCTTCAAGCACGTTTTCCGCATGTGATGATTTTTAATATTCGTATAGTGTCCGGATTTATATACTACATGGATCCCACATTCGGCTATCCGAACAATCGTGTTTCCGAACGGTGACCGGTCCCAATTGATTCGGATAAACGACGTTCTACTGTAAATTATATTTTTGAATAAGCATTGTAAATTTTTTGATATTTTGTACTATAAATATTTATAAAGAGTCACAGTTAAGTGTTCGCATGTTTAAGTTTTTATATAAATGCATTGTAAAAGTTCAAATTTCCCTACTAATATCATATTGAATGTAACATTTTCGAAAAGTCACAGAAAAAAACCTTTTCACTTTTTCGTTATTAAGCTATGAGAATTCATTTTTCATAGTGAGAGGAAATATATTTTGCAGCAAGTATTCCTAGATTGAGATAATGTTCTTAGTTGTTTCGATTAATCTTCCGCTTCTATCATCTTTACACTCACAGTAAGGTCTAATTTAAGATACTCAATTTCTGAAAAGACCTCTCCTTTTTCAGACCTAATTTTAATTAATTGCTGGAAATAATGTAACATTATCTCTACATTTTTACAAATAGAATATGGTGTGTTAATCATAATTCTTGTTTCTATGCGGTGCAGTTTTATGCAATTATTAGAAGGACATATTTTTGAGATTTTATGTACCGGGAAAATTTCCTAATAGGAATTTGCCTTTAATCTTGAAAATCCTAATCTTTCCTGAACTAGATTACTTCACATTTCTAAACGGAATAAACATAATATTGCCATTCTAGATTAAATTTTTGATGTGTAAATAAATAGCTCAGTGAAGAGAAAACAGCTTTTAAAAATGTTATTTTGTTTCCTAAACATATTTGTCTCAATTTGCGACAGCTAAAACGTAAGTTATATTACTTTTAACATTATCAATAGTCTTTTAATGTAAATATAAAAGTGATAAATGAACTTTTTGCTTCTTTATTTTGATATATTCATTAATAACTAGTATTTTCTCCCATTTTTATTCTATTCAAATAAATGAACATATTTCAATCTCTTATTAAAATAATAATAATTAATGATAAAGTCTTCAAAAATGGTAGATGTATTGAAAATAAATTTAGTTATTACAAAAGGACTAAATCGCATAAAATATTCCATTGTAAGAAGTTTTTTATGTTTAATATTCCTTTTTATCCTATTTAAATGTACTACTCCTTTATTACACGGCATGCAATACTTAAAAAATGTAATTATGAAAAAGGTTTTATATATTGTTTGTGGATTTGAAAAAAAAAATTTCGACTATTTTTTACTTAAAAAATAACTTATAATTTTAAAAAGGACTGTATGAAAAAAACTTAAAATATTCGCTCTTTAATTAAAAATCAAGTAAAGATTAAATAATTTCAACATTTACAATTGTTTATATATATATATATATACTCTGTCTTTGCTCGGTGGTATATTATAATGGTATATGTAGCATCAATAGTAAGTAACCATTAAAAAATTTTATTTTGCTATATTGGTATACTAATTAGTTTATATTTTTAGCAATTCATATTATAATATATTTGGTAGTATTTTATAATCTGTTAGGTTAGTTATTTAACAGTATATACTACAGACATGATGAACACAGTACATAGTGACAAAGTTTTGTATGCAGGTCATTGTAGAGATTCTGCGAATCTTTTTAATACATATAATACTAGAATATTCTGGAATAAGGAATACTTAAAGAATTCTAAAAACTTTTTTGCATTGCAATAATGTTTCAAATAACTCTAAAGCTTACAAATGTAATAGGTACTTAGATAAGCTTCAAAATAGTAAATTTGGCAATAGTAAAGTTCCTTTTTACAAAAGATGTGGTGACAAAAGATGTAAAACTTGTAAAAGGATCCAAAATGATCAAATCAAAGAGGATTCTAAATTTACCTTCTGGGAAACATATAACTGTATTTACTTATTGACGTGTAATAAATGCCAACTTAAATATATTGGACAGACATCTAATAAAATTAATATTAGAATTAATAAACATAGGTCAGATACTAAATACTTCAATAGTATTAAAAATTCAAATAAAATAGAAATAAGACACTTTAGTACACATGGTTTTGAACATGTTTCACTCAATATTATTAAAGTTGTTTCTAATATTAAAGAAAGATTATATGATGGGAAAATTACTATATTAAATAATATAATGCAGTTTATCCTTATAGACTAAATGTATTATATATATATATATATATCAAGGAAAAAATATTATAAATACAATTAAACAAAATTCTCATGATTATTATTACAATAATGAGATTAATATAATATCTAATAAAAGAAAAACTAGAGGGGCTAGAACTAAAAGAATAAGTGGAGACAATATATAGTATGATAGATATTTGTAATAGCTTTGATAACAATTTTAACATAAAACCCACATGTTAAATCTTTTATATTTGGACTCAGTAAGACAGAATTATGTATTACAGAAGATGTACTAATTTCACATAAAGATTGCCATGCTTTGCATATTATAAAGAACATTCACAAATGTTTGAAACATAAACATAACATAAAAGTTAATGTAAATAAAGATTATCAAATAGAATATTGTACACTTTTATATATGAATAAATCATATGATAATATTAATTTTTCATCTTGGGGTCATCTTTCCCAATACAAAATATTACTATTAAAAAAGCTTTTAAATACATTAAAAATAGGTAGATCAAGTTTTAACTATAATGTGCCTATAAAGCAAGAGAACTTAATATGTAAATGTAATGACTTTAAAGAATTCACATAGATAAACATCACAAGCATGTTGTTACTGGTGACCTCAATATTGTAAGAGACAACAATTTCAGAAACATAATGAATAAAAGTACTGGTTTTAACAGATACAGATAATAAAATTTGATACAGATAATAAAATATTTTTAATGATATTAAATATCAGATTAAAAAATTACAAAATAAATTAATTATAGTTTATGTTGATAAAGTGCCATGTAATTTTGCCTTCATATGTAAATACTATTATAATTTGATGATCAACAGATATATGATAATAATACAGTTTTTATTAAGTCATCAGTTTCTGATACAGAAATAAATAATCGAATTTTGGCTTTTCATAAACAATTAAGAATTCAAATTAACAATAGCTTTAAATTTCCACATATATTTCTTTTACTCCCGAATTTCATAAAGACCCAGTCAAATTTAGGACAGTTACAAATGGATTTAATACATATATCAGTAAAACAGGCAAAATTCTCAATGAAATATTACATGATGCAATAAATAATCTTAAATCCACAACCATACTTAAAAATAGTAAATCACTTATTGAACAAATGAAAGATAAAAAGATTTATTCAGTCTATAGTTTAGATTTTTAAGATCTTTTTAACTCTATTAATATTGATGATATGATTAATATACTTGTAAATTTACATAAAGATAATTATGATAGATTTAGTTCACTACTTAGGTTTGTACTTAAAGATAACTATATATTGCATAAAGGTAACTATTATCTGCAGATTAAAGGTTTCCCACAAGATGGCCCTGCGAGCAACTGTCTTGCCAATTTATACTTACGTTATTTTGAAAGTAATTACATTAATAATTCTAAATATTATATTTATAGTTATATAGATGACATAACCATTTTTGGCCAGCACAAGTCAATTTTATACCTAACACTAATTTTTATCCACAATATCTTAATTTAATACAGACAAATAGTAACAACAATGAAGCAAATTTTCTTGACATACATATCAAAATAAAAGATAATGTAATAGTTTCTAATACTTATGATAAAAGAGAAGATTTTAATTTCAATATTATAAAAGTTCCTCATTGGGAGAGTAATGTACATATTTCTATATTCAGAAATATTGTTATTAATTATATACAACGCAATAAATTTCTGGTGTCAAAAAATCAGAAATAAATAACTATAAACATTTTACTAAATATTGCTTAAATCAGAAATACCCAATTAATTTTATTAATAGTTATATAAATAAAACTATTCAAAATAGTAAGGATTAAAAATTCTTAGATTAATAATAGTTTATTACTATAAATTTACATATTTCATAGTTATAGTTACCTCCATATTATAATATTAGTTAAAATTACTTATATTATTATTAATTTAATATATACTCGTGTCACTAAAGTTATGGGAATTTGTAACTCTCTTATTAATTTTTATTTCTATTCTTTTTATATTTTTGTTAAGTTCTACATTTCAGCCATTCACATGCTTTGAATCTGCATTAGGGTCCAGAACCTGGCAATAACTTATTTATTGCACTCAGATTTAGTGCGGGCTCTGCATTTTCAAGTGCAATTTTTAGGTAAATTACCTCCATCTTGTAATGGATTTGGATATTCCGATCCATTACTTTCAATTGGTTTTTGCTCAGTATTATTTACATAAAGGGGGAAGGTTGGCTGGCCAAAAGACATGCTGAACCCCCTTTATAAAAATTATTTTATATATTAGCTGTCCTAAGTGAGTGATGTTTATAATACTGCAGCATCCATTTTTTAATTTTAATCTCGGTTGCCATTTGTCCTTCATTGTGTGATTTTCCTATGTGTTTTTCGAATGTGATTGTTGGATGCTTATCTCTTCTTTGTAAAGAGAAAGACTCTCTCTCTCTCTAAATATATATATATAGGAAATTATAAATCTGTGTGATCTTAATGAAGATATTAAAATTGATTACAGTAGCTTTAACACTGTAACAATTATAAAAAAAAGTATTTATCTTTGGGTTTTTCCGTTATCAAAAGATATCAGAACTATTGTTTCAAGCATTATTGTTTTCCGAAATATTCATAATGACTTAGGGTTTTATTCAAAGTGGTTTTGTGTTTCGTAAAATATAGAAAACACATACTTCTTTTTTCTACACTTGCAAAATCTTTTAATTTAGTTCGGTATCGTTATCGAATTACATTCAAATTTATTTCTGTTTATTTTAATCATAAAAATATGCTTTAAAAGTAGATTTCAAGAAAAATTTGCTTTTAAAACTGCTTTGTTATCAAACTAAACAAAACTTTTTTTCTTTCAAATGGGCTGCATTTTGACACACGAGTCTTTGCAGACACGGCAAGTGTGAAATCCACTTCAGAGGTGGCACCTTCTGGTGCCGTCTCTCCCTATAAAATTTTGACCCTTGATTTAATTTTAATTCAAGTTCTTATTGGATGCTAAATACTGTCGTTATTTAATTTTGCCGAGAGTACCAGAGCCAAATTGATACTCAAAGAATCTTCTATATACCACATGATCCTATTACGTGTGTGTGCTTTTGATTTTCATATCCAAAAAATCTATCTAAAGTCGCGATCGGACCCACAGACTACGAGGCGGGCTTGCTACTTCTAAGCCACCGAAACGTCGGAAATAAAGAGCCCACAACAGACTTATAGATAGGTTATATAAGAAAATATTTGTAATAATTAATCTTTATAAAAACTTCATGGAAAATTCGAGTTTATCTCATTATCCTATAAAATAAACTTTTTTGTGACATTTAATGGTAAACTTGTGTAATAATGAAGAATGAAAGGAATTGACGACAGACGTAAAAAAGGTAAGGCAAATAAAAAAGATAGAAAAAAATATACACAAAAGCATAATTTATTAATCTACTAACTATAATATTCATACTAAAATTAAAAATCAATTTTTAACATTTTATTATGTTTACAAAATCTTCTAATTCTTGTTTACAAAGGATCAATAAAGATTCCTTGACTAAAAACGTCATTTTATGTGTGTAAGGCAAAAATTTATAATATATTTTTTATTCCAACAAACCAACGTATGGAAATACTAGCTGGTATACCCGTTCTTAGCACGGGTGAACTGAAAAATTAAACAACACAGATTGAATGATAAAGAAGTTTTTAATGAGTTAATTTTACGTGAATTGCAAAATAAACAAAAAAAGCTTTTTGCATATCTCAGCTTAACAAAAAAAAACACATTTGTTAAATTTTAAGTATGTAGATCTAATAGCTGATAAAAAGGATTTTTTTGTTTATAATTCCCCGTAACACTCTTGAGGGTCGATTTTTGAAAATACCTCCCTAAGCTGATCTCTGCTCTGCAAAAGTAACACATTGTTAAAAGTGTTACGTAATGAACGCTTAAAATAGTGTAAATAATTTATATCTGAAAGTGTAATGCATTATTATTACTTTCTGTTGTATTTATTTTATGTTAAAATTGTATATTCGTAAGCAACGCCTTTTTCTTAAATTATAATGGCTATAATGGAGATTCAATGAAAAACACAGCGAAAGGATAATTACAGTCAAATTGGCAAATGTCTAGCTACTTTCATAGCTCGAGCATTATTAGAGCCTTGTAAGACCCGCCGTGTAGGGGTGCGATGCACGTTAATGCTTTACCTACCGCATTATGATTTACTGCAGTTTTTTTCATGCAATATTTTTTGGGGTCACTACATTGAAAATTAAGGGATATACATAAACAAAATACTTCACTTTGGAAAATTTAATCCGTCAGAGATAATAAATTAATTAAAGATATTCCACTATAAAATTATTTATATACACAGTTCACTTAAAATAAATAGTCAAATCGTTTTCTAAAGTCTTCATTAACATAAAAGAAAAACATAAGACACTTAAATTTTGACATAAACTATTTTTTCGGGACAAAAATAATAATCTTTGCAATCCGCTGAAAACGCATATCTGCTGCAAAACTGTTCGCCTTCCCCGCTAAAATACTCCTCATAAAACCCGTGCTACCATATATCTTGGAAGAGTGGATTTCAAAGAATATTCCTGCTAAGTATTGGTAGAATATTCCTTCTAAGTTGGCGTGGTGTGGTAGTTAGGAGAAAGGGATGCCAGCTCAGGTGTCATCCACGTCACTTGGCCATGGTTAAAAATTACGTAGTCCGTCGCCAAAAGCCCTCGTGTAGCTGAACAGTGTGACGTTAATATTCACTCACTCCAAAAAATACAGTACAGTAGTTATAATTATTTTTATGCTTAAAAATGCAATATCCGCTTATTCAATTAAAATTATAGCGTTGTAATTAACTACTAACCACAAACAAACTATGGAAATATGTCCAAATGATGTAGTGTGAAAGACAAAGTTTATCTACTGTAAGTACCAGAAGCAATAAAAGTATTTATTTGAAAAAAGATCAATTAATTAGGAGCGAGCGCCTTGCGTAGCCAAAACAAAAAGAGTTATTTCACAAACAAAAGATAGATATATGCTGACGTAGGCTTTTTTGCAGCGCACGCCAACATTGCTCTCAGATGGCAGAATGTTTTCCTACTTACTTGACAAATATCGTTATATTTTGGACACTTCTCACAATATCTTTATAAATTATAGCCTATGCTATAAATTATAGCCTATGTGTTATTCTGATGTATAAGCTATATTACTGTAAAGTTTCATTAAAATCCATTCAGTTGTTTTTGCGTGAAAGACTCCCAAACATCCTCACAAACTTTCAAATTTATAATATATATCTAGATTTCGAATCTACTTGCGGTGTTTATCGTAAATAGAACTTTGCTCATCAAGTAAAATTGAGATACAATTGTTTAATGATCGTTTTGTTACCCTGTTATTCTGTATGCGATGTGCAATTCATCGGTGTGCAAATGATCTGCCTATGTTTCATTCTCCTGTTAACTTTTCAAACATAACCTATGACAATAAAATACGAGAACCACAATTAGAGTATTTCTCCGACCCTCCGGTGTGTCGTGGCGGTCAGCGAATGTTGCAGGCTGGATCACTGACGTGAAGCTTGAGTAAGACGCTTGTGATGTTCGATATCTGGTAGAAATGGCGATTCTTTCTGAAAAATATCGATTTTTAATCTATTCACAAAATATCGAGGTTTAAAGATCGATTTCTAAAAAATCAATTTTTTTAGAAATTCATACTATAATACTAAGATACTGTAATAAACGATCTCTTATCATTAAATCAAGGAATTTTTTTAGTTCAAGGAATTTGACAATTACAATTATTTTTATTAGCATATCAAAGTATCAGGTATAAAAGAAGACATTTATTTTCTAATTGTATTTGTTACATTAAAAAGTTTAGAAAATATATAATATAGCTTATAGTTCCCAATGCTTAATATATCTTAACTTTTTAAAATTAACAGTCTGTCAAGCCTACTGGGATCCAAGCGTTTCCGCACTTTACATATATAAATTTAAAATTTATCCCCCTATATGCAAACTAAACCAGTTTAAAAAACTGAATTTATCTCACAAGTTTCATTTCAACCCATTATAATTTTAAGTTAAATTTAATTTAAACAAAGAATTTTATATTCGCTTGCATTATGTTACAGCCCATAGTGACACATTTTATCAAATTATAATTAAGAAGAATTATTTCTATGAGTGAACTTGTATAAAAAATATTTATATATAAAACGAAAAACAATCACTGAGAATTATTGTGAGTGATCTTCAAGTTTTTATAATATAGTTCACACACCATTTCATCATTTATTGTTAACCCTTTCAAGACGGTCCCAAGTAAACGCTTTCAGAATTGCTCCAGACTCAATTTTCAGACTTATTTGATCATAAATAATACAACAAAAGTTATTTTAAATAAAATCACTTTTTGTAAAATAAAATTTTTGATCTAGGTGTGAAAATCTTGCTAATCGGAAATAAAATAAATTTATAATCAAAAATTAAAAAATGAAAAATAAAGCAGAAATTTTAGCATCATTGAAAAATAATCAGAACAATTTTTAAATAAATTTAGAATTCAACGCTGCGTTTTCACAACGCGAGTCCTAAATGGGTTACGGGAATTAAATTAATGAAAATTATACAAAAATGTTACACACGTGCAAGTTCATGTGAATTACAATTCGTCAAATGAAGGTTATTTCATATAGGAACTCTGGGGGGAAAATCTATATTTTTTTTCCCACGAAAATTAAAATGTTTCTTTTAGACAGTTTTAAGCATATAATGCTGAGAATTAAGGCAAATTCCTGAGAGTTTTTTAGGTGTATTGAATGATCCTGATTTTCTTAAAATGAGTTAAAGGTTTTTACTGGAGTCAATAATTTTACTTCAGAATATTCGGAAAATATGTCCTAATATTAGATAGGATGGCTTTAATATTATATACTCTTATTCCTTACTCATAATACAATAATTCATTCATTACTCAATCTGAATAATTTGATTACTTTCTTATTGAGAAAATTGTTACAGTTAGGATGAGGAATTTCTGTTTCCTTACACCTAAGATAAATTAATGACTCTCAAGTAAAATGTCGTTTTTATTCGTAGTTTATAAAAACTATTCCTTTTTTTTACTTTAGAAATGGACCATTTTTAAAATAGTAGTAGGATTTTTAAAGATTCATATTGTCTGTGTGTAATGGGAATTCGTCAACCTGAATAAAAATATCATTAATTATTGCTTAAACAATTCCTTCAAATTTTAAAGCAATTTTAAAATTTTGCTTTTAAAAATACATGAAATTCAATGCTGTCTACAATACCTTTCAAAGAAGAAGGTAAATTTCCATTGGTGATTAGAATCCATTTAAAAATCGGTATAAACATGCTAGGAAAGAGTAAAAGATTCCATTATATCTCTATCATATTATTATAAAATCTGCCCTTTTATTAGTTTTTCTGCGTGTGAGGAAATATTGTTGAAGTAAAGGCATTATACGAGTGATTAGAATCAAACATGTATAAAGTAGGTTCAAATTGATTCAATTTTAAAAATGGGGCGTTTTGTTTGAAAAGATGCAGATTTACAAACAAGAATATGCAAAATCCTTAATTTATACTTCAAATTAAGTCAGATGAAAAAAATTACACAAGAATATGAGAGAGAAGCAGCCCCTTTTGTCTTTACATTTCAAAGATGTTTCTTGTTAAAATGTGGCAAAGCCTATTCGATTTAATTAAAATCTTAACAAGTTTCTCTTGGAGTGCCCGTTTGACGTGGATGGCCTCGGCAAAAAATTTAAACTCCCAAGTTCAATTTCGTATCGTCAGAGCTCAGGTGCCGCCATCTGGGGAGGAAACTGGGCGTCAAAATTACTTGTGGTAATTGGTATCGCCTATCTGGCGCCGAAATAAAAAAAAAAGTGATACCAGCTCCTTCTGGGGAATGAACTAGGTCTGAAAGGTAAAAAATACCAACACGCAGCCCCATTAGAAAAAAAAATAAGTTTGAATGAAAATGTTGTACTATTCTCTTAAAATACACTGGTGTGCAAAAATTAAGGACGAGACGGTTTTTTCAATATAACTTTGTACAAAAGCTTTCCAAATCAATACATTTAATACCGTAAGATACCCAATACGTAAGGACATGTGTAATGTAAGCAACACTTTCTAAAAGAGAAATCAGAGGGATAAAAAGAAGCTTTATTGAAAAAGTAGCATGGAGCGCAATGCGACTGAAGGCCGAAACATCCCTGTGATGGGTGTCCAGCAAGAAACATCCGGTCTTTAGTAGGGGATATGATCTCCCCTGACTGCTAGGCAGGTTTCACAGCGTCTGCCCATGCTGAGAATGAGGGTGTCAATGAGTTGTTGAGGCATTGCTGCCCATTCGTCTTGCAGCGCCAATCGAAGCTCCCGAATCGTTACTGGTGGTAAGGTACGAGCTGGCAAGCGTCTGCCTAGAAAATTCCATACATGCTCGATGGGATTGAGATCCAGAGATCGTGCCGGCCAATCCATACGTTTAATATCCTCACTCTCTAAGAGCTGTTCGGCAGCTACTGTGCGATGACATGGTGCATTGTCGTCCATGAAAAGGAACTGCAGACCCATAGCGCCTCTAAAAAGACGCACATATGGAAGAAGAATCTCGTTACAATAACGGGTCCCGTTGACTGAACCTGCGTCGAAGATGTGAAGGTCTGTACGACTACCAAGCATGATGCCTCCCCAAACGAGAACACCGCGACTTCCATACCTGTCCCTTTCAATGATGTTCGAGGGATGATTGCGGCTTCCCCGCTCTCTCCAGATGAGTATGCGATGAGAATCGCTACTCAAACTGAATCTGCTCTCATCTGTAAAGAGTACTCGTCCCCATTCATTGTCTCTCCAATTCCGGTGTTCCCGGCACCACAGAGAACGCCTTCTCCGATGGGCAGGCGTTAAAGGTACACACCGTACAGGGCGTCGTGCAAACAGACCACCACCGTGCAGTCTTCTGGCCACGGTAAAACGCGATATATCGGTCGTCCAGTCGCCTGTGTCGTGTGTCTAGCGATTTCTCCCGCTGTCTGCCGCCTGTTTCTTCTGGCCTGTAAGACAATGTACCGGTCATCGGGTGTGGTTCCTCGTGGACGACCACTACTGAACCCCCGGATAGCTGTTCCTGTAGTTTGAAATTGTCTCCAAAGTCGTGAAACGATGCTGTGAGCAATTCCGAACTCTGCAGCCACACTTGTCACACTGCGGCCTTCCTCCAACTTCCCAATGATTCGACCTCGGGTAAAAGCATCCAGATGTCGTCTAACAGATTGATTATTCGCCATTTCTCGCTGAGGCAGCAACTCGGTGTGATTTTAACTGCTATACGGCGTGCAATCTCTTTGCCAGAAATACTGATCTTACACCGACAACATGCTTTATACTTCTCAGACACTCCCCCATTACGTCTACCTGCATATCTGCGCATGTGCTACCGTACATCACCTTACTTAATCTCCTGATTGGTCTTTCTGTCCGCCCTGCCTCTTCGTTCAGCTGATATGCTAATTTTTCGACTTCGTCTTTAATTTTTGCACACCAGTGTATTTATAAATAAGTACATTGGAGATAGTTTAACAACAAACAAAAAAAAACCCTACAAATTTTTGATTTCTACAACATTTTTTTTCATTCGGTTTCATTAGCTTTGATATCAGATTTTAAATAAAAATGGGCCTATTCCAGACGTCAGCAATTGTTTTGGCTCGAGGGTGCCGTTTTGGAAATTGAGAATAACGGAGGGCCACGCCTTTTTAAAAAGTTTGCATTCATTAGTTAACTTTGCATCTCAAAAAGGTATAAATTGTACCATAAAAATCAATACATATGAATTCAATGAAATAGCGGCAGTTTTATTCGATTTATTAAGGTGCTAATTTTATATTATTTATAGCAGCAAGGATATTTAATTTAAAATCAGTTTAATAAGACAAATATTCCCTCTAATCTTTTGTAAACGTCTTGGCGGGCTGGTATTTGCTCACCCCTGACCCATTTCATACTAGGTCTTTTTATCAAGTAAATTTTTAATCATCTGAAAAGCTTTCATTGATATTTATCTATTACTGCATTATTTCACAAGAGACTGGGCTGTTAGCAGCCCTCCGCTCTCAGTTTAGATGTGACTAATGGCTGGTGTTAGCATCTTGGTGGGTAAAGAGGAGGTGTGGCCTCAGGTGTAAGGGACCAATGGCACGACTCGCACTTCTGCTTCGGTCCTGCATTGCTATTGGCTATTGGAAGTTAACTGTTGGAACTGAGCTGCCCTTTTCAGAGAAAATTAGAAGACTTTTGCAATTTAAAGAACTACTGAGATAAAAATTAAAGTTAAATAATTTAAGAGAAATAAAATTTTAAAATTAATTATCACGGAGCGATTCTATTATAAGAAAAACTTTTTGCTTGTCATTTATGCTATTTTTAAGTGCAGGGAGTAAAGAAAGAAGTTTAGGCATTTGTTTTAACAAGATCTGATAAAATTTTGAATTCTATTTAACTTGCGATTTCCTCGAGACATCTGCTTCGGAGACGGGGAGGTCTTCAGACTGACTTTGCTTCTTATTTTACTTGGGGTAATGGGGGTGCTTTTACCTGCAACCTTGTCAGCGAAAGAAAATCCCTCGACAATATTGTTGCTAATAAATTCCTTTCCGGTGGTGAGAGGGGTTTCTTTCTTGGGCTTGGGGAACTTCGGGCATTTAGTGTAGCAGGCAGTATGCCCGTGCACTTCACAATTGATGTAATAGGGGTTCTTGATATTTATCTAACGCATTATGTTTTTCTTTAAAAAAAATATTTATTCTTGTGATTGCTAACAACTTCTTTTATATTTTCCACAGAAAAAAAATGTCGGAGAACTCGAGAATCCAAATGATCAGAGGACATCCTTTCCCAAACCTAGCTTGGTTCACCAAGGAACACATCGAAGAGACCCTGGATTACGATTCCCGAGATGGAGACTTCATCATTTGTTCTTATCCTAAGACAGGAACCACTTGGCTTCAGTACATCATTCTCCAAGTACTCTCCAAAGGAAAAGAGTTCCCATCCTTCAATGAAGCTCTTATCAAAACGGTACCATTTATGGAATTGACAGGAAGAGGCCCCGTCGATGCAATGGAAGGCTTAAGGATCTACAAGCATCACTGCCCATTTCATTTGATCAAAAAGAACGACAAGGCAAAGTATTTGTACATTTACAGAAACCCTGAAGACACGTTTGTGAGTTATTACTACTTCATACAAAACTTATGGGAAAAGAATTTCGACTTTGATGAGTTGTTCGAAAAATTCATTGCAAAAGATGTAGAATACGGTCGTTATTTCGAACACATCCAGTCATTCTTAGCCCACAAAAAAGATAAAAATCTTTTGATTGTTTCTTACGAAAACTTGTATAACAATCGAAAGGAGGAATATCTAAGGATAGCAAGATTCCTTGGAGAAGATTATTATCAGAATCTTGTCAAAGATGAAGGCCTTCTGAATCAAATTATAGAAAAAACTAGCTTTGACAACATGAAAAAGAATCTCCCTTTTGTACATCCAGGCTCTAAAGGGGATTCTGAAGAACCCGTGAAAACGGTCAATTTCTTTAGAAAAGGTGAAATTGGGGATGGAAAAAATAAATTGTCGGAAAGTCAGATCAAAAGAATTAGAGATATTGCAAGCGAAGTTTTGAAAGGTACGGAAGTAATTAAGGAATGGTATGGAGAATAATTTATTGTCATTTTTTCAAGTGTTCATGTGTGCTTTATGTAAAAGATTTACAATAAAACTGAATTTTTCAGTTGCAAATGTTTATGTATTTTAGTGTTATTTAACGAAAGTAAAAAATTGTTTCCATTCCCACCGCAGCAGACTTCCTTTTTTTCATCACAGTAGTTGTTAAAAAGTTTTAATTTTGAAAAAGCTAGTATGAGAGATTTTGAACATTAATCCTTATTTAACATGTATATATGTTGAACTTATATATAAGTTTCAATTAATTATTTCGTATTCAAATGACTACAATTGCTTCATCAGAAATGATATTCCTTATCATCGCAGGAACAAATGCACGAAGTGTTAATGAAAAATTAGCACATATACATGAAATTGAATGTAGAATTTTTATATATTTATATATATAATCAATATAACCATATACTGTAAATTATCATAATCAAATAAAGCAAAACAATACACAGAAATATAACAAGACAGTATGAACCAAAAATAAAATAGACCCAATCTTGTAATAACAAATTTTTAGCCTTATGATCTAAGATTGCTCGATTAAACTAGTTTTAACGCCTGTCAATCTTCCCCTGTATTTGTCTATTATACTAGGCTGCAAAGGAAAAGAAAATAGTGCAAGAATAAGCTTCCTTTAATACTAAAGATTATAACCACATCATTGGAATAATAATACTAAAAGTACTAAAACTAAGTTAAATGTCAAATATCAAGTAAAAAATAAGAAGAAAAAAAATAAATCCACTTACATAAGCCACAAAATGCTGAGTATTTGAATAATATTGTACTTTTAGGAAGAAAAGTTAACAGCATGCATATATATATATATACTAGTATGCAAAACTTGAATAACGGCTGTTTTTTTTACCATAATTCCTCGAAAAATCATCTGAGAGACATGAAATTCAGAAATGAAAGACAGCACTTTGTACTTAAACGATGTAGAAAGTATAGTCCCCAAAAATGAATACAATGCTTATAGTAGAAAATCAAACAAAAAGACCTTATTGAACTCTAGTATTGTTACACATGATTGTCTATCCAAGAGGAAAAACAACAAGCAGATGTTCCTTAGTATGGGATTTGTCCTTTCCTTAGTGCAATGGTTGCTTCTCATCATTTTTTCATTCTCAGCATCAGTATATACTACGTCTGCAGTTCTTGAGGTGTGTCCTTTCCCCAATCTGCATCTGTTTCAGTAGTTGAATGTTCTTAGGAGGGTCTAATCGTGCCACAAAGCATTTCCTCACACATGTTCTACGGGATTTAAATCAGGGGAGAACGCTGGTCAATCTGTTCGTATCTTCACTTTCCAATAGCTTCTGAATTTCAGCAGTCTGGTGTAGCCATGCATTGCCATACATAAAAACTAAATCTGGTACGATAGCACCTCTGAACAGAAACACACATGGAGAAGGATCACCTCCTTACAATAGCAGAACTAGCTACAGAATCTATGTTGAAAACGTGGAGCTCAGTCCGCCTGTTCACAGAAATTAACTGGTATAGAACGTTTTTTGGCTGCAGGACGATATTGGTCACTGACTTCAATTGTTTTGCTGGGATAGCCACCACCAACCTATGGTTTGAAAGGCTTTTCAAGTAAGTGAAACGACACTTTTGTTGATTCCGAATTGCTCAGCTACGTTGGTCAAACTACGTCCCTCCTCCAACTTTCCGATCATTCTTCTACATGTGAAGTCATCCAGGGGATTTCTTACAGCCATATTTCATAAAACACTTGTAGTGAATGTCTTTTGTTGCGCATCCCTTCTTCCTTTAAATGAAATCTTGGGCTGCGCGAGCGGAAGGCCCGCGTTTTGTGTACACCCTACGTCCCCTTTGAAGTTTTGCTCTTGACATTCCAATTCGCATCATCTTTCTACTGAATTGTGTGTTCGTTGTACTGATCGCAATGCCCCCCCTCTTTTCTGCAATTTCAAGTTGTTAAGTTTGTCTTTTTCATTGTTGCTTAAGTTTTGCACACCAGTGTGTTTTTGTGTGGGTAATAACTTGAATTAATGATTACTCAAAAAATTCGAATTTTATTTATATATAATATCTAATTCCTAAATTCAAATACCCTATTTCGAAACACCTCCCATTTCATCTTTTTCTACAGAATTAAAAATATTTTTGCAATAGATTAATTAATGATTCTCCCCGTTAAAAAGATTACACCCTGAATTTTTGATAGATTTATTGGCTATTTCAAGTAATAGAATATCATGATAGGTTACACGTGCCTTACTATATATAAACAGTTAAACTTTCCTCTAAATCAATGGTGTAATTTTATAATTAACTATAATTCCCTTCACTTCACATTATATATTTATTTTTTTTATGTTACGTTTTTTTTTCTTTTTCCTCCTTCCGTATTTAAATGTTAAAAAAAATTGAGTAATATTAACTCTTTTGCAGTCTGAAATTTGAGCAAAGCGTACGCTGAAAATAACTCTGCTAATGCTAAAATGAAATAAATGATGATGTGATCAGTATTAAAAGGTTTTGTCTTAATGCCACGATTACTTATGTTCATTGAAACTTATTTTCAAAAAAAATTAATTTAGTTCACTTACTCTAATAAAACAGCCACACAATCTACTTATATATAATTTCCCTTACTTTATATTTTCATTGAAGAACAAAAAAGTTACAGCGTGTAAAAGCAATTTACAATAACTGTAGAACCGGTATCAGGGGTTCCTTTAGTCCTAGTTACATGACCACTAAACACCAAAAGCAGCGATATAGTTATACAGAAAATAAGAAATAAAACGAATAAATGTATAAAAATAAAAAAAATCTAATGTTATTATTAGAAAAATCCTAATCGACTTGATATAGAAAAGCGAAAGCTCTTTGCTTAACACTCTCGCAAAATTTGAGCCAAATATTAATTTACTATTATAAAATCATCATCCACAAGTTTCATTAAGGTATCTGACTACGTTCGGAACCGTGATTTGCAAAAGCGCATAAATGGATACTTTTCATGATAATTAGTGTCACTCAGATTAGAATGCATGCATAAAATTGTTTTAAGGACATTTTGACAAAAAAATTTTATTTAAATATAATATTTTGGCAAAAAATTAACTTAGAATAATCTTTTTTCCAAAAATTCTCCTTTTGTGAAAAATGCTTCGATTATAATAATATTTTGCCTGTATATAGCTCACACCTGTCTACAGAGGCTCAACTAGAATTTTTGAAAAATTCACATTTTTTTCAGAGTTGCCACCCATTGAAATAATTATTGGCGTTTTTTTCTTAAAATTTCTCCCCTCTGTTGTCGAAAAAAATGAATATAAACCCACTTCTAAGTTATATAATTCAAAAATTCTGGTTGAGCCTCTGTACAGAGGTCTGAGCTATATACAGGCAAAATATTATTATAATAGAAGCATTTTTCACAAAAGGAGAACATTTGGGGGGAGTAAAAATTATTCTAAGTTAATTTTTTGCCAAAATATTGCATTTAAATAATTTTTTTGTCAAAATGTCCTTAAAACAATTTTATGCATGTATTCTAATCTGAGTGACACTAAATATCATGAAAATTATCCATTTGTGCACTTTTGAAAATCATGGTTCCGAACGTAGTCGCATACCTTAATAGAGCCTACTTATTTAATGAGGTCCTATTAATCTTAGGAATACATACGTGTATGTTATTTGAAGTAATTCATTACTTTTCTTGCTATTCAGTGTATAAAAATTTTTATTTTACATCTTTAAATGTTATCCTGGAATTTCTTAACCATTAACGTTTAATACATTACAAATAAATATTTCATTTAGTAATCTGACATATTCGCATATGGGGTGCACATATTTAAATTTAGTTCTCAACCAAGAAAAAAGAATGTTGGGAACAATACAGCTGAACGGATTACGATCCCCATTGGTCTCTAAAAGGCCCAACTTTGTTAATATGAATGATGCTGTCCTCTACATCAGGGGTGCCCAACACGCGTCCCGCATGTGGCTAGCCAGTACGTAAGTTGCGGCCCATCGACTCCTTTTTTTAAAAAAAAATTTAAATATCCGATTTTTGAAGTTTTTTCATTTTGAAATTTATTTGAGTGGAAATTTATACATATGTATATATTTACAATGTATTTGCCTGTTACCTGTTCTTGTTCTAAAATAAATTCTTTTTTGATAATAGAAATGTCCTTTAGTTTAAAACAGATTTATATTTTATCAAACAGTTACATTTGATTTTACTATAATAAATTACTTTTTTTGATAAATTTCAAATTGCATTACGCATATCCTTTTCTATGGATGGTACATGATTCTCTGTGTGTGCAACTTTCGTTTCTGCTCCCCCTTTTCTACCTAGAATTCCCAAAAAGCAAGAGGCAATCAGAGATGTATTTTAAAATTAAAAAAATATATATTCAGGACGGTTAAGGTAAAGGGCAACATATACATGATCGTTTGCGAATGACAGCACTATCAAATTTCAACAATGAGTAACGAAAGATCAATTCAAAAGGAACACCGTAATTTTCAAGCGAATGGCAACACACTGTAATATTTTAAACATTATTTGATCATTGCATTATTATATTATCTATGTCTGTACACATGAAAAATAATGAAAACAATAATAATCCTTCTGTTTTAAATTTTCACTCCAATAAATGCTTTTTTTGGTTCCAAATCTGATATAAAGGTACATATTTTTATGTGTGGTCCGCGGGATAATAATGTTTTTCCATAGTGGCCCGCAAGGTCATTTGGGTTGGACACCCATGCTCTACATGATTACATGAGGATCCATAAAACTTTCGATCACCGCGGCACTGCTTTATGTATCAGCCTGAAATCGTGGATTTCCAACACATGGCTGAATAATTTAAAGATTCCTCAATAATCCTAAGACTGCCTCTGCCACTTACACAGACTTTTTTAACACTTCTTTTTTTTTCACCTTCAAAGTATCCGACTACTTGCGACAATTTTTTTAAAAAAATAAATAGAGATATCGGAAATTTTGTGTACATTTATAAAGTACATTTTAAGAAGAAAAAAATGCTAAAATTAAGAATAGAAAAAGAAATTATTATTACTAAAATGTGTAAAAATGGGTAAAAATTTACAAAAAATTACATAAACGCGGCTTATTCTGTACAAAAGGTTTATGAACAAATTCTTAAATTTTCAATTTTGATTTATTACTTTGGTATTCTTTTTTGAAATCACCTTCAGAATAAGAAATACTTTAATTTTTACAAAAACTGGAGCACTTTATCTTAGTAATTACATGAAATAGCTTAAATGAAATAGCTTACATGAATAGATTATAATCCCATAAAGGACTGTACGTTTTGTAAAATAAAACAGTGATTGATAAAGCTGAAAGTTAAAACACTTCTACTGCTACACAGATTATAAACAAAAAATTTAAGTTGATTATTCCTAAAACTTTTTGAGCAAGCACTGTCCCCGTTTGAGTTTTTCGAAAAAAACACGTTTCAAGTAAAATGCATTTTAAAGTTTGACGTCTTACGTAAAGCTACGGCATCTGTTTTAACCAAAACTTCTGTAGTTTTTGTTCTAGTGTATGGAAAATAAAAAAAGATTTAGACGGTCTATAAAATAAAATCATAAAAAAAATTTGTCAGTTTTTGAAAATATTCACGATTTTAGGATAGTTGGCTATCTTAAGAAAATAGTAAACATCTAAACATCTAATTACATATAAAAATATTTCAAATTACTAATTGTAAATAAATAATAATACATTTCACTGTATTAATTAAAATTTTTAATGAGACGGATAGGGATGTATTTTTCTTTATTTCGATTAGGAAATCGAGATGGACGCAAAAGCTATCTATAGGCGCGTTATGAATTCAATTCTTAATCTTTGCACCTATTTTTTTGAAAATATTACTTTGGAATAATAGCTATGTAGTCGCAAATAATAAAAAAAAACTAAATTTAATATTCTTTATCGAAATACATGCTCTAGTAGAGTTTTTTCGTTTGGGACAATTTAGTGATCTAGTCTAGGATGGCACATTTTCAGTTTCTCCACGAGGCTCTTTAAGAGTCTGTAAAAAAGGGTAATTTTAACATTAAATTAGAGACTTTCACGGACCCCTGGAGGCCCACGTACCACGATTTAGCAACTACTACTCTAGAGAAAACAATGGGAATTGGTTGGGATCTTTTACCATTTTTACTAGCTTTTATTTAACTTGCAATAAAATTTGTCCGGGTGGAATCTTGCAACTCAATTTTGAAGCTGATGTCTTCAACCGATTGAGCTGAAATTTTGTATACACGTTTACTTTGGATGACAATGCTTATTTTGACCATTTATATTTCGATATCCCTATTAGTTAAAAAGATATTAATTAATAACCTTTTCCCCTGCTAGCTTTTTATTCTGCCGAGCAGCTTATCCGATTGAGCTTAAAGAAGTTCCGATTTTTCAACCTTTTTTTTAAAAAACCACCTTATTCTTTCTATCAAACTGAGACAAAAAAAATAACTACATAATCGGAAAGATCATTTATTTCGCCACGATACGGTATAATTCTTTTAAAAAATATAATGATATTTTTATATTTTACGAATTTTTCTAGAGTCAAAATCGATCCGTTTTCATGAAAATGATTTCTAAATCGTTCCGTATAAATTATTTTCCTGTTAATGAATCGATATTCAGCACTAAGAAAGTTCAGGCTTTTCTTTTTTAGAATGAGTCATTTAAAAATAAATTGCCGAAAACTTTTTTTTACGATTTTTCAAATGATACTGAAATTTTTGAAAAAATATTTAAAAACTTCGTCATTTTTGAAAATAATCACACGAAATTTTTTTTTCATTTATAGAATAGTATTATCCAAATTCTGCACAAAGATAGAAAAAATTGGTTTAAAATTACGGATTTAAAAAAAATTTGTTTTTCGTTTTTAATATAGTATTATCGTAACAGCAAAAAAAATTCGTTTTAATATTTTGATTAATTTTACTTTGTTCAATGCTGTGTTGGTTTTACAGTGTTTATCTCCCCCAATCCTCTTGTTGCGCCGGAGTGAAATATGTATCATATGTACGTGGCCTGGCGGGAAAAAAGATTGAGTACCCCTGAGCTAGCCTGTTCGAAATTAACCAGCAAACAACCTTGCAAGAATGATGTGTTGAATGAGATGAACAGACTGAGAAACCTGTCCAGCGATAACTAAAAAGTGAAAAATAAATTAAAAGTAAAAAAAAAATTTTAAAAAACAAGCTTCTCTATTTAAATGCTCTAAAAAGAATAAAATAAACTTTTCTTTTAAAACTTTTTTTTTTTGCTTTCAACTTATAACATCATTACACAATTTATGATATAAAATTTACCTGTGTAGACAAACAAGAAAATTAAATAACTTGATCTGATTGATATTAATTTATAAAATTTTTAAACTAAGTAAATACGAATACTTAAATCTTGCAAGAAGCTTTTATATTATAAATTGTGTAATGACGTTATACTTTGATAGGAAAAAAAGTTTTAAAAGAAAAGTTTATTTTATTCTTTTTAGAGCATTTAAATAAAAGCTTGTTTTTAAAAAAGTTTTTTACTTTTAATTTATATTCTTCTGACTTAGTATCTATCTGTTTCACTCATGCAAATGCCTTGACTATCTGTCACAGTGAAAAACCGTTTGATTACGTAAAAATTGCCGTATAGAACTTTCATCACTCCAAGCTTCCAAAGTTTTTATCTCTAAGTGGGATTCCTCTCCTACTAAAAAAATCGGGAAAAAAATTATGGTTGGTAATGACACAAGTATTACGTTATAGTTGTTTTGTATTCTTTTCACTTTTTCACTGCGACAAAAATTGTGTACAAAACCTCCTTTCAGCTTTCCAAATATTTGTTACATTTCTCATTTTGTGCATCTCTAGATGGAAATCAAATTATAAAGAAATTATTGGAAGACTACAAGAAAAACACGATGAACTATAAATTTACTTCAAGCATGTGAAATGTGATCCTATGTTCAGTAACTTTCTTCGGATTTTTGCTTAAATACACCTTGTAACAAAAAAATCGACGCACCAAGAAAGAGGTGTCCGATACAGACAAAAATTGGTGGATACAAAGATTACGTACAGAATAAAAAAGTGATTAAAATTTCAGAAAAATTGAATGGTTTATTTCAGAGTTACATAGTTACAAAGTAACGAGCTCAATAAGGAGTTGACCCACCTCTAGCCTGAATCCAAGCTGCCACACGATGTGACATAGAGAGATAAATCACCCTGATGGTCTCCTGCGGTATTTCTTGCCTAATTTGCCCCAATTGTCGGGCTAGGGCCTCAACATTCCCTGGTAGATGCAGTCGCCTTTCCAACATATTCCAGACATGCTCAATTGGAGAGGAATCTGGTGATCTGGCTGGCCAAGGAAGTGCTTGATAATCTGTAAGACAGTTCATAGCAACACATGTGGTATGTGGCTTGGCATTATCTTGCTGAAAAATAAGTCCAGGAAACTGCAAAAGGAATGGTAGCAAAGCAGCTCTCAGAATATCGTCGATGTACCACTGTGCTGTAAGTGTGCCTCTAATGACGATCAAAGGGGGCCGGCTTCAAAAGAAATGGCACCCCAGATCATAACTGTTTGTTGAGGGCCTGTGTGGCGTTCAATAGTGAAAGCAGGATCGGCACGCTGCCCTGGCCGTCTCTAGACACGTCTTCGATCATCGTCAGGACACAGATGGAAGCGGGATTAATCGCTTAACACTATGCGTCCCCAGTCGGCATGATTCCAACCTGATCAATTCAAGCACCACTGTAATTTAGCTGAAGAGTGTGCAGGCGTGAATGGCCGGGGGCGTAGCGGTCGGTACGAGCGTAAATTTCGCTCTATCAGCCGTCTGTGAATGGTCATGGTGGACACTCGTGTGCAGGTCATACGTCTGATGTTTAATAATGATGAAACAAGCACTGTGACAGCTAATCTGACAACAATCTTGACAACATCTTCTAATGGGCGCATCGCTCTGACCCATATGACGAGCGATTCTCCGACTGCCCAATCTCCCTCTTTCAGTTCAATGATACGATCTCTTTCAAACTCTGACAGTTGCTCGTAATGAGCTCGAATCCTGCGGCGAGGCATTTTTTCAGTTTTTCAAAGATATCCTAAATCACAATGCAACAGAAATTTTGACTTTCAGATATGAATTGTTTTTGATAAAAAACATTTTAATTGATTTAATTTAACGAAAAGGAAACTTTTCTTTGATTTAATTTAAACGATTTCATGTTAATTGCCGATACTTCTTTTGATTAATAATGAATATTATTTAAATATTATTATTTTTATTTTGATGTACAATATTAGAAAATAGTTGATATTGAAGAATTTGCTTCATTTTAATCTCATTAATATTGATTTGCAAAATTAATTATCACATTTTGAAATTAAAGAATTGTATTGTCATTCAGGAGGAATGCATTATAGTATAGAGTATTTTTTATATATATAACGGAAATTTTTAAGTGCATAAGTATTGTTTGACTATAATATTTTCAGATCACAGAATTAATAGTTTTGAGTGAACTTTAATTCACTAACTTTTAACTGAACGTTGATAAATTAATTAACTTTGAAATAGACTAAAAAAAACGACGAAAATGGCTTTTTTGGGAAGGTCCAGTAAAGATGATTTAAGGATTTTGACCACACAACTGGGTCTGGCTTCGTCGGACAATCTCAAAATTATTGAACTGAAAGACCTCATAACCAATAGTGATTGGTATGATGAGGAATTCGTCAAAGATGTGCTGCTCAGCGTCATCGTGGAAGAACGTACAGCAACATAAAAAGAAAAAGCTGCGGAACTGGAGAAGAAACAGAAAGCCGTGGTTGTTGTTCAGCAACGAGAAAGAGAATTCGAACTGGAAAAAATGAAAATTCAACTTGAAATGCAGAAGCTGTCACAAGCACCAGTTACAAGCCAACAGTTAGAAAACCTTAAGCTTGAGTAAAATGGAATTATTTCGAGATTCAACTCGAAGGAAAATGAAATGGGCCTATACTTGACAATTTTCGAACATCAAGCGAAGTTTTTGAACATACCTGAAAACCCTTGGACAGCATATCTGATTGGCTCATTGCCACCTGATATAGATCAGCTCATAGCAAGAGAGGATAAAGATTATGCTCAAGAAAAGATAAAAGAAATGTTTCTCAAAAGATTTAGAGTTACAGGGGATAGGTTTAGGCAATACTTTTCCCAACAGAAGAAAAACCCAGATTCAACATAGCGAGACTTTTATTTTGAATTAAGTTCTTATTTTGAAGGTTGGATCAAAGAATTGAAAATAACCGCGTTTGATCAACTTAAGATTCTAATAATTGCTGATCAGATAAGAAGAAAAACTCCAGCAAATATCAAAGAACATTTTCTGGTTATTTGGGCGGATTTGAACGATCCTTTGGAATTGGCTGAGAAGTTGGACGCATATGACAGCCTAAGGCCTGGAAAGAAAAGTAATCGAAATGAGACTTTCAAGAAGAAAGAAGAATTCAGGAAACCGTTTCCAATAAAGAAAAATTAACCTGTTGGAGGATCCCGTGATAACCATTCACCTGGACCTTCTAGAACGGTACCTGGATTCCCAAATTACAAAACTGAAGGAAGAAACCCGATACAGTGTTACGGATGTTGGACTCCTGGTGTCGTCAAGGCAAAGTGTCCTACCTGCACGAGAGCTAATGAAATGGATACAGCAGTGAAGCAGTATGACGTTATTCAACTTGAATTCAAATTTGTATCTCACAAGTGTGATTGTTCTTAAAATTTTTGGAGAAAAAATTGCTGTATGTGCAGATACCGATGCTTCCCATAACCATTGCAGGTGAAAAGCTATTCAAATTCCTACAAGAGCATGATGTCACTTTTACGAACAAAAGGATTTCATTTATGATGGCGGATGGAATTCGACAGATCATTATGGCTCTGAGTACAGTCGTCGACCAGTACATTGAAGGCAAAGTTATTCCAACAAAATTTCTAGTATTGCCTGAAGCCAAAGGAAATAAGACTTTGTTAGAACTGGATTTCCTCAATGCAGCTGGCATCGTCCTTGACGTCCAGGGTGGAAAATGGTATTTTTCCGGAAATCATCGGAAACAGTACAAATTCTTCAAGAAGACATTAGAAGATATAACACTCAGCGCATTTGAACTTCGAGAGGATGAGTGTAAAAATCTATCTCCAGAACAGGCAAGAAAACTCAATATACTCCTGGACAGAAATGAGGTATGTTTCCAAACAGGGGGAGAGCCCAAGCCTTTTACTGAACACCGTATTGACACGGGTAATCACTCCCCCCCCAATAGCAACGTCTCCCTACAGGATGAATCCCGTAAAAAAAGAGGTTTTGAGGGAACAGATTGAAGAACTGCTGAGGCAGGATGTAATCGAAAAGTGCGAGTCTCCCTAAGCCGCACCTGTGGTACTTGTTCCTAAACCAAATGGGAAAGTACGTCTCTGTGTCGAATACAGGAAATTGAACTCGGTTGCGGAAGGGGATGCCTACCCCTTAGGACAAAACTGCTTTCATTTGTCCTTTTGGAACTTACCGCTATTTACGTATGCCCTTCGACCTACGGAATACTCCGGCCACCTTTCAAAGATTAATCGGCAAGTTTCGAAGTGGCTTGAAAGATGTTTTCGCCTTTTCTAAGCTACATTACATCATCGTCCTCTCAGAAATATTTGATGAACATCTGGAAGATCTCGAAAAAAAGTTTTTGAAAGACTCTATCTTTAAACTTCATGCAAACCAAGGTTTGCATGAAGCTGATTCTGGATAACGAAGAATGGAATTGAAGCTGACCAAGAGAAGATATCTGCTATTCAAAAAATTCCAGCCCCTACCAACGTGAAAGAAGTGCAATCTTTACTACAAACATGCTCTTGGTTTTGTCAATATGTCCCTAATTTTGCTGACATAGCACGCCCGCTTAGTAGCCTCACTAAGAAGAAAGTGCAGTGGAAACTGGGGCGCTGAGCAACAAGAATCATTTGAGACGTTGAAGATGCGCTTGATGACTTTTCCTATACTGAAGCAAGCTGACGGATCAAAATCTTTCACCATTCGTACCGACGCAAGTAACTATGCCTTGGGAACAGTCCTTCTCCAAGGAAGTGACCCCGATGAACATGTCATCGAGTATTCAAGTCATCTGATGATCCCAACAGAGCGAAACTATTCTACAACCGAGGGCGTAGCCTTGGCGGTAGTGGGGGCTTTAAAGAAGTTTAGAGGTTACGTAGAAAATCAACAAATTTTCCCCGTATTAGATCATCAACCACTCAAATGGCTGTTAAGTGTAAAGTCACCTTCTGGTCGTCTGGCAAGATGGGCCTTGAAAATTCAGTCCTTCCACCTGAAGATTGATTACACCCCAGGAAAAGCTAATGTATTAGCTGACATGCTGTTAAGACAGTCGTACACTGAAGGCGCAGCATCTGATGTGTGTGTCATCACTGTTGACATCCCATCCAGGAAGTCCAGTGATATTCGAAAGGGACAGATGGAGGACGAAGAACTGAAGAAAATCATTGACTGCTTTGAGAGTATGGACAAAGATGAAAACTTTGCCAACTACACCAGTCGTGGATACTTAATGAACCAGGGTATCTTATATAGGTATTCACCTGAGAGTGAAGAAGAAGCTCAACTTGTAGTTCCTGCACAAGAACGAGAAAGAATCCTTCAAGAATATTACAATGCCCCGACAGCTGGTCATTATGGTGTAGAGAACACTTACAAGAAGATATCATCCAGATACTGTTTTCGAGGCATGAAAAGTTCATCTCAGAATACATCAAGACTTTTCCCGAATGCAGTCGTTATAAACCAACAAACCAAAAACCAGCAAGACTCTTGAGAAGACCCGCCTACGCACAAAGGTTTGAGACGCTGGCCATTGATCTCTTTGGCCCTCTTCCGGAAACTCCCACTGCCAAGAAATGGATCTTTATAGTAGAAGATACAAGCACCAAATGGGTAAAACTCTTTGCTCTTGCTGAAGCCACTGCTGAAAATTGTGCCAAAACACTAATCGAAGAAGTACTCCTACAATATGGTCTTCCGCGAAGACTAATAAGCGACAACGGGCCACAGTTCATAAGTGCTATCATGCAGCTAACTTGTGACTTGCTAGAGATTACGCAAGACCTTTTCCCCGTCTACCACCCGCAAGTGAACCCATCGGAACCTAAAAATCGTGACTTGAAGCCAAGACGAGCAATTCTGGTGGGGGAAGAACATTCGGCTTAGGAGGATAAGTTACCTCTAATTCGTTTCGCAATAAATACTTCAGTATGCAACACCACTGGGCCCACGGCTACCTACTTACAGTTTGGAAGACGATTGAGAACATCAGACGATATCAGGCATGATATTCGACAAGTTATTGATAATGATAACTTTGTCCCTGAAATCACCCCATATCTCAAAAGATTTGCCAATTCCATCTTGGATGTCAAAGATAGAGTTAAGAAGAAACAAGATTGTCAGAAGGAAAACTTCGATCGACGAAGAAGAAAATATTACAAACCTGGTGACAAAGTTTGGGTGACCATTCATCCCATAAGTCGTAACAACAGGAGCAGGAAATTCATGCCCAAGAGAGAAGGTCCTTACCTCATACTCACCTTGAGATCACCAGTAACATATGAGATTGCCGACCCGGCCAACCCAGACCAAGCCCTTGGAACTTACCATGTTTCTGCCTTAAAGGACTATCAAGAACTTGAAACAGAAAGAAACACCGGATTTGTTGCTCCTCTAAGGAAAAGAGGACGTACAAAAAAAAATTACCTCCTGGTTCCAAGCCGAGACGTCAACGGAGCCAGAGGGGGAGCCTGTAACACTCCGTTTAATTCTAAGACCGAAATGTAGATGGCGGTACTTGTAATGGAAGTGGGACCGAACGAAACACTGTGTTACCATCAGAGAGAGTTAGGAACTTAATGAGTGAGCGTTACTCGTCTCGCTGTAACGTTCGCTATGTAACTTACCTAATTTTCACTTATTTCCTCTAAATGTTTACCCTGTATTGTGTCTAAATGTCTGTCCATTGTAACTGTGTTATTTTATATCATTAAAATATTTTAATTACCCCGAGATCTTGTCCATTATTTAGGTTTACCCAGTTATGACGTAAGAGACCGTTACATACGTAAAATATGATAAACCTTTCATAAATAAATTTATTTAATTGTAAAAATAATTAAATGAAATGGAAAAAAAAGTTGATGGAGATGAATCGAACCCTGACCTCACGCATAGTTTACAGACGATTTTCCAACCAGGCTACAGAATCGTTAGAGGAAATTGAAACTTAATTGTATATATATAAAAGTTTAAAAAAATTTAAATTATATATGAATTTCGAAGGCTGATTTCTCCGAATTGACTGGCCATTCGGCGGAATTACATTGAGGGTTGAACACTCTAAAGGAGTACTAATATTATACCAAGTCTCGACACCAAATGAATTTCCTTGTCGTGCCCTCCCCTTGTATGTTGGAATTGACTTAAAAAATTTATATATATATATATATTACTTGTTTTTAAAATAAACTCCAAAAAATACATAAAGTTCAGCTGTCAGTTAGTTCTCATATATTTTTAACCTCTGTAGGCCTGTGCTATGAACAGATAAAAAATCAATATCAATATTGTATATTTAAATACATAAAAATAGAATCTTTTCTTTTGTTTTCTTTTCGCATTGAATTTAAAATATTTAATATATATTAATTCAAATATTTTTAGACATGAAATATTTAAGCATGCACATCGACATTTATAAAGAATTTTTATGTATCCTAAAAAGTTATTTTAATGCGCATTATATGTAACCTTTTTATCAAGGAATTTTATTTTCTTGTGCATGTAACTATTTTTATTTTCTTGATTCTTGTAAAATGTACAAAAATGACAAGAAGAGACCTTGAACGTATAACTGTTTTTATATCACAGAAGAAGATATCTCTTATCTTTAATACAATAACATAAATATAGTGCAGAAAGTACACTGAGATTTATCACTCAATACTAGCTGGTTATATCCTATCCATTTACGATAAGATTAACTCTTTGATTTTTTAAACTTCCTTTTCAGTCCTCGTGTTAAGAGGTGTTATTTTACATTTTCTTTCCCCAGCTCCATTCAACGTAAATTATAAAATATCTGTACTTCAAGAGGTGAGCTTTATTATTAATTTTTTTACTTCAAATTCGAGTATCAATATATAGTTAAGTTAAACATTATAAAACTTTTAATATTTTTAAGGATAGGTTGACATTTATTTTAAAAATGTGTGTGTGTTAGACAGCAAAGTTCTTGAAGCACAAATATGTGAGTTTTCATAAATAAATCATGATGCATGCTTTGAGAAATATAAGTGGTACTTCTCAAATTTTCCTTCAGCTACGGTAAATTTGTGGGAAAATCTCTGGTACATGAAAATCCTCTCTTTCTACGTATTTAAATGGCATGTGACAATTTCTCTCACAATTTTTCTAGGTTGCAATATATATATTAAATTTTTTCAACAGTATAAATATCAGATTTGTCACTAAAATTTATGTTCTTTTTAAGTAACAAGGATTCATTTTTATTCTTATTTTTCGCGCTTCCTATAAAAAAGTATTTTTAAAAAAATAAAATTAATGAAATATTATATAAATGCGAAAAGAGGAATAGACAATTTTTTTAAAAAAATAAAATAAAATAAATTAACCTTTCATCTTCAGAAAATATAAATACTTTAGTATAATTGCAGAACATCTTATGAAAATTGTAGGCGCGTAGAAGCAATTAACACAAATGCAATAAATACGAGTTTGTTTCTTTGTTGGATAGATTTTATTGATGAAAGGGATATTATAAAACACACACGCAATTTACTCTTCATATATTTACATATAAATATTTAAACTAAAGATAATATTTTTAGAAAATTAAATTAATGTTTGTAGAATTTCTTTTTAGAAAAATAAATTAGTATTTGTTGAATTTAATTTTAGAAAAACAAATTAGTGTTTGTTGAATTTATTTTAAGAAAAACCAATTATTGTTGTTGTATTTACTATCGCCAATTCAAACTTATAATTAGTTTAGGGTAGTTGTATGTATATGAATGCAATGTCCGTGGAGAACTGTTACAGTATTAATAGTTTGAAAATAACCGTTCGTGTTATGACGTTTGAGATAAATAACGGTAGCATGATATTGATCAGTTTAAACATTTAATTTATTTACGTCACAGCTATTACTTACATTGAAATTATTAAACTGATTAAAAGATTATTAGAGTTCAAATGATGTAGTTTGTGAGAGAGGAGTCCTTTTCGGAGTCTGCTCAGTTCGAAGGTTTGAAAACATCTATCTCTCTGCTTCGGGGATCAGGGGCCGGTGCCTTTTTAGTATCTACTTATATCCTGCAAGTGGTGTGAGAGGGTCCCTCGTGAGTCAAAAGGTTCCGGGGAAGGTCCAAGGTGGACCACACAATAACTTTCGAGATTCAGGTACAGAATGCACATGTGATGATTATTTCCACAAAGAAGCTGATTCACATCTGGGAGGCGGGAAACGTTACAGTGTGTACTTCTGAGATATCTCACGTCCGTTCTCCTCCGCACTTTCAGATTAGAATGAATTTGGCGACCCCTCTCCAAAAACCCCGCGACATATTCTTTGCCGATTAGTTATAATTTAAACCATAACATCGAATTTTGGTTTCGGGCTCCCCCAACTGTTGACGAAAATAATATATACAATTATAAGAGATCTCTAGTACAGGCTCGTTCGAGATCTCGAACTTCGGATCCACGTGGGAACAATTTTAACATCCTCAAAATTAATTTACAGCGATTTGCCACCTACAAACCAGTTGAAAGTCAGGCAATCTTTTTTTCCGTTTCTAGAAAGATCAGGATATTATTTCCGTAAGTGTAGTTCAATGCATACTTCCCCCTCTAGTATCAATATAATGATACTGTTAAAACCCCAATTCATCGCCCTTTGGTGATGATTATTCACGTCAGAAAATTGTTGTAATCCTCTCCTTTTGTATTTATTAAAGTGCTTACATTCCTCATATGATATGCCTGGTGCTATAGCCAGCTCTGAACCAATAAACAATTGGTAATAATGTTTATAGCTTATTAAAATTAGTTTGTTAATTTAAACTGAACTTATTATTTGGTCTGAATTGATTTATGAAAACTTAAGACGAACCTGCAAAATAGCGAGTTCTATCCAACATTTGGAGTCTATGACAGAATTTGATATACAAAACTCAAATTACTTTTAAAAGTATCTTACAGGCTGAAGAAATTAGATGCCAGCAATAAAAAGACATTTTGTTTACACGGATACAAAATAATCATGAAAGTGAACAGAACGATGAAAACGAGTTTGACTTAACATTGTAGGCACAACATTTCTTTCTTTCTTTTTTTTTTGCATTAAGAGTAAAATCCATGTCGATATTCTGCGTAAATTGCTTGTTTAATCTGCCAATGCATTAAGTTATAGGAATGTTGTTTAAAAAGTATATAACTAAGTTTCAGTACAAGGTAAGGACTGTTATAAGGTACTTGCAGTGGGTGTTGAACCAAGTTTCGTCTTACAAATACACGTGGAAACATTTTTAATTCTTTGAGACCCAATATGGCTTGCTTTGAAATGGAACATTTTGATTTAGGTTTTAGTAATTGCATGTGATGACACAGTCACACAGCGAGTTGGGTTAGATCCTACTCAAATGTGTCAAAAATTTCATCAGGTAATACGAGATTTGTGTCCGTCACTAATTCCGCTGAAGTGTAGCCTATATTTTTCTTAGTCTGTTCTAAATATTAGAAGAACAGTAGAAAGTATTTATTCATGCTTTAGTTTTGTGACATACTTGCTGTCTTTAATGTCCCATGGAATTTTTTTTTATCAAGCCAGTGCTTTAAAGGTGGTGCTGCACGCTTTGCGAATTCATTTCAATACAAGTAATCTGCTGATAAGAGCCTTTAAGAAGCATGATTCGAATATAAGCATCCTTGATCTATTGTAATTGTAGTTGGAACACCTTAGCACCTTCATAACTTAAATGTCAGAAGGAAATATAAATTCTATCCATCTTGTGAAGTGATCTGCGACTATTAAACAATAAGTAAATCCTTTTAAAAATGGAAGCACTCTGATAAGATTTAAATGAACATGATCGAAGCGTATGGAAGTGTCATTGAATTTTCGTAGTAAAGTATGCCAATGCATTTTAGAGCATTGGAAAGGAATGCATTGCTTAACACACAATACAATTATTGCTCATGTTAGATCACACAAAACGGTTACGAATTTTAAGGTTGTTCTAACTGCAAAGTGATCTAAATTACACAAACGTTGTCAAAACAAACTTTCCTGAATTTTCCAGATATATAGGGACAGGCAGTATAAGTAAATAAATAACAACATAATTATGTGTCATAATTAGGATGTTTAACTTTTTCAGTTTCGAAGAATTAACTCTCATAACTCAGTCATTTATTTAATTCGCTATCATTTGTTTGCGCTAAAGCAACTCTGACCATAGGGCGGCAAGTAATTTTAAAACTCAGACAAATTATTACAAAGTAAACTTTGTGAACATCTTCATTCAAATTAATGATGAATCTGTCTGTTAACAAAATTGAAAAATATATTCTCACATCAAAATCTGATAGTCCAAGACAAATTCTAATTTATCCTGATTTCTGCTGAATTACAACTTTTATCTCCCATTTCTTAACTATCACATTTTAGTTTCTCATTTTTTTAACCAATGGGGTCGTGGATTGGCAGCATTATATCCACATACATTGAAAATGTATTGCCATGACCTAAAAAACCAAGAGCCTTGGCAAGCAGTTGGTAACCCTCGGCATTGTGGGTCCAATCCCACAACCTCGAGAGAGCCGAGATTGTTGCCCGCTTTCGCCATCCCACCGTACATGAATTTTTGGGAGAATACTTCCACTAGCTTGGCCTAGCTGCAGGCGAGGCCTGCCCACTCTGCGGCCATACCAGAATGAATAGAGACCACATGTTCCAATGCACTGGACTCGATGAATACCCGACTAACGACATCATCATCAGTTGGTACTGGGAGGCTCCGCGTCAAATGGTCAATAAACAAAGCACGGGCATTGCATAAATAAATAGTTTCCTATTTTTGTGGTGCTATCGATTGATCTCCAAAATTTTACATTTTAAAATTTTTTTTCTATTATTTTCAAACACTTTTAAATGCGTAGTTTCGTTAAACCTTTGATGCTCATGAAAGATTCCTTTATCAGCCCAAATTTTTTTTATGCAAAATTAGTATTTTTTATCTTTCGTACTTTTTTTCTGCATCCGGATTGGCTAGGCTTTTTCCGCTCACTGTCTTAATGATTTTACTCCAATTTCTCTCATGTATTAATTTTTTTATTTCAAATTTCATTGTAATTTTCCTTTTTAAAAAAATTCTTTAACTTTTTTTGGAAAATAATTTTACTTAGCACTGGGTAACGGAGAATTTTTTGTGGCCATCCCCAGCGTAAAGAAGAGAGATCAGATCCCGGCAGGGCTAAGTTTTCATTGAACTATCCAAAACAAAATTGCGGATTCTTTAGAAAGGCGATTGAGGGAGTGAGTATTTAAAGTTGCACAAATAGAAACAAGAGGGTTATTAACTCGTCATTTTGAACCACGGTAAACCGACAAGAGTGACACCTGAGCTGGCATCCCCCTCTCCTAACTCCCACACCAACGGGAAGACATTTGAGCTTGGGCATATTTAACATGCGTCGCTCCCTCTCCTTCAGTGGCACTAGGCTTGAACTCAGAACACACAGGCATGACCTTGACCACCAGGCTAGCGCAGCCACGATTTAGTACTGGAGTGTTTTTTTTTCTGTTGTGTGTTTCAAAGCAAACACTAAGGGTTTATGGTCAGTAAAAACAATAAAATTATATTCTTTAAGTATAAATCCAAACATTTATAACCGACGGCTATTATTTAACTATTGTAAGCACAACATTTTATTCCAATAGCAGTAAGCTTTCTTGTAGAAAAGACTAAAGATTCGAGTTCCAGTATGTTTCGCAGTTTCTATACTTACGTTCCCCGTGTATTTCATAATCCAATGCATCTATCTGAATTATAAATGATGCAATTGATATCAGGTGAATTAACATTGCTGTGTTTGCTAATTCCCGTTTTTATTTCTTGAAAACTGCATTTGATTGATTAGATCAAGGAATTTTGCTTGCAGTATTTTTAAACCTATTAAAAATTATCTGAACAGCGAGCTGCTTTTGGTAGAATTCAACGATAGAAAAAGCAACATCAAAATGTTCTAGGCATCGAGGGATTGACGTATATTTATTTCCCTCCAAATTAAGGAATACAGAAAATATCACTACGCATTTAACTAAACCTTTTAGTACCTACGCACGATCGCAACAACGCCAACTTTCAAGATTACTCACCAAATTGGCAACCCCTATTTAGCACGTGTCGAAGCTCAATTAGCAACCCTGTTATTTATTTCAGTTTTCTCGGCTGGAAGCCATTCTGTGTCCGTTGGTGAGGAAAGCTTGAATACTAAAATGCAAATCTGAGATTTACCGAATTCTTAAATAATAAAATTACACATAATAATAATAATTATTATATTATTATATATAATATAAAAATAATAATTTATATAAAATTAATAATAAATATATATATATATATATATATAAATAAATAATAAATATATATATAAAATTAATAATAATAAAATAATAATAATATAAAATTAATAATAAAAATATATAAAATAAATAATAAAAAATAAAAAATATATAAAATTAATAAAATAATAATAATAATAATATAATATAAAATTAATAATAAAAATATATAAAATAAATAATAAAAAATATATAAAATTAATAAAATAATAATAATAATAATATAATATAAAATTAATAATAATATAAAATATAAAATTAATAATACTATAAAATATAAAATTAACAATAATAAAATGATTATAATAAAATTAAATAATAAATATTAGTTCTTTTTTTATTGATAACGTATTTATAACTATTAATTATTTTGCACTCAGTGTTTTCAACTACGGACTCCATATACCCGTCAGCGTATTCCGATTTTAGAGTTCGTGCAGTTAGTTATATTTAATGTCGCCAATATGATTGGGATGGTATTCAAAATCGCCAATGTGGTTGTGATGGTACGTAAGTTTCAAACTTTCCTGTTTCCACACAAGTGTCGTACGCATAATATATTTGAAATTTTAGTTGATATCCTGGTTCAAGCAATTTTCGTTTCAAAATAGTAGCAGAATTTTGTTTGTGCGAATTAAAGTTAAATGGAAAAACCATTTATATACATTCCTGTTGAATGCATATCTATCACCAATAACCCTGGTGCAGATCCAAAGTGCAATTGTATTATTAAATCAAATCAAATTCTTCTTTTTTGTCCATTCTTAGCACTGTCCTGTCATTTTTCGTGCTGCAATTTTCCATTCAAACACCATATTTAATTTTTTTTCTCAGAGTATTATGCTTCAATTACAAAATATAGATGATGCCTTTTGAAAATTTGATAAACTGCTATTTGTAAAAAATGCCACACCCCATGAAGGAATCATCAGAATTAAATGAAATTTAATGCACAAACGACTTGTTTTACTACACATAAATGACGAAATTTTCAAAGCAAAAAAGAACAATATTAAGTGTCCGAAATCAGTATTTGGTGTAGCCACCACGCACTGCAATAAGAGCTGTTATACGACGTGATATGGAGTCAAACAGATTTTGAATGTCTGCTTGTGGAAGAGAATTCCATATTGTTCGTATGCACAGCTAAAGTTCGTCTTTTGAAGCTACAGAACGCGGATCACGAGCGAGACGCCAACTTACCAAATCCCACAGTACGTGACATATCCGGTGAATAAGCAAGCCAAGGAAGAAGTTGCATGTATTGGGCTGAACAGAAGTCTCGAACAGTCTTTGCAACATGTGAACGGGAATTATCCTGCTGAAAGATAGCTCCAGGGATGTCTTAAAGGAATGGAACGACTTCGAGCTGTAGCACTTCATGGACGTACCTGTTGCTATTGAGATTACCATCAATTTGTAACAACTTGAATCGTCCATAATACGAAGTCTCCCCCCAAACCATAACTCCGGGTGTTATGCCACTATGTCGTTCGATTACGTACTCTAGAAGGTAGAGTTCACCGGCATAGGGTCTAACACGAATGCGGCCATCATGGGGATTCATCTGAAAAGAGACAACTTGGTGCCAATCAGCCTACCAGGCTCTGTACTCATGAGCTCGTTACAGACGCAGCCATCAATATTTTGCCATGAGGGGGAACCTGTATAAAGGCACCCTTGCACGCAATCCACGGTGCAGCAGACGTCTACGAATTGACGAAGTCAACAATAGTACACCTGTATAAGTAGACAAACGTCCTGCCAACTGCCTGGAGGAAGCTGTACAGTCATTCACTGCCATACGGTGCAGGTATCGATCTTTTGCGCGCTGACATCACCTTCCCTCGTCCACTGTCCGTTTTTCAAGTTGTTCGGTGCTCGTCGGTCCACTGCTTTCAAACTCGCATCATTGTGAAACTGTTCCGCTGCAGACAAGCTCCTATTGTGCGATAGGAAAGTTCTCCCTCTCGAAGGCCGATAATCTTCCCCCGTTCAAACTCCGTAAGTTGTTGGAATTTCTCCTTAATTTGGATGCATACTTAGGACTCACTATACGCTCGCCACTAACAAATAATCATTAACTATTTTCAACGTACCGCTACAGCCATCTATGTATACGCTTTCAGCATCAGTTCAGAGGCCGCTGCGCCCGACACGCATGAACGGTGGCTCTGAAACTTTACTATTTTACGTAGCATCCTTTAACTGATTTTTGCTGCAAAGTTTATTTAATTCTAATTATTCATTCATGGTGTTACTTTTTTTACAAATAGCAGTGTATATTGTTACTGTAAGAATGTGTAAGTTACTGTAAGAGTGTGTTACACTCTACTGTAAGAGAGTGTTAGCAGTGTATTTTGTTACTGATTAAGAACTGAACTAATGCTTTTCACATCATTAAGAGAAGGTGAATTTTATTCCCACGATACTGCAGAAATACTTGGCGGGAATCTATCCACTGTGTATGACTGCTAGCACCAGTGGTCAAGGGAAGGTACTACTTCCAGAACTCAGGGTTCCAGGTGACCTCGTGATACTGCTGAGAAGGAAAACTGACGTGTTCGACAAACGACTGTGGCGCAACTTACTGCGTCTGCAGCAGAAACTCGAGTTGAAATAGGCAACGTAGGGACAGTCGTTACTCGGTTGCTTCAAGGATAGTTGCGAGCCAGCAGCACCCCTCGACTTTAGCACGCATTCTACAGACTCCAGTGGCCATGGTAGCCTAATGGTCAAGGTATCGGATTGTGGCTGGCTTGTCATGAGTTCGAGCCCAGTACCACCAAAGACCCGCCGTGTAGGGGAGCGATGCACTTTAGATCTGTCTAGAGCTCAACCATCCTCCCATTGGTGTAGTGTGGTAGTTAGGAGAGGGAGTGCCAGCTCAGGTGTCGTCCACGTCAATTGACCATGGCTCAAAATTACGTGGTCCGTCGCCAAAAGCCCTCGTGTAGCTGAACACAGTGCGACTTTAATATTCAAGCACTCACTCACCCACTGACTCCAAACTACTACGGTTTTAACGTCAGTGTTGTCAACTAAGGCACAATGGAGGACGAAATAGAGATCTGCTATGTTTTTGATAAAAGCCTGTTCTACCTTGATGCTAGTGATGACCATGCATTGGTTAAAAGAAGGCCAAGTGAGAGCCTGCAACCAATCCTTCAGCAGTCTAGATCCACTGGATCTGCTTATAGAATTAAGGTCTGGGGAGCAATTTCTTTTGACAGCAGGATTACTGCACCACGCATGGTTCATGATCCACGCATCCTGACTACAAACCTGTACGTCAGTCTAATAATTCAACCTGTTATGGTGCAATTTATAAATGATATTCAAGTTGATGTTTTCCATTTGTGGATTGAGTTCCTTCCCCCATACCATTAATATAACTTAACATGCTGTACAGAGTACTGACATGTTTCTTTTATCTGCTCGATCACCCTATATTTATGTAATCGAGCACAGATGGAATATCATTGGACGGCAATTTCTGCGTCACCCACAACCAGAAATAAACACCTTTATATCGAACAACCAAGTAAATCAGCCATGTAATTCCACCCAACAAACTGATATCCGACATCTGTATGACGCAATGCATACATATTTGGATGCTTGTCTTCAAATCTCTTGCGGTTACCTGGTTATTACTGTGCCATCATTTCACATTTGAAATGGCTCTTCTCTCGCTTAGATTAAAGTACGATCTTGAAACTTTAGCCAAATATGTTACCTAGACAAATGTATTGCTAAAGTTTCATTAGTCCGATTTTTTTTTTTTTTTTTTTTTTTTTGACGTTGAGACTTTTTCCATCAGTGAATTTAGTAACCCTCAACTTTTTAAAAGATGGATTCATGCATGTACTAATTTCTCTTTTCTGTGTTTTTCACAGGAAATAAAAATGACACAAAATCCGAGAGTCCAAATGATCAGAGGATTTCCTTTCCCAAAAGTCAGTTGGTTTACCAAAGAGCACATCGAAGAGACCCTGGACTACGAATCGCGTGATGGAGATGTTATCGTTTGCTCCTATCCCAAGACAGGAACGACTTGGCTTCAGTACATCGCTCTTCAAATACTCTCAAAAGGAAAAGAGTTCCCTTCTTTTAATGATGCTCTTATGAAAGTGGTACCAATGATGGAAATGACAGGAATAGGTCCTATTGATGAAATGCAAGGCTTAAGGATCTACAAACACCATTACCCATTCAACATGATCAAAAAGAACAAAAACGCCAAGTACTTATATATTTACAGGAATCCTGAGGACACTCTTGTCAGTTTTTTCCATTTTTTTCAAAATATAAGGGAAGAAAAATTTGATTTTGATCCGTTTTTCGAAGAATTTCTTACAAATGATGTAGAATATGGACGTTATTTTGAACACGTCTTGACCTATCTAACCCACAGAAATGATGAAAATCTGTTACTTATTTCTTATGAAAAACTTCACGCCAATAGAAAAGAAGGATATCTTCGGATAGCCAAATTTCTTGGAGAAGAATATTATCAGAACCTGGTTACTGATGAGTCCCTTTTGAATACAATTATACAGAATACTAGCTTTGATTACATGAAAAAGAATCTTCCTCTTGTGCATCCAGATCCTAAACAGCCTTCTAAGGATACCGTAAAAACAGTCGAATTTTTCAGAAAAGGAGGCGTTGGCGACGGAAAAAATAAATTGTCTCCGAATCAGATCAAAAGAATTAGAGAGCTTGCAAATGAAATTATGAAAGGTACGGAAATTCTTAAAGAATGGTATGGAGAATAATTTAGTAACATTTTTTAGCATTTTGTATATGCTGAAGTCATCAAATAAAATTTAATTTTTGATAATAAAAATTAAAACAATTTTGATTTATTCGATGATTTATTATTTTTATATTATTTTCTAGGCAAAGATTATTGTTATGCAGGCTTGATTAATGAGGTCTTGGTTTCGCTATTATAGTTTTTGTTTAAAAAAATGCCCAATTTATACTCACACGAAACCATGATTTCTTTCATTTAAAAATACTGTACATGTTATGTAAATCAAATCAGTTAAAGTTATTTTAATGCTATTTTAAACTCTGTGGTTCTCTCAATTACTTTGAACTTTTCAATGAATAAAATATTTTATTTTTTTATGTACAGAAAATTCACACACACACACAAGTGCCATTCCTGTAACTTGATCATGATTGAGAATTATGATCTTCATCAATGTTATCCCTATTATAAACTTAATGATTAGTCAATCATTTTGAAAATTACATTTAGCCGCTTAACTGATTTGCCTTTACCATGAGGGCTACCAAAGTTGACCTCAGCCTATTTGCTCGTACACCGTAAGGGCACTGATATTTTCTTCTTTCTATATTTGATTTGTTAGTTTTTTTAAAAATGTTTTTTGTGAGATTACCAATGCTAGTGTTTTTAAGAAATATAGTTCGTCCATGGTACTGAAATACTCATCATCCGGAATTTTTTTTGTGGTGAATGCGGGAATTTTTCATTGAAGATAGGAATTAAGATTCTTGAAAAGATTCGAGAAAGAACAGGGAATGGCAAGGTAAAGTGCAATTTGTTGTTTGAAAAGGAATGAGAATGGGAAAATAATCCAAATAAATTAAAAGCAAAAAAAAAACTTTTTTAAAAACAAGCTTTTATTTAAATGCTCTAAAAAGAATCAAATAAACTTTTCTTTTAAAAATTTTGCTATCAATTTGTAACATCGTTACACAATTTATGATATAAAAGATTGTCGCGAGATTTAAGTACTCGTATTTAGTTAGTTTGAAAATTTTAAAAATTAAAATCAATCCGATCAAGTTATTTAATTTGCTTGTTTATCTACACAGGTAAATCTCGCGACAAGCTTTTATATCATAAGTTGTGTAACGACGTTATAAGTAGATAGCAAAAAAGTTTTAAAAGAAAAGTTCATTTGATTCTTTTTAAAGCATTTGAATAAAGCTTTTTTTTAAAAGGATTTTTTGCTTTTAATTTATTTTTTAATTTTTAGTTATCGTTGGACTGAGGTCTCTCGGTCGGTTCATCTCATTTAACGTATCATTATTGCAAGGCCGTTTACCGGTTAATTTTGAACAATCCACCTAAGGGGTACTCAAACTTTTTTCCCGCCAAGAGGATAATGGAAAGGGGTAATAAACACTGTAAGACCAAAAACAACATTGAACAAAGCAAAATTAATCAAAATATTAAAACTAATTTTTTTTTGCTTTACTATAATTCTATATTCAAAAAGAAAACAATAAATTTTTATTAATTTTTAAAATCCGTAATTTTAAAAATAAATTTTCAATCTTTGTGCAGAATTTGGATAATATTATTCTACAAACGAAAAAAAATATTTTCGGGTGATTATCTTTAAAAATGACGAAGTTTTTAAAGGTTTTATTAAAAATTTGAGTATTTTTTGAAAAATCGTAAAAAAAAAGTTTCGGCATTTTATTTTTCAAATGACTGATCCTAAAAGAGAAACGCTTGAACTTTTTAATGCAAAATATCGATTCATTAACACGAAAGAAAATCATAAGGAACGATTTATAATTCATTTTAGTGAAAACGCATCGATTTTGACTCAATTTAGAAGAAATCGTAAAAAAATAGAAAATATTATTATTTTTATAAAAAAGTTATACCGTATCGTGGCGAAATAAATGATCTTTCCGATTATGTAATTGTTTGTCTCAGTTTAACAGAAAGAATAAGACGGTTTTTTTTAAAAAAAAGTCGAAGAATCAGAACTTTTTTAAGCTCAATCCAATAAGCTGGTCGGCAGAATAAAAAGCTAACAGGGGTAATAGGTTTTTTAATAATATCTTTTTAACTAATAGCGATATCAGAATACAAATGGTCAAAACAGGCATTGTCATCCAAACTAAACGTGTATACAAAATTTCAGCTCAACCGGTTGAAAACAGCAGCTTCAAAATTGAGTTGTCAGATTCCCTCGAACAATTACTTTAATTAATATCTTTTCAACTAATTGCTATTTTGTAAAACAAACTGTCAAAACATGCATTGACATCCAAATTAAACGTGTACATAAAATTTCATCTCAACCGGTTGAAGACATCAGCTTATAAAAATTGAGTTGCAAGACTCCACCCGAAGAAACTACTTTAATTAATATTTTTTTAACTAATTGCGATATCAGAATATAAATGGTCAAAACAGGCATTGTCATCCAAACTAAACGTATATACAAAATTTCAGCTCAACCGGTTGAAGAAAGCAGCTTCAAAATTGAATTGCAAGATTCCACCCGAACAATTTACATTCTAAGTTAAAATAAAGCTTGTAGAAAACCGATATTATCTCTGTCCTTATTGCAATGTAAGACTTAGTATTACATCATGCTTTAAATTGTGTGTGCATATATACACTAATGGACAATAGAGTTAGCGCACGAAGAAGAAGTTGTCAAAATGGAACGAAATTTTAAATACGTAATGACTACTTTGATGTAAGTAAATGATTAGAAAATCAAAGAAGAAGGGGCATTTATTTCAGAGAAAAAGGCAAAAGAAGGGAGGATTTAATACCCTGTTGAACCCCCTCTAGCGCGAATGCACGATGCGATACGATCGGGCATTAAGGCATACAAGTTCTTTATGGTGCCTTGCGACATTTCGTTCCATATTTACTGTAACATTGCCTCTAGTTTGTTCAAACTCGTGGGATACCAAACTCGCCGTCCCAAATGATCCCAGATAAGCTCGATTGGAGACAAATCTGGGGATTGAGCAGTCCAAGGATGGGTCGTAATAGTGCGGAGGCAGTCTTGTGACTTCCTTGCCGTGTGAGGCCGGGCATTATCATGTTGAAAAATGACTTCTGGACGCCGTTGCATGAGTGGCAACACATGTGGCTGCAGGATGTCATAGACATACCTCTGGGCTGTCATTGTAACACGGATCAATACTAGGGGTGGCCGTGTATTGTAGGCAATGGTACCTCATACCATCACATCAGCTGTGGGAGCGGTAGGAGCAAAGGCAGGGCTGAGGTGTTCACCACGGGGTCTCCACTCACGATTGTCATCACTGCTGAGATTGAATCTGGATTCGTCGCTAAAGACTACCTAGTTTCATTCTGGTACAGTCCAGTTTCCTCGTACGCTGCACCACTCCCAACGGATGTGTCGATTGGTGGGCGTCAAGTGCAGCACACGTAATGGGCGCAGCGATCCCATATGTACTTCAGCCAGGAGCGTCATATGGTTCGAGAATTCACAGGGGGGCCCCAGTGAAAGTGCTAACTCTGCCTGGATAGCGGCCGATAAAGCAGTTTGGCTGTTCGCGTGCATTTTTTACAATGTGGCGGTCTTCTAGACGACTAGTCTGTCGAGAGTGTCCTGAGCCTGGTCATCGTGTAAATGACATCTCTCGGATCCACTGGTCCCAACACTTACTCACAACGCAATCAGAGCGGCCTAATTAACGAGCTACTCGCCTAGCTGACCATACAGCTTCCATCATGCCGATGATTCTCCCCCTCTGAAACTGTGACATCTGCTCATATTGTCTTCGAAAACGGCGCAATGGCCTGTTTACCTCAGCTCTTGCTTTGTAAATGATTCAGCATACTCAAACAAGCTTTGGGTACCTGTTTTATACTCCGCGGAGAACGACGTTAAACATCATCTACTGGCTATACGTAATGCGCAATCACGCTGCATTTCTAATCAATTGCATATCTTCCCGACATGTACCTTCATGCCATGTTTCTTTACGATCCCGTAACTATTTCTTAAAGCGCTAATTCTTTTTGTCCATGAGTGTGTATGCACACGCATACACAAAATCTTCAACATTTGAAAAAGAGGTACTGTTATAATATAGAGTAAAAAATTGAAAATTAAAAGGAAATTCTTCCATTTCCGTTTTCTGTTAAGTAGCGTGCATAATAAAATGCACCTTTTTTGGGGGGAACATTTTGGGCAAAAAATTGACTGCTTAAGAGGTAAATACGTTTCTGAATTTAAACATGGATACTTTTCAAAAATTTTATTTTTCCTTAAAATTCCTCGAAACAGTACGAGTTGTAATGTTAACTTTGATATATTAGTACACTTTCTTCTAGTTTTTGATATCGGCCGCATTAGCCTAGTGGTCAAGGTACCGGACTCGTGGCTGGCGTGCCATGAGTTTGAACCCAGTACCACTGAAGACCCGCCGTGCTACAGCACTCCTCATAAGTTAATAAAATCGTTTGGGAAAATGACTACAACTTTAGTATGAAGGATGATTTATCTATAAAATGAAGTATGAAATATTTAAAGATGTATTTAACACTAAATGAGAACGTTTTTCTCCTATGCCTGTAACTCAGCGTCTCTGACATTCGCCTGCGTCATTTCCTATTTGTTGTCCTTTTGACGGATACTCCTGGTGAGGTCTGACGTCAGTGTGGACTGCTCCACTCGAAGTAACAGGGGAAAGGGACGTGACAGTGCACATATCCAACCCTACATCGGCCATCATGACCGGGAAGGCGACCCCCCTAATTATATACAATGATAAAATGATACAAATTGATAGTATTAAAATATTAAGAATATGCACACTAGATAAAAGAATTATGCGCAACACAAAATATCATCAAAGAAAAATTACAAAGATTGAAAAGTGAACAAATTTAAAGTAATAATTGATATATAGGAAAAATTTCATACATTACCACTGGGGTAGAACAAATAATGTTAACGATACATATAATATCAAGGCTAAAATAAGAGTCTGGAATAAGGAAAGGAACATATTCAAGCAAGATACTGTTACTTCTAAATACTTAAAATCGTAATAAAATGAAATAAGAAAATGTGTTGCCCATCCTTTATAGTGGTTAGTGACGCTGACTGCTGTGCCGTTGGAACGTGTTTCGAATCCCGGTGAAGGCATGGATGCTTGTAAATGTATAGTGCCTTCGCGGCATGGGGGGTACTTTAAATAGCCATGGAGTCGCAAGTTTTCTCGTGGTGTTGGTGGAACGGGAAGAGAGGTGGGAGGCCCCTGACCACCCCCAGGGTGTTTTCCCTCTAAATTAGGGTGAAACCGAGCTAAATCGTTCTGTCACCTGTATGGTGCTCAAAGCTACGATTAACGACAGGCGTCACTTAGCCCTTTGCCATGATGAATTTCGTCGGCCTAGATCTGGCCTTTGTCGATCAGGTGGCATTAGTAACAACAACAATAAGAAAATGTTAGAATCATTCAATAAAAGTGGAAGCAAAAATAAATAAATAAATAAAAATTTGTTGATAATGTCCATAACGATAGTTTTTCATAGGAAGAAAAACTGTGGACAGTTTTAATGGAGAAATCAATTGTAGTTAATTTGGTTTAGCCAGAGTTTCATGAACTCTACACAAGTAAACGTTTTTGATGGTCCGTCGATGAAATCATACTTTTCTACGTCATTGTGCTTGACTTTTGTAACTTTGTATGAACCGAGGTATTTTTGCTGAAGTTTCAAGCCTGGACCAAACTGAGTGCGTTTAATTGCTACCAGGTCGTGTAGTTGATACTTATGAGCTTGTCTGCACCGGAAATTGTATGTGCGACGATTCTCATCTTGAACTTTGTAGATTTGCTTTTTGGCATCTTGCCGGAGAGTATCACGTTGTTGTTGGAACTGAGCTGTAATCTCATCGGTAAGAAGTTGGACAATCTCAATGTCCTAGCAAAACTTCCTCTTGATGCCGAAAAGGAGTTCAAATGGAGTCATTTTAATGCTTCTTTGAAAAGTTGAGCTCAGAATTCCTTGCAGGTGGGGTACGTGAGAGTACCATTTCTCAGGATTGTCCACAGAAAGTTTTGACAGCACAGCAATGATGGTGGAATTTTATTTTTCAATTTAGCCATTAGATCTTGGAAGACTAGTTATAACTGAGATAAGAAGGATTTTTTGCTTATTACAGTAATCTTCAAATTCGGAGGGAGTAAATACGGATCCTTTATCAGTGATAATCCTAGTGGGTTTCCGAAGACATTTCGTTGGTTTTCTAATCGATTTATGGCTTTTGCAGAGTCCGTAGATCTAGTGAGATACAGCCATGTAAATTTAATGAATGCAACTATCACTTCAAAACATGCTTATATTTCTTAGAAGTTGCCACTAGGGGACCCAAATGATCTAAATGAAATGTATGGAGTGGTAAATCATTTTTTTCTATCAGGTTAAGCCAGTGTTTTTCAAACTTTCAATACTGGTGACCCAATTTTCAATAATAATTTTTGTCGCCCCCTGTACAATAATAATGTATTTACTGCAATAAAAATGCACTTTGACGCTAAAGCTACAATGCGATCTCAATTATAAACTGTATAAGTATTAAATTTTGTATATGTTACTTTTAAGTAATATATATATTTAAAGAAAATTACTTAAAATATACACTGCTCAAAACAATTAGGGGAGCACATGATTTTAACAAAAGTAAGCAAAGATGTATACCAATAAGTAACATAAAATGAATCATCCATAATGTAAAGCCTACTGGAAACAGAAGAAGAAAACTTTATATGCAAATCAAAGTTCATGACGTCAAAAACCAGAAAAAGGAGATATTTCGGGATGTTGCAGAAACGTCTGTTTTTTGCCGTAACTGTGAAATTCGATTGCGCAGTACTTTTTTGAAAAGGTTACTTGAGAATGTCTCAACAACGTGATTTACCGGAATCCATGGCATGGCGTGTTATAGGCAGACTGGAATCCGGCCATGTTGTCACGGAAGCTGTTGGAGTCGCCAGAAGTGTTGTTGCAAGGCTGTGGAATCGATTCCAAGAAACAGTTTGACGTCGACCAGGGCAGGTCGGCCACGCCCACTACATCAACTGATGACCGGTATATACAGTTAACAGCCCGTCGAAAAGGAACAGAGAATGCTACGCAGCTGCAAAGACAGTTGCTCTTGGCAACAGGACGAAGGGTGTTCAGCCAAACAGTACGTAATCGGCTTCATGAGGGAGTTCTATGCACGTAGGCCAATGGTCTGCATTCCGTTGACTCCACGCCACCGTGCGGCCCGAATGGGCTACTGAATATCGAGATTGGGAGTAACATGATTGGAATGCTGTTTACAGACGAGTCCCGATTCAGTCTTGTTCTTGTATGGAGGACAGGGGCACTTACAATTCGTTCGTGAAAGGTCCCAATGAACTGGTTGGATGGTATGCGGGTGGAATCAGCATTTACGGTCCTGCATATCATTCGGAATGGCACTTTGACGGGCCGAAGTTATGCAGAAATACTACCTCATGTCATTTACGCTTTGGAGATTCCTTTGTTTTCCAGGATGATAATGCCCGACCGCATAGAGCTCGTCTGGTGGAGAACATGCTTGAAGCTGAAACAATTAAATTGCCAGCGTGCTCTCTGACCTGAATAATAGCATGTTTGGGACATGCTTGGACGAATTGCTGCGCGACCAAGGCCGCCTGCTACTGTAGACTTGGAAATGCATGGAGTGGAACAGTATTCCCAAAATCTGATCGATAACCTCATCGCATTGGCAAACAGGTTGCAGCAGTCTTAGCTGTTCGAGGAGACCACACGCCTTATTAAAACTCATGCATCATGTCTAAACAGTACCTTTTTTATCGTTTACATGTAACCAAATTGTTGCCCTAAATCATCTTTTCATGTTTTCCCATATTTTCAAAGAATTAAAGCTTAATTCCAAATTTTTTTACGCCTTTTTTCTGTATTGCGCATTGATACGCGTCCAATACGTGGCATCTCATTTTGAGTAGTGTATATTACTTACTTATTATTATGTTATTTTCCTTTCTCTAATTTTTAAATTGGAACAGATCGCAAAATGATATATTTAATTAAAGATTTATTTCCTTCAGCATCCATTTCTCAAAGTACAAATATCATTAGAAAAATAGTCTAGGTCTAGTCTATGTTTCTCTCTATCATATTCATCACATCTGGCATTATCGGATACGTTTGCGTGAGTCTGGGTAACCTATCGAACGTCTGCGCAAAACATGTAAAAATGCTTTTCCTCGTACAATTCCAGTCAGTTTTGGTCGACTCGATACTTCTATAGCTACCGAATCTAGCTTGAATGTACATTTTTTAATTTGCCCGTTAATTGTAATTCACGGTAATTAAGTATTTACGGCAGTAGGTTAAAACAAAATCATACATATATTTTTAAGTCGTAAGCAAACATTCGACGATAATAAAGGATTAACAAGTACACAGACGAGCATGGTTCCGAAAATTAAATCAAGGAAATATTCTCAAAAATACTTAAATTTTGGATTTACCACTGCTGAAGTAAATGATGGGGGAAAATGCACCAGCTCGTTATGTGTTAAAACTTACAAATCTGCAGAACAACACGTCAAAGTTGTTTTTAAAACCATGTAAAATCATTTAGTCATGTTGGCAAAGAATATTAAAAAGTATTTTCTTGATGATGACAACTTGGTTGCAAGTTACGAGTGGATTAGAGATCTATTTCAAGATACTCCAGAAGGGCTATCAACTTCCGAAAAAGAAATCTTCATAGATTTCACATCCAGTGAAAAATTAAAAGGCAATTTTGTAATAAATCACTCTTTGAATTTCGGGTAGAGGTGGATGATGAATTTTCTGCACTGAAAACAAAAGCACTTCGTATACTATTACCATTTTCAACATCCTATCTTTGTTAAACCGGATTTTCTGCGGTGGCTGCTTTGAAGACAAAATATAGATCTCAGCTAAATATAGAAAATGACTCAGAGTGTCAATTTCTGATATTAAATCTTCCTTTGAAAAACTGTGCTCTACAAGACAAGCCCATGGAAGTCACTAATAATTATTAAACTTGTTCTTAATTTAGTATTAAGAAATTATTTGTGAAATAAATTCTTCAGTACTGATACATTAAACGTATACTGGCTGAAACACCGGCTCTTCACACGAGTTCATTTTTTTAAAAAAATAAAACATTATTCTTGATATAATAGCTGAACTGTAAGGAGAGTAAAACTGCGTGCACGACATTGTATTCAAAAATGTAAAATGTTTTTTACAGATAAATGCTATAATTGAAAATAACTGTTTAAAAGAACTTTAATTTTAAACCGCACAGAATTAGCATTTATAATTAACGTTAAATAAGGAAAAAGAATATAAAATTCCAATGAATAATAAGTGTGTTACTTTTTAATATTTAAAGCAGAAATACTTCAAAATGTTTTAACCCGGGAGCAAGCGCGCACTCCATGCTAACACTAATGGTAGTGCGGGGGGACTCAGTCGCCCCAATCGTTTGTTTGTAATTATTTTTACTGCACACGATACAAATCGGAATTCCAGTGAATAATTTAATTAAGAGAAAGTATACTTACCGGCTTTCAAGGACTATTTAATTTTTCTTTGATGATTTGAGAAAAAATCCAATAAAACTGAACTAAAAGGAGTCAAAAGTGCAAGACCTTAGAACGCAAATCAGAGACACTTTTCACCAATATTATAGAAATGTTATTTGCTGGCAAAGCTGTCATATTTTGTTCAAGAAACAGAACTAATGTAAAACTAACCATACCAGTAAGTTTGAAGGTTGATCAAATGATCAGCAAATGTATTATGCTGCCTGGCTGAAAAGTGAATCATGTCTATCTTTTCTTTCTACAACTAATGTACAGTATTTCAATAATAATTACAGTGATGAATTGTTTATCTTAGAATTTTTCTTAGGGTCTGGATTTCTTTTTTCTTTTAACAAGTAATATTTTATGTTAAAACGTAATAAAAAAAATCTCTCATTGAGGAAATACACCAAATTAAACAAAATGTTTATTTTTTCATCTTTAATTTCGTTTCGGGATCAAAGATAGCTATTTGATGAAGGAAAAACGCCAGATGAAAAACATAAATTATATTAGTTTTGTTGTGTATTTTTTTTTTTTTTATTATGGAAGAAATTATTTTGTTTTACTTCTTTCCGGTTATTTTTTTTAAATCTTTAATTTTTCGATATGCTCGCGCCCCACACTTTGAGAAATACTGAGGTTAAGCATACCATCTTGTTTACCACGTTTGCGGTTTGTGAGAATGCATGTAACACAGTTTTAAATGCATTTTTCAACTTTGTCTTTAAGTCGTGGGATGTAAAAGTCTTTGCTAACTAAATCTTGTGTGCGTAGAGCAGCAAAATGGCCATGTTCATGTTCAGTTTTAATGATGTTACCCTGCATTTCGTCAGGTACCACTAGTAAATCGGTGCCATTGACTGTTTTGTACAGAAGTTTGTTTTTTACGATATAGTTATCATGCGGCGTTGTTTCTAGAAGCGTCTTTATCGCTGTTATTTGGTCATCAGCCTGTTGTGCTTTGAGAAATTGAAGATGGACACTATTTTGGATTAGCATACAATGTTGAAGTCCACTGATAGCATCCACATGAGCCATCCTTGAGCCTGTACGGTGTTCTATTGTATAGTTAAATTCATGGAGATAAAGTGCCCATCTGGCTATCCTGGGGTTATGCTCTTTTTTACTTAGCGTTTTGACGAGGGCGTCACAGTCAGTAATAATTTTGAATGATGTTCCTAGTACATAAATGCGAAACTTTTTAAGTTCTTCAAACACTACAAGGACTTCTAGTTCAAAACTAGTGTACTTTCTTTCCTGGTCTGATGTCTTTTTCAACATGTAGAAAACAGGGTGAAACTGGTTGTCATGTATGGAGTTTTGGAGTAAGACTAGCCTCCAAACCGTCAATTGACACGTCAGTGTGAATCTCAGTCGGAGAAAAAAAATTGATTAAAAATACTTAAAACGGGTTGTTAGGAAAGTATTTTAATTTTTGAAATGCTGCACCTGTTGTTCAGCATGAAATGGGAAAGAGGAGTCCTTACGAAGGAGGTCACTCAAAGGTTTTTGCAATGGTCGAATATGAGGGTAAAAGCTTTCTAAAATAGCGAAGAAATCGACGAACAACTTTAATATTTCTATGATATAGATTATTAATAACAACTTTAGTTTTTGAAGGGAAGGAAACAAGAAACTCAATTTTATTACGTAAAAATTAACATTTTTAAAAATTTATTTCAAGTCCGTAATCACAAGCTGCCTCGAAAACAATTTTTAGATATTGAAGGGCTTCGGACTCATTAGCAGCGGGAATAACATCATCCATATATGGGAGAATAATACTTTTAGAAATCAGATGTCGGAAAATGGCATTTATGTACCGCATAAAGGTGGAAGGACGAATACTTAGTCCAAAAGGCATTCATCTAAAATTATAGTGAACATTGTGAGTAACAAAACTAGCAAATTTCCGGCTCCTTTCATTTACCGCGACATGGAAAAATCCATTTTTTAGATTTAGAGTAGTAAATATTTTAGCATTTTGGAGACAATCTAAAATATCGTCAATTAAAGGAAAGGGATAGTTATCTTTAATGAGTTTGTGATTTAAACGTATATAATCAATGCAAACTCTTCAATTCAAGTCTTTTTTCTTTAGTACCACAATTTTACTAGAGTAAGGGGATGAATACGGCTCAACAATTCCATTTTCAACCCATTCGTCAACTTGAGCGTCCACCAGAGGTGCACACAGATGGGAGGGGGGTCCTGGGTGTCCGCCACCCACCCCCCAAAGCCCTTGCTTTTTTTCGATTGATTATAATTCTAAGTATATAGTACGTAAAATTTAATTAATTACTTGTTATTAATGATTAATTTTATTAATTAATGCTAATTATTTATTCAAAAATTGTTTTTTACTGTGTTTTGTTCCCGAAAAACGACAAAATCAAAAGAAGCATGATATAAGAATGGTGAACTTTCCATCCCGGACCCCCCCTCTGAAAAATTCTTGTGTGAGCCACTGGCGTCCACTATATCTCGTTCGGCAAATAGCAAACATCGAGGCTTATGAAATATCGGTTCATCCTCTGTCAAACATCAAGCATCAAGCTGAATGTTTACAGTTTTTTTTAGGCGGCACCTACGTCGATAGCAGTTGTTCGATTTCAGCTCGATTATGTTAAGAAATATTTGGTCCTACATCAAACGTGCGTGAATCGTCAGAAATCGTCGTAATAAAATTTTCATTTACACTATCAGATGGTCTTAAAATTTGTGAAAATTTGCCTGTCGGCGATATATTTAGATGTGCTTGTTTAATTACGTCACAACCGTTTATGAGGTCATAATTTGTACAAGAATTTGGTACAACAGAAATAGTAACAGGAAAATTTGATCATCTTTATTTCAGAATCAAAAGTTCCTATCATATTAATTCGCGAAAAACCAAAACCTGTTAATAATGCATTGGTTTGTTTCAGTGGTGGTGCATCTATATTTATGTAAGTCGAATTTCTTAGTAGTGTTAAATTGCGGCCTGTGTCTACTAATCCGTTAAGTTTACGGTCAAAAATTGTTACGTCTTTACACATATTAATAGAAGGCAATTCATGCACAGTATTTACAGCAGAAGGTGGTGTAGAGCTGTTATTTAAATTCGTTCGTCGGCATTCAAATGACTTGTGACCATAAAGATTACATGAGAGGCATCTGGAGCCACGTGAATGATTAGGACAAGATTTTGATAGATGACCTATATCATTACAATTAAAACAACGTTGGGGATTTTTATCTACGTCAAAAAAGTTAAATTTTGTGGGTTTTCTTTGGAAGTTTTGTTGTTTAGAATCACGTCCTCGGCTGAAACTCCGGTGAATTAGAGTTATGTATTCCCAAGTTTTTAATGACAGTTTCATAGGTACGTAATTTCCCCTTTAATTCGAAAAATGATGTTGCACAATAGATAATTATTTTATCTGAACAGAGAGTGTCCATCAATACCATTAATGACGTATTGAATAATTGATGCTTCGTCAATATTTGAATCACATCTATTTGCTAATTCACGCATGGAATTAAAATATTGAATTAAAGTCTCGGTTTTATACATTTTTCTTTTTTCTAATTTGCGGTGAATGTCTATGGAGGTAACTGAATCCAAAAACTCTGCGATTAAAGCTTTTTTAAATGACTCGTAGGTATTTAAATTTCTTTGTGGAAAAAGAAATGGTTTAGCAGTTCCATATACTAGATGTTTTGCGAAAATTAATTTTTAAGAAGAGCTGATAGCTGGAAATAAATCAACGTTTTCTTCAATATCACGAAAAAACTATTTACAGAATAAATATCTTCACTAGAGTAAATTTCCTGCTAGTAGCTGAGATATTGCGCAATAAAGTCCAAAACTGAGTATTTATCTCTGTAAAGGAGGGGAGGGGGGAAGGAAAAGTATTTTGTGTACAAAGAGATCGTTTAGATGTGCTGGCAAGAAAGAATAACCTTGAACTCTGGCTAAGAATGGGCTTAAAAAATGGGGTTGGCTTGTTCCCTGAGGCGAAAAATTCCTGTCTAACGAGGGGTGATCTTTTTCTGTTCGTTTATGAAACGTGGGTTGATTCTCAGTATTATAAGCTACGTTTTCTGTTTCAGAAAAGGATGTTTCCAAATTATTTAATTTTAGTTGGAATTCATCTTTCATCAAAGCTTAAAATATACTATTGCATAAGTTTTGTTCATTTGTTTGTACGTCTAAATGCAATAAATTAGCGACTGATATGAAATCAGGCAATGAGAATTGGGTTAAATTTTTTTTCTTTGTGTTCTTCCACTATAAACTCTTCAGGGAATGTGGAGAAATTTCTTATCTTATTTCGTGACGAACGGTCAAATTCGGTGAATCCTAATATAGAATTTAATGTTTTACGGCACGAGTTGTACCACATTTCAACGAATTAGCAATTATGGGAATATCGCCTAATTTAATATTTTTATAGGACATCTTAATATACAAAATTAATCACTTCGAAAATTTATAGACGGTGCAAGGTTAAAATCAAAATTTCCCTATCACAATCTGAGTTAAAACTACTAAATACAGTAATTTGAAAACCAAAGTAAACAAACAAAAAATATGTTTAATTAATTTCTGCCTACCTGGTGTTGGGGAGCAGTCCATACAATAAATCCAGAATCATTTTGATGTTCTATATATGAATCTAAAAAAAAAAGAAGTAACTCCAACTGCTGAAAGTCGTTTCGTTACCCTCTTAACACTATAGCGTCCATTGAAGAAAAATATTAACGCGGCTTAAAGAATTGGTTTTCTCGTTTAGACAAGATTTTCTTTAATATACAAGAAAAAGGTCGAGCCCCCAAAATATGGGAAAATGACTACAACCTTAGTATGAAAAATGATTTATTAACAAAATGAAGTATGAAATATTTAAAGATGTATTAAACACTAAAGGGAGAACTGTTTCTCTTACGTCTATAGCTTAGCGTCTCTGACGTCCGTCTGCGTTATTTCCGTGTAAAAGATTTAAAAATATTTAATTTATTGGAATGACGTCAAACAAAATGCTTCACTCATAATAAAAAATGCATGTGACAGTGCACATATTTAACCCTACATAGGCATTGAAAAAGTTTTTAAAAATAAAAATCTTCAGTAAAATTTGCTATCTTTTGATCCTTATAAAAACATTATTTATTCTTAATTGTTTTAAAATTTTGCATAAACGTCAACACGTCTTATCATTCATGAATTCGTTGCTGTTGAATCGTAATTTCGATTCTGGTGCCTATAAACACTCGCAGTGTAGAAAAGCGATGCACGTTTAGTAACATTTGTTGCTCAAATTCTTCACATTAACGTATTTTTTAAATATGGGGAGGGAGGTGCCAGCTGTAATATCTTTGACCACATGACCAATTGGTACACAACTACGAGGTCCACCTCTTATGTGTTTGTTTCTCATTGACCCTCGTTGTTGTCATGATTGACTCTGTTGCACTCTGTGAAAATAATGACGGTTGGAAAACCACGTGGTATTATCGGATCGTGGCTTGCCTATGTAACGAGTCAACAACCAAAAACCCGCCATGTACAAAATGCACGTTAGTAATCTGTCGAGATCTCAAACATCCTCCTGTTTTGGTGTGGAAGTGGAACGGGGACGCTCAGATTACGAAATCGTTAACCATGGTTCAAAACATTTATTTGTTACCAAAGAAAAATTGTAAAAGCTTGAACAGTAGTGACGTTAATTTTCAATCAATCAACTCTGATTCACTGGAATTACAGATTTTTATTGTGACGGACCATAAAAATAATTATAAAAAGGATTGAGGGTGACTCAATAACCCTCCTGGACCATTAACTATCCGTGCGCGCCTGCTGCGGGTTAAAACATATTGAAGTCAATCAATCGACACATCGTAAAATTAAAAATATTAATAATTATTCTTCTTCACATGAAACAAATATTATTGTTCATTAAAAATTCAATCAAATCATGAACCATAATTTTTTTTTTAAGGCTTAAAATTGAATAGTTCGCTTTAATCAATGTCTTCAAATGAGCAATTTCATTTAAAAAAATATTTTATGCAGTTTTAAAAATTTATGTTATGTCATAGTTTTTTTAATATGAACCATATGTAATTTTTTAACAAGAAGTTTTATTTTTTTGTGTATGACTATTTTAATTCTCGTATTTATTATGAAATCCTCAGAAATGTATAAGTGACTTTGAACAAATATTTTTAACATCAAGGGAGGATTTGTTTTTATTAAGGACAAGTTTAATAAATATTTTATCTTTCATAAAAGGGCTTGTCTTAAATAAGCAAAGTTTTTATAAGTAATACTCGCCTGATATGGTTATATCATTTGATAAGTTCACCTTTTCAGGCTTCATTTGTGAATATTATTTTTTGTTTTTTCCCCATCTCCATTTTGCAAAATGCAATGTAAAATATTAGTTTTTTAAGGTAAAAAATATTATTATATTCTATTATATTCATTTTTTACTTTTGAAAGTAGTATACAAAAATTTTTAAATATGAATTACTAAAAATTTGTATTTTATAATTTTAAATATTGCCTATTGATAAATTTAAACCGATTTCATTATTATTGCATTCAGTGATTACTAAATTTATAAAGGGGGAAACATGTGAGTTTTCATAAAGGTATGCTTTTGAAATAAGTTTGAGGATCTCACAAAGGAGAACTTTCATTCTCTTAAATTTACAGGAAAAGCGGCACTGACGTCCGTCTGCGTCATTTCCCGTTGTTACATTTTTTCGGATACCCCTGGTTGTATCAGAACTATGTGGAATGCAATAATAATGTTCAAATGTAACAGGGGGAAGGGGATGTGACAGTGCACATATAAACTACACAAACTATGAAAAAAAGTTTTTTGTAAATAATTTCTTTGAAAAGCCCATTTGAAATCACTAGTAAAAACATAAATTTGTTCTTAATTTAGTGTATTTAAAAACATAATTATCAAATACGTCTTTTGCCGTACTGATACATTCATGATTATCTTTTATCAGAGTCAATATGTATTTTATTTGTTATTATGTCTGAACGTATTTTGTTTTGCTTCCTTTCAGTTAATTGAAAACCCGCCATTTTAGATTTTTTTTTCAATCTTGATATCTCAAACCCCCTGTGGGTTGTCATCCTCCTGTGGTACCCTCCTACGGGAACTCGCTTCACAGTTTGAGAAACGCATTCAAATTAAAAATAATAATAATAAAAATAATAATTTAAATCAGCCAAAACCCAACTGCACCTGAACATTGATAACGTTAGTTTGTGCTCAATGTACTAAAAAAAACAATCTATGTTGTATGACGGATATAATTTTGTCTTTTCACATTGAAGTTGCAAGGTGGAATTTATTTGGTATTCTAAATCCTCTCGCTGCACATCCTGCGTTTTCCACGGGTATGCATTTCTTTCAACTATTTAATCGACACATCGTGCCATTCAGTTTATGTTTTCATTTATGTTTTTATGTTCAAATTTGTATGAAACAAAGTCTATATTTCAAAATAAAAAATCTGTGGCGGTGTGATATATTATTTATGAACTAGTACCAACATCACGCCTTGACGATCGTTTTGGCGTAACCGGTGAAAATGAATCGCATTCGTTTAATCAATGTCTTCAAATACGAACTTTAATTCCTTCATTTTTGACCCTGGCCGTTATAAAAACACTCTTCTCGCGCCGCTTTCATGGCGCCATTAATATCAAACCATCAAACAGTTTTTTAAAAATTTTATTTTTCAAAGTCGTCTTGACATTTTAATGACGTATTTATTATGAAATCCTCAGAAAGATAAGCGACTTTGAACAAATAATTGTTTTCACATCAAGGAGGATTTGTTTTTATATAAAGAAAGATATGTTTTATCTTTCATAAAAGAACGTAAATATAGAGGGAGTACACTGAAATTTATCAAGTAATACTCGTCTGATATGGTTATATCATCTGCGATAAGATGAACTCCTCTTTCAGGCTTCATGTGTGAAAAGATATTATTTTATACTTTCTTTCCCCATCTCCATTCAACAAAAGCTGTAAAATATTAGTTTTTTAAGGTAAGCTTTATTATTATATTCTTTCATTCATTTTGCCACTTTTTTGAGAGAGTTGAATTTACAACAAATTTTCAAATATGAATATACGGAAAAATTTAAGTATTCTTAAACTTTAAATATTCTATAAAGGATAAATTTAAACCGATTTCAGAAACGTTTGACTGCAAAATTTATAAAGCAGAAACATGTGAGTTTTCATAAGGTATGCTTTTAGAAATAAGTGGGATCTCTCAATTTTTCCTTTCATTCTCTTAAATTTACAGGAAAATTGGCACTTGACAACTTTTCTCCCAGAATAAATTGTTACATTTTATACCAACATCACGCGAAACAACTTTTGGCGTAAATGCAATAATAATGTTCTTGAATGCTAAAGCTCTATAATGCGACTTTAATTATAAACTACACAAACTATGAAAAACCACATATTTTGTATTAATTTCGTTGCGCCATCTGGAAGTCACTAGTAATTACTAAATTTGTTTTTTTAAACCATCAAACATTGACGCAAATTAATTATCAAATACTTTTTGCCGTACTGATACATTCATAAGTATCTTTTATCAGAGTGAATATGTATTTTGTTTGTTATTATGTCTGAACGTATTTTGTTTTGCTTCCTTTCAGTTAATTGATAATTATTTTATATCTTTTTTTTTCAACTTCTTGATATGCTCGTGCCCCCATCTATTTGTCATACCAACATCACGGGAACTCGATCGTTTTGGCGTTTGAGAAACTCGCATTCAAATTAAAAATAATAATAATAAAAATAATAATTTAAGTCAGTACAGCACTTACCAACTGCACCGCAAATTGATAAAGTAGTTTGTGCTCATTGTACTAAAAAATAACAATCTCCATGTTGTATGTACGAGATATATCGCTTTGTCTTTTCACTCTGAAGTTGCAATGTGGAATTTATTTGGCTATTCTAAACCCTCTCGCTGCACATCCTGCGTTTTCCATGGGTTTGCATTTCTTTCGACAATTTAGATGGGCAACTCGTGCCATTCCAGTTTATGTTTTCATTTATGTTTTTATGTTCAAATTTGTATGATCTAAGTCTATATTTCAAAATAAAAACCTGTGGCGGAGTGATATATATATTTATGAACTAGTACCAACATCACGCGAAGACGATCGTTTTGGCGTGATCGGTGAAGTACTCGCATTCGTTCGGAACGGAAAGTACCCAGAACGAACTTTAATTCCTTCATTGGTGACCCTGGCCGTGCAAAACAGCCACACTCTTCTCGCGCCGCTTTCGTGGCGCCATCTACCCACCACACAAGCAACCAAACCATCAAACATTGACGCAAATAAGCCGTTACTTATCAAAGTCGTCTTACACAAATGACGTAATTCTCAAGCCATCACGCACGAATGACGCAACCCACCAAGGGACGCAACTGCTTACATGCTCGCCACGAATCGTTCGTTAGCCTATTCGCCGAAACACTGGCAGGGAAGTATGTGGCGGTGAGATATCTATATGAACTAGTACCAACATCATGCGAAGGCGATCGTTTTGGCGTGATCGGTGAAGTACTCGCATTCGTTCGGAACGGAAGGTACCCAGAATGAACCTTCCTTCCTTCAAACCCTTTAACAACTTTTTTTTTTGTATTTTTTAACTTTAAAATGTAGATTCAATATGTAGAATTGAAATACGTATTAAAATAACTACGCACTAGAGGGTTAACCAAACACTAAGTAACACAATACACTTTGGGAATACCTGAAATCCTTACTTAGTGGCTATTGGTTTTTGTGCGCTGGCTGTCACAAGAAATCTGGAGCGGCTTTTTGAAATGCTTTCTTTAGTAGACTTTCGACCTCCATAAAGTCAAATCTTGATCTTTCTCTCAAAAATTATGAGCCTTGGATATTCTTTATTTGCATCTGTATATATCTGGATCTAAGGCTGTTTTGTACACACCAACTGCAGTCAATAAGTCTTTTTGTCGGAATGTGAAGCATACCACACATATAGATTCCTTAAGTGTAATCCACCACATATGTATTGCTCAGAAAAAAAATAACAACCAGTGGTTTCCTAAGAATACATCATTTATTTTTTATTCTAAAGGCAAAATTCACTAAACTTTTTTGAGGGAGACAATGTTTCTGTTTTCACATTTTTAAGTACAATAGTCCTGTCATACTTCTGTATTTTATTTTCAACATCAACTTTGTAAACAATCCGGGGGTTCTAATTATATTTATATATATATATATATATATATATATATATATATATATATATATATATATAATCCTTTAGCTCGTATGCATAAATATTCAAAAGAATGGATTTTAAAGGCTTAAGGTTCATTACTAAGTTCATAATAAAGCAGTGAATTTTAAAACGATGAAAACAAAAGAACGAACTTTAAATTCGTTTTTTGATCAGCATGATGGAAAATATAACAACCCGAAACAATTTATCTTATATCAAGTGTCCGGATTGTAAATTTTTATTAATTTTGATTTCAATTAACTTTCTGATAACTATTTAATTGCGCAGTATATTTTTCCCATTTTTACTTTCGCTATAAGATGTACACAATGCACCCAACTTTTGGCGGGAAAAAAATCCTGTGTCATTTTAAGCTTAATTTGAATCTCTTTACATGGTTGAAACATGAGAAATTCTTCGCTAATGCTAATTTTCTAGAAAGTAAAAATAATCTCTGTCCCTCTTTAGTTTTATATCGAGTTATGTTTACACTATTTTTAAGAGAATGTATTTCCCAGATTTTACGGAAACAATTTGAAAAATAAATTTGTCTTTAATATCGATCATATGCTACAATAATATTTAAATATTTTAAAATTTTAGAAAGAGACTAAGGCATTATTTAATTTCCCACTAACATTTTCTAGTTTGGGAGCAATATTTCAGCAAAAAAACGAGCTTTGTAAAAGTAATTTTCTTTCTCAAATGCACAAAGTGATTAAAAAGAAAAACTGTACTGATGTATGACATCCCTCTCATTTTTTTCCCAGCAAGCTATAAATTCGAGGGAATGGAACGAAATTTAGAATACAACTATAATAAAGCATGCATTCCAAAGCGATTTGTGTCTAGCTCTTCCAGTTACTATTACGACAAAATATAGAGATTTTCAAAAGGCAATACCTACTTTACTCATGTAAACTTGATCCTCATAGTAAAAAAAAACTAAAGCAGAGTAGAAACGATATTTATAGTACGAAAAATAGCGGCGTTTGGCAACCGGAAAAAAAGTCAAAACAACTCATAAAAGACAAAATATCCATAACAAATCAATCATTCATATATCTGTTAAATTTTTAATGACCACTATTCGATGTCATTTTGCATGGAGCAGACGGGAAATTGTACTGCAGCTTGTACAGCGGGAAGAGGAATCTATTGAATCCTTACTTATGACGAAATATTGCCTATCAAGCAAAGTTAGAGGATTTTTTTGTGTGCATTTTGGTATTTAATGTAACCTTACAAGCAAAAACCCATTGGAATGATATCGATTGACTTGTTAATGTAAAACTTCCCTAATGTAAAGCAGCACAATCTTGTAATCAAATATACGTCAAAGGGCGCAACTCACTGTGTCGCAGCCCGAATGTCGCAGGAGTGAGAGGGTTCGGGGAAAAAGCAGACGTGATCTTACAAAATAGCTACTTTTATTCTATCTTTACCACTGTGGAAATATACAACTTTATAACACAACTCTGGGAACAATCTAAAATCTTAACACTCAATCAAACTGATAAAATTTTTGAAAATCACTTTGCTGCATTCGAAGCTCCTTGTAAAGACCCTTCTCGGACCCCGATAGCTCGATCAGCTCCAATGATATTTGCTTCAACAACTCCTGGTGGATTCTACGACGAATATTAATTTCAGGACGCGCAACCTTCAGCCGCACACAATTCGCCTTTCTTTATTCCAGATTCACGATTAACGATCAACGATTAGCCATTAAATTCACACACTCAACATCAAGGTTTGAATAGTTGTTATATTTGCAGAAAATTATGATATCTCTACGGAAAGCGGTTGTTAAATTAAAATCACAGTTAAGATGACAGGACACCTTTAAGACTCAATTTTTGGTCAAAATATCGATTTTTCGTTTTTGGTCATATATTAAAATTCAATCTTTTATCTTTATAAATCTGTTTAAATTTTGTTTCTGTCTTAATTAGAAGCCGATTTATAGACTTTTTATTATTACTTGATCATGAATTTCTCTGACAGAAAATAGTTTTCTGCTAACCGGAAGTGGTCCAAGTTGTTTGTTTACGTTTCTTTTTCATGGTATATGACATGAAATATTATAATTAGTATACAAGTATTTAGTCAGAAATTGAAATAGAAAATTTCAAAATAATACCCCTAAATAAACCCCCTATAAAATGCCCCTTTGGCAGTAAAAAAGTACACTAACGAAACTTTTCCTGGGTGTTTTTCTAATTTTAGAGACTCATAAGGTCCTAAATATGTATTTACAGGCAAAATTGAGGTTAATACAAAAAATTTTCTTCAGTGGTCGTATAAACATTTAGATAAATGCAGAATCCGTGAATCGATTCGTAACGCAGACCCCAAACAAAGAAACATAGGAAAATTTTAAGAGCACTTAAAAAGAAAAAAAATAGTGTTTTAGAAGTTAAAGAGGGAAAGAAGTATAAATATGGTGCATTTTAATTAGAAAGTAAGTGTTTTTCCTGTAATCAGATTAGTTTAATGTTATTTTTGTCGTTTTCTCAAAATGAGTTTTTTTACATTTTTTCTTACCGCAAAACACAATATCTCAAAAAGTTATGCTTGAATAAAATAAAAATTTTATATGTATGTTTTTAAATACTTATACAAGGAATAGACCATTCTTAAGATTTTATGTTCAGTAAAAAAATTTTTATATACATAGCAATAAAGTGAAAATTACAATATAGCTTTTAAAGAAATTTTCAACACGTTCAGAAGCTCGAAACACAATAACTTCCTATGTAACGGTTGTATTACCAAAATAAGAGTCTATTCCCTATATGACGTTGTATGCTATATTCTTTATATATAATTTACAAAATGTTAATATATTTATTTTCTTTTCAGTTATCATGTTTTTCGTTAAGTCTTATTTTGCTTATTTATTTTTATAAAGTACCCCTCTGACAGTAAAAATGTACACTAACAAAACTTTTCTTGGGTGTTTTTCTAATTTTAGAGACCCATAAGATCATAAAATATGCATTTACAGGCAAAATTCAGGTTAATTCAAAAAAAAAAATTTTCTTCGAAGGTGTTCTGTCACCTTAAAGAATAGTTTCCCCAAGAGGATTAGTATAGGGGTACCCGAATAGTACCCGTTACAACTGTTGCATATTAGGTATGACTTCATTAATCAACTCTGATTTGTATGGAGTTTTCGTTACCATAAGACTCAAAAATAAAGTGCTTGTTAACTTGCACCAAACAGTAGACCTACTCCTCGCACCTACACTACACATGTTCTTCCAATCTGAAGAGAAAAAACAGCAATATGCATTATTCAAATCGCATTGCGTTTTCCTTCGTGCAAGTTGATGTTGTAACTATGACAATAATCTGTTAGACACAGAGATCTGTATACCGTCGTACGGTCGTCTGTTTTTCGGGTGATATTCAGTAAGCTAGGTAGAGAGCATTGAAGGCCGTGAGGTCAACTGAGAAGCAATTTGTATTTTGGAGAACGGTGAACGTCAAAACCGTTGTTTTCAGTTACAGTAGTACCCCTAACTTATGCAATAGGTGGGACTGAATGATAGCCGCGTAAGTCGGCGTATAGTTTCGAATATAAATATATATAAATTTATTTTTAATATCGGGGTCGGATACGAAAGAAAATAATAATTTAGAAAAAAATGTCTAGTAAAATCAAGATAACAAAAATTTAAAATCACACTCACTTTGATGTAGAAGGTTTCGTAAAATCTATCAAAGTAGTTTGCCGACTTAAAGATTTTTCTCCCTCAAAATGTCCTCAGAGCATGCTAATAGATTTTTTATCCCTTGTTTTGCTGAAAAAAAATACGTTCTTCATTGGAGTCTCTGTATTTTCTCTAAAATGAGTAACCCTTTTTTAATTGAACTGAGGCAAATTTCTGTCAAATTCCCAATCGTCATTCGATCTTCCGATTGAACTGGGTTTGAAGACTCAAGTTTTTAAAGTATTGCTCCTGCTCATGCATAGCTATGAGCTCATTAATTGTCAGCTCCTGATTGTGATAATCCAGCAGTTCTTGGAAAGTCAACACTGTCCTCTTTTAAATTTATTTGCCTTGCTACATCGACAACTTTTTCATTCACTTTACCAATTTCATCAAAGTCAGGAACTGATTCCTAAAAGAAAAAGTTAAGGGTTAAAAAAAGTGAGGGGGGAACGAATTGATGAAGATTTGAAAATTACGTAAATCGGATAGTATAAGTCGATGTATTACTCTACTTATCTCTGCCCAGAGCCTTAATTTTTTTTTTGTAACACAAATACCATTCTAACTCTAATTTCTTACGGTGAGATTTATTCGCTTCAATGTCAAAAATTAAGTGATGCCATTTGTGTGAGAATTTCCACATTTTATCTCTGTAACAATAATTAGGAGAGCTACAGTTTTGTTTTTTGCATCATTTTTGAGCGCGTATCGTCTAAAATCTGCATTTCAAATTGTATTCCTTTCCTTTAATTCCTACATCTGTAAAAAATTTTACAATTTTCCTGCAAATAAAAACATAAGTAATATTGTGATGTACCTCCCCTTGGAAGTACATCCCTCGAAGTATCAGCGTGAGCTAGAGGTGTAGGGTTAGCGTAAGAACTAGACTCAAACATTATCTTAATATGACTTTATTAAGATATTCAACTTTTTGAACAAATATAATATAACTACTTAATGGGAGAATCTACTATGACACAATGCGCAACACACAATATAATACAAACCTATATCAATAATTGAACCGCCTAATCCTCAAATAGAATTATAGTAAGTAATCAATCCTACCTTATATTATTCTGTAATGCTACTTGTCTTTATCTGCAATGGTATGCAGCTTGACGACTAACTTCTAGCCGAACACCAATAAGTTTATCCACGACACATAGAACTTAAATCTTGAATAACGAACTTCAGGGGTGTTGGAAAGCTAAAATCTTATTTTTTTGACAATTTGAGATTTTTATATTTTCACAAATTGTATAGATTTTAATCTTTCTAAAAATACCTTACTTTAACCTCTAGGGTATTTAGAATCCCTTAAAACGTATTTTTAAATAATCGTTGCATTTGAGCCACGCCCATTTTAATGGCGAAAATTGTAAACAAATTACTTTGTTTTTGCTTAAAAGTGTAACGACTGATATAAACCAAAACATGCATCTTTTATTTTAAATTGAACCTTTTATTTTTTTATTTCCTAGCCGATTAGAAGTCTCACTGTATACATTAAAATCAATTTATCTCAAAATGTAAATTTTAATGTGCGATGTACCTTTTCTGAGAAACTACTGTTCACAGGTATGTAAATTTTTTATGAATTATTTATAATGATGTCTAATATATACTAAAATGAGCTTTTTGTAAAAAACTCAAAAATTTAATTTTTACAAATTTTTATAGTAAAAAATGGGTCAAATTTCGCAATATTTGATAAAATATTTCATAATTTATTAAAAAATTAAAAATTAGCTAAAAGCTCATTTTAGTATAATGACAGAGGTGTACTTTAATAGTATGAAAAATTTCAAGCATGTACCTAAAACAGATTTTGAGAAAAGGTACATCGAAAACAGCCAATTTAACATTGCCAGTATAGAGAGAGAGAGAGGTTTTCAACTCCCCTTCAATACTCATCAACTGCCACAACGCACGTCAATTGTCTAACATTCCTTTACATTGCCATCATAGCCCTTATTGCCATTACGTTTACTCTAAGATCCTATATTTATCCTATATTATTTACATCTCTTCACTTCTCGTTTCTTGGATTTGGTTGGAAAAGAGTTGTCATTAATTCTGGCTCAAAGAACCCAAAGGACTTGTTAAAGAAAAGACGCGTAAGTCGTCACAATATAGAAATACCTTTATTTTACTTTTTTTTATCATGAGCTATTTCACTTAAAAAAGAAAGATGATATTCGAGTACTTCGACTTAAGCAAACGTGAGACATACTTGCACAGAGACAGTAATGAAAATGATTTATCTTGATGAAAAAGATGTAACCAAAGCGTAATTTTCAAAAAAATTGTGGTGGCCGCTGTAAGGTCAAGTAACGGACTCGTGGCCGCTGTATCATAAGTTCGAACCTAGAACCGCTGAAGACACGCCGTGCAGAGAAGGCCGATGCAAATTAAACAAGTGGAGGCTGAAACGTCCTCCTGTTGGTGTGGCATGGAATTTAGGAAAGCGGGTGCCAGCACAGGTGTTGTCCTCATCACTTGACCATGGTTCGAAATTCCGAGGCCCGTCGCCAAAAGCCCTCTAGTAGCTGAATAGTGCGACGTTAATATTCACTCACGCAAACAAATCGTGATTTCAAAACATCTTTTTTGCAATTCATCTTCATCCAAATTCTATTTAAAATACTAAATTTCATGATTTCTTATCATTTTTTTCTAATTGTATGAGTTTATGGATCACACGTATTGAGAATTTCTTCACAAAATATTAAAATGTGTACTCAAATTAAGGTTAAGCTGAATAATTATGAAGTGTAATGCTACTCTCCCTTAAAACCCTAATAGAAAACACACTAAACAGTTTTAACATTGCAAAAAATTGACTTTACACCTTATTCCTTAAATTTCTCTTAATAGTTTTTTATTCCGTATCATTATGCAGTCCAATTCCGATACAACGAATCCCTGTTTAACGAATTTCGCGATTTAACAAATTTTCTCTTTCTCCAATTAAAATGAATTTAAAAACCTCTATTTAACGAAAAATAAACCTCCAATTAATGGATTTTTTCACAGGCTGAAACAAATTTTTCTATTAGTTTATATTAGAAAAAAATGCATTTTTTAAATGACGCCTTATTTTTGCCCGAAACAGAAAACGATTTTCTGGCAAGCAACAAATTTCGACCAGAAAATAGTGAAGAGAAATATTAACTTTACAGATGTAGATGAATCATGAGTGTAACCTATCGCGTAAGTTTTATATATATATATATATATATATATATATATATATATATATATATATATATATATATATTAAATACGGAATTAAATATATAATATATATAAATATATTAAATACGGCAATTAAATACGGAATGCCGATTGAAGCATTCAATCAATTTAGATCTTATGTAACAACAGAAATTCAGGAATTAGATTTTACTGTTGAAAATGAAATTATGTATAAAGATCTTAAATCATCAATAGTAAATATCCAAAATGAGACTTCGTTATTACATATGTTGATAAGGTCTCTGCTAATTATGCCATAATTTGTAAATATTTTTACAGTAAAATATTAAGTAACCACATTTTAAATAATAATTCATTTCAAAAATCAATTCACAATAATAGAGAAGATGATAATCATCTTTTAGCTTTGAACAAAAGACTGAATATCCATCTAAATAATATTAAATATCCAAGTATTTTTTTTAACACCAAAATTTCATAAAAGCCCTATAAAATTCCGTAGTATCACTAATGGATACAATACATATATCACGAAGTCTGGGAAGATCTTACAATCTCTTCTTCAAAATCTAATTGATAATTTACAAAACACGGCAATTATTAAAAATAGCTTAGAGATTGCTAGAGTTACTAAGGATATGTTGATTTTTTCTATGCATGGTTTTGATTTCGAGGACCTTTTTAATTCTATAGATATTGACGATATGATTAAGGTTCTACAGTTAATTTATGATAAATATGAATTATATACTTCAATGAAAAAAGAAAAAATTTGATATTCTTGTTAACCTCGTATTAAAAGAAAATTTCATTACATTTGATCAGAATCTTTATAAACAGATCAAAGGATTACCTCAGGGTGGTCCAGCTAGTAATTGTTTAGCGAACCTATATTTACATTTTTTGAAATAGATCATGTTGTAAATGATTCTTACTTAATTTATCGTTATATAGATGATATAATAATTTTTGGTAAAAATAGTGAATACAAACCAAATATTACATTCTACCCTGATTATCTCAAGCTCCTTAAAACTAACTTCAACTCTAATAGGGTGGAATTCTTGGATTTAGACTTGCATCTTATTAACAATATTGTAGTCAGTAACATTTTTGACAAAAGAGATTCGTTTAAGTTCCATATAATTAAAATTCCCGTATGGAACAGTAATTTACATATATCAATTTACAGAAATATCATTTTGAATTTTTTATTTAGAAATGATAACTTAACTACCCACAAAATAGATAAATACAATAATATAAAAAAAAAAAAATTTTTCAATGTTGTTTAGATCATGAATACCCTTTTAATTTCTTGAGATCTTATATTCATCACAAATACATTAACCGGCTTGCTACTTCGAATTCCAAATCCACCACACAACAATAGGTTTTCAAAGTCAGCATGTTAGTGGTCTTGCTGTGAAGATTATATCATAACACTCATATCACAGTTTACATTTTTTCCACACACATCTTAAACATCTTACACATTTTTGACAACCAACCAAATTAGAGCCTAGCAAATTTACATTTTTGACAATCAACCAATTCAAATTTTACCATATTTGATTGTCGTCATTCTATACTTGTCTTTGCTGGCTAGTTTAAAAGTCAGCTCAAAAGATGTTTGATGTTTTTTTCGAATTTTTTAACTTGGTGAATAATTGACTTTCATTAATGGCAAGATGCTTGTTTCTCTTCGTAAAAGCTTTGTGAGTAAAGAAATTTTGTTAAATTAATTTTTGAATGATACTTTTTTTATGTAATTGTTTTGGCATTTTTCTACTTTTCTTACATAATTATTGTGATTTTGTGATTTTTTTCTGCATTAAGAGTTTTGGGAGAGTTTGTTACATAATAGTAGTGATTGGTTTTATCATGCTCTCTGAGTTATCCATACTCTGAAGTTTTGTTTATTTTATTTTATTTGGTTTTCCTACCGAGTTGCAAAGGGGGAAGGTTGACGCCTTTAAACTAGTTTAACCCCACTTATTCGGTCCTAAGTCCGAAATTGCTTTCTGACTCGCTAGGTTCTGCTTTTTTGTAGTTCTTTTATTTCTCTATAATTTTGTTCTTCATGTTCAGCTTTTCTATTTTTATTATGCTATTTCTTGTTATGTTCTTTATCTATTATTTCTTGTTTTTGATAAATAATACATATTTCTTTTATATATATATATATATATATATATATATATATATATATATATATATGATAAGAAATTCCCCTTTCTTATTTCCTACCACTACACAACGCAGAGATTATCTTAAGATTTTAGTGATAATGTTTCATTTGGAAATTGGCAACTGAAGTTGAGGAAATTGTTGATTAGTCGAAGTCAATGAATAACAATTCTAATGCAGAAATTGATAATGAAACTCCTATCAAAACTGTTACATTTTCTAATGTTTTAGATCATTTAGAAATTGTGAATACATAACTAATGCAGCAGGATGTAAAAATGACACAGTTTTCTCTTTTCCGCATAAAGTCGAAAAAGAAATATTTCGAGTCAAGAATCAAAAAGATTGTCAAACATCTATTAGTCAATATTTTAAAATTTCCAATTAACTGGTGCGTAATAATTCACTAGCAGTAGTTTCAACTGTTGAGTAAAAAGCGTGTAATTTCTAACTGTGCATATTTTTTATAAGTCGATTTTTATTATATAATCTCCAAAAGGTAAACACACAAAAAAACTTGTATTTTGTTTGGACCCCGATATAACGAACAAAATATTTGGCTTCGATGAATTCGTTAAATTGGGGTCCGACTGTATTCAGCAATAAATTGTTAAAAAAATCAATAGTTCATTCTCTCCCTATATACACTCTATAACAAAAAGAACGACGCACAAAGAAGGAATTGTCCGATTGTAATGAAATTCCATATGCAAAGATATTTGTACCGAACATGCATATGATTAAAATTTGGTGTCCAATGAATGAATAGCGGGAGCTACAGCTCATTGGAACTGCGCACTCAGCAGGTGTCTTTCAGTAGCGATTCTCAATCTGAAAGTCAAAATTTCTGTTGCATTGTGATTTAGGATACCTTTCAGCGACTGAAAAAATGCCCCGCCGTAGGATTCGAGCTCATTACGAACAACTTTCAGGGTTTGAAAGAGGCCGTATTATTGGCTTGAAAGAAGCAGGTTGTACAAATTGGAGAATCGCTCTTCATATGGATCGAAGCGATGCGGCAATTAAAAGATGCTGGCAAGAATGGGTGGATATTGGCAAATTTCAGCGTCATGATGGTAGCGGTCGCCCTAGGTCCCCAGCAGAACAGGAGGACTGGTTGATTGTTGGATCAGCTCTGTCACAGTGCCTGATTCATCGTTATCAACAATCAGATGTGCGACCCGCACATGAGTATCCACCATGACCATTCACAGACGGCTTATAGAACGAAATTTACGCACGTACCGACCACTACGCTACCTGCCACTCACGCCGGCACTCCGTCGAGCCAGATTACAGTGTTGCTTGGCTCTATCAGGTTGGAATCATGCTGACTGAGTATGCATAGCGTTTAGCGATGAATCGCTCTTCCAATTGTGTCCCGATGATCATCGAAGACTTGTCTGGAGACGCCCAGGGCAGCGTACCGATCCTTCTTTCACTATGCATCTCACACAGGCCCTCAACCAGAAGTTATGGTCTGGGGGCCATTTCTTTTAACAACCGGATTCCTTTGGTCGTCATTTGAGGCAACTTACAGCACAGTGGTACATCGACGACATTCTGAGAACTATTTTGCTACCGTTCCTTTTGAAGTACCCTGGCATTTTTCAGTAAGATAATGTCAGACCACATATAACACGCGTGTTTCTATGAACTGCCTTACAACTTGTCAAACACATCCTTGGCCATTCAGATCACCAAATATCTTTTTAATCGAGTATGTCTTGGATATGATGGGAAGGCAACTGCATCTACCAGAAAATGTTGAAGACCTGGCCCGACAATTGGAAAAAATTTGGCAAGAAATACCACAAGATACCTACAGGGTGCTTTATCACTCTATGCCACGTCTTGTGGCAGCTTGCATCCAGGCTAGAGGTAGGTCAACACCTTATTGAGCTCGTTAGTTTGTAACTACGTAACTCTGAAATAAATCATTCAATTTTTCTGAAATTTTAATAATTTTCTATTCTGTACATAATCTTTCTACCCACCAATTTTTGCCTCTATCGGACAACTCATTCTTGGTGCTTCGTTTTTCTTTGTTATAGAATGTATATATATTTATTTAAAAATATATCTTGTTCCAATTTTCAATCGTTCATAAAAAAAATTTTATTCATCCAATGAAGTTAAAATACATTTTTTTAAACTTGTAGTGGATGACACGTGATGTTGATACTGTTTTTTCATATATTAATTCATTAATTAAATTTTATTTTTTGTTTTAAATTTATTTTGTGTTATTTCTGACGAAGTTAGATTTATGTGCAACAGATGGCGCCAGTAAGTTTTTCTAACGAAGTAAGAATTTACTTTAAAAAAAATTTTGTTGTTGTTGCTTGTTATCGAGAGAATTTCCACTTATCGTCAGAGCTTTCAATGATATTTATTCAATCTATAACATTTAGTTAATTTATTTTTGCATTTACAAATCACTCTTTTCGATACTTTTTGCAGGAAATTTAAAAAAATGTCAGAAAACCCAAGAATCCAAAAAATAAGAGGATTTCCTTTCCCTAAAGTTGCTTGGTTCACCAAAGAGCACATCGAAGAGACCCTGGATTACGAATCACATGACGGAGACATTATCATTTGCTCCTATCCCAAGACCGGAACCACTTGGCTACAGTACATCGTTATGCAAATACTCTCCAAAGGAACAGAGTTCCCGTCTTTTCATGATGCCCTTGTCAACGTGGTACCATTCATGGAATTCACAGGGAAAGGTCCTATTGATGAAATGCAAGGCTTAAGAATCTACAAGCATCATTACCCGTTCGACATGATCAAAAGAAATGACAAAGCTAAGTATTTGTACATATATCGCCATCCTCAAGATACTCTTGTCAGCGCTTACCACTTCTTCCAAAGCGTAAGAGGAGAAAAATTTGATTTCGACCAATTTTTTGAAGAATTTCTTACAAATGATGTGGAATACGGACTTTATTTGAAACACGTTTTGTCATTTGTAGCTCACAAAAATGATGAAAATCTGTTGCTCATTTCCTATGAAAAACTATATACCAGCAGAAAAGAAGAATATCTCAGGATAGCAAAGTTTCTTGGAGAAGAATATTACCAGAATCTGGATAGTGATGAATCACTTTTGAATCAAATCTTTGAGAAAACTAGCTTTGATTATATGAAAAAGAACCTCCCTGTCGAGGTCCCTAATGCAAAACCTGAAGAGTCCGCCAACAAAATCAATTTTTTTAGAAAAGGTGGAATTGGCGATGGAAAAAATGCACTGTCACCAAATCAGATCAAAAGAATTAGAGAGCTTGCTAATGAAATTATGAAAGGTACGGATGTTCTGAAGGAATGGTATGAAGAATAGCAAAACTCTATAAGATATCATGTGAGCTTAAGTAAAACATTAGTTTTGCTAATTACACATAAATTAGAAGAATTTATGTCTATTCGATAATTCATTGTTATTGTATAACGTTTCCTAAGCAAATATTATAATTAAACACGCTTGTGTAAGAGATATGAGATTCGTCAAGTTATGACTTCTTCAAATTATATATAGTTTATACTCAAATGAAACCTTTATTTAGACCTTTTAAAACATCGTATATTCTTTTTGAGATATTGTAAAATAAAGAAACTTAAAATTATTTATAATTGCATTCCAAATTGTGTGATTTTTTAAATCTAATTAAGTTTTTCAAATTGAATATTTTACTTATATATGAAGCAAAGTCATATATTACATTATAATTAGAATAGATTTTATTGAGAAACTGCAAAAAATAATTTGCTTCATAATTAAAACAAAGCTTGCAGTTAAAATAATTCTCACTCACATTTGAATTCAGAATAATTCCGTAAAACTGTTCTTAAATAATTAAATATATCATCAACCAAGTTGCAATGGACATATTTAATTTCCTTACTTCATTTCGTGAAACATGCAGTTAATAACACAAAAGATAATTTTCAAGAATACTTATATGTAATGCAGTCAGTCGTTAAAAAAATTTCTTTAAATATATTTATCTGAGCTGTCAATAAAGATTATAATTTTTTAATAAGAGTATTTAATGGTATCTTTTACAATATTATAAGTATAACCCTCTCCTCTCACACACACTTTTTTTACACAACAAAAACATTTCTCTGAAGCAATAAATGCTTCCGTTGCGCATACGTACCTAGCACTTGCAATAAGTTCATTAGGAGAAGCAATGAGCTATAAAAAACATGAAAACTTTTAAAGGAAACTTTTTATATACTGGTGTAAAAGGCTCGCAAAACCTTTTTTTCACAATAAATATTCTGCTTTATTACCATATGCCTGTCTAATTATTCTTATGATAAGCCCCTGATTAATATTAATAGTTTAAAGAATCTACTGTAGAAATATTACTTCCTCTTTGTTCTCTCATTATTTTTTTCCTTAAAAGATCATCGCGAATATGCTATAGCTTCTTGTAAGAAAAATCGGTGTCTATTGGAAACCATGGTAATTCGGTTGATATTGGATACATAACAAAAAAAGAAGAGTATAGAAATGAAGACAGGCATTTGAGACTAAGCCTTTCAAAGATCGTCGGGGTCGGGTTGGTGAACGGTAAATTAACATTTTTCTCATTAGATTAACTTTCTATTATTCGCATGATGTAGAAATGTGGATATTATTTTCCAGCTCAGATGTCCTTTTTATTTGGCCATGGCTTAAGATTATGAACTTCTTTGCATATAACCCTAGTATAAACTTAATGAACAGTCACTCATTTGAAAGCAAATTACTTTCTGATTTTGTTTCTGAATAAAAATAATAAAAAATAACCATTTTTTTAGATAAAGTTTCCTTGTAAATAACGATGATTATTATGTGAATTGATTTTAGACCTATTGTTATTATGTCAGAAATTCAAGTGGTGTCAAGGTACAAATAAAATTTAAAAGGAAATCGAAAAAAGATCAACACTTTTTTCCGAGAACTTAAGATAAAGAAATTATTTGTGTATTGATAACTCAGATATCAAAAGGAGCGACTTTTTCTGGTTTTTCCATGGTTCTAAGAAAGATTATAAATTCTCAATTTGATAATTTGACCGTTGTATTTTTTTGAAAATTTCTCAAACGATCAAAGAATGGAACGTTTCCTTCAAAAATTTAAACAAATTGAAGTACTCATTCTGTAATGAAATCACTGCCCATGTTGAGTAATTTTGTTTATTACGTACTTCTTGTAAGTTTATAAAGTATTATTAAAGGCTATAGTTTCATTTAAATTTGCTTCATTGTAATGCTACTGAAGAAAATATTGAGCTATTAGCAGAATACAAAAGTTGACTAAATTTGATCTAATCTTATGTGACTAAATCTAATGTGATGGCCCCATATTCATGAATCTTTGAAATGATCATGTCGCGTTGCATAAACCAAACGTCACGAAAAGAAATTCAGACAGTCCAAATGGAATTATAATAGCCGTTTTTGGAATGTCGGCTTCGTACACCGGAACTTGTTGATGAGCTCGAATTTTAAGTCAACGGAGGAAAAAATCTTCTTTCCATGTCGAATATAACCTTAATCAATGAGAAATGGAAGAGGAAAGCGATCTGGAATGGTAATATTGTTAAGAGTCCCGTATTCACCACATGGCCTCCAGTCCCCTAGTTTTCTTCATGATGAAATGCAGAGTACTAGTCCAACAACTGCGAAATTTCTACAACGACATTGTTGTAACATGGAATTGAATTTATATTTTGCCGTTTTTAGTTTTTCGAATTAGAGTCTCCTTGCCCTGGCGGTAAAAGGAGCTCCTTTGGTCTCCATAAAACGGTCAAGTTTTGTGACATTCAATTATATTATTTGCGAATGTAGGCCGCAATAGATAAGAACATTGTTTAAAAATAGCTCCGTACTGATTTTGCACTGCATTTAAGGTATCCGACTACGTTCGGAACCGTGATCTTAAAAAAGCGCATAAATGGATAATTTTCAAAATATTTAGTGTCACTTAGATTAGAATACATGTATAAAATTGTTTTAAGGACATTTTGACAAAAAAAAAAATATTGAAATACAATATTTTGGCAAAAAATTAACTTAGAATAATCTTTTTTCAAAATGTTCTCCTTTTATAAAAAATGCTACTAAAATAATAATATTTCGCTTATATAAAGTAAAGACTTCTCCAGAGAGTCTGAACTAGGATTTTTGAAAAATTCACATTATTTTCAGAGTTACCTCCAATTAAAATAATTATCAGCGTTTCTTACTTAAAATTTATTCTCTCTGTTGTAGTGAAATATGGATAAATCCACTTCTAAGCTAAATATTTCACAAATTCTAGTTGAGCCTCTGTACAGAGGTTTGAGCTAAATACAGGCAAAATATTATTATAATAAAAGCATTTCTCATAACAGGAGAATATTTTGAAAATTGGTCATTCTAAGTTCCTTTTTGTCAAAATATTGTACTTAACTAGTTTTTTATTGTAATAATGTTCTTAAAACAATTTTATATACATTTTCTATTCTGAGGTACGCTAAATATCAAATATTATCCATTTATACGCGCTTTTTCAAAATCATGGTTCCTAACGTAATCGGATACTTTAACATTGGTGTATCAATGTGATAGCAGGAAATACCTAAAGAGAATAAGGATTTAACTACATCAATTACTTTACGACTTTTGCGTGAAACCAAAAAGTGGAAGTGTGACAAAAAGTCAATAATTATTATTGGTTTATCGACATCCAATCGCGCGCGCAGAAGGTCAAAATTGCTCTCTCAATTCCAATTTTTGTCTGTAATTTTTTACCTGGATATCATTGTATCATTTACCTGATATCATTCCAGCTTCATCACAGTTCTTTTTTCTTGCGGTAATGGTGGTATTATAGAAATTTCTACCCCCTCCCGCATCAATTAAAAGTTAAGTGGTGGTCTCTCTCTCTCTCTCTCTTTGTCCCTAGTTAAAAGACAACCCATCTCAAACCCTTGACTTTCTGTCCAGGGCCGATCCCAGCAGGTGTGAAGCGTATGCGCCACACGCGAGCAGCCGCAGGCCGCATATATAAATCAAGCTTAAATTTGTATACATTCGTTAAAATAAAACTTATAACATCGAATAAATATGCTAAATTTTAAGTAATTATTGAAGTTATTGAGATAGTAAAATAGTTATGGAAGTCCCGATTTTCTGACAACATAGCACAGCTTAAAAGGAATAGAATGTTAGTGCACAGTGAGTCATTAGAGAGTTAGAGAGAGTTAGTGCACAGACATTAATGGTCCATAGTCCATTAATGTCTACTCTTTATACCAGTGGCCACGGGGTCCTGGGGATCCCTCCTCAAAGAACCTGATTTTCTTCCGATTGATTATAATTCTAAGTATATAGTGCGTAAAATTTAATTAAGTATTTGTTCTAATGATTAATTTGATTAATTAATGCTAATTATTTATTCAATAATTAGTTTTTTACTGTGTTTTGTTCCCGAAAATCGACAAAATCAAAAGGAGCATGATACAAGAATGGTGAACTTTCGACCCCGGACCCCCCTTGAAAAATTCCTGTGTGCGCTACTGATTTATACACATCCTTCATTTGGTAGCACAATTCGTGGCAGAGCCGGCAATATGTAAAAAAAAAAACATCTTTTTTTCCCCCTTCTTGCTTAACAGCGGTATTGGCGGGGCACTGCGGATCAATGCTCCACAAAGGCGTCTCAAAAATGATTTGTTTTTGCTTAAGTTACTTTTCGTAAATATCCAATATGGTTAATATTATTTAAGACATGGGAGTGTTTAAATTCGATACACATTTGGGGGAGTTAAAAGTTTTCAATTTAATAATAACCTTATAATTTAGAAAAACAAAATAGAGAAAACAAGTTATTTTTGTGCCATTTGCATTTTTATTCATTTCTTTACTTTTAACTGTTATATAGGTAGATGACCTGACTAATATGCAATATCAACGTTAAGTATGTGAGTCACAATTTGAAAAATTCTCTAGAGGAACGGCACATTCGGTCTTAGAACGAAGGTGGCCGATGCTCCAGGATCGATCCTGTTTCTGGTGTATGTGAGAGTAGGCATTCTTGCGTTTTTGTGGCTGAAGGTTTTTCTTTTTAAAACCAATTGCAATGTTTAATGCATTTGAAAGTTTTGTCACCGAACCTCGAATGACAATAACATACATAGTAGAACGTCGTTTAAAGGAATCAATTTGAACCGTGCACCGTTCGGATACGCGATTGTTAGGATAACCGAAAACCAAATGCCATCTATGCAGTATATGAAACCGAACACTATATGAATAATGAAAATCATCACATGCGGGAAACGTGCTAGAAGAAAAAGCAAAATAGGTGCAAAATGTCGCAATTTTACCTTCATTGTGGAAAATAATCCCTTATTTTTCGCTGTACCTTTATACACCTTCGTTTTTTCGCTGCAAGGTCTCTGATTCTCTTGAGCAGCAGTAGTTGAGTAGGACAGCACTCTGTTGTTCGTACCACTTCTAACGCAGAAAACGCGTCAGCATTTGATCGACCCTTGCTACTTTCGTTGTTGCCCTCGTCTTCTTCCGTTTCATCGTCGATAGGGTCGGATTCTTCTTGCACGGAAGTCGCAATCTCGTCATCATTTAGCAATTGAAATTCACAGTCTTCTGAATCGCATGCCATTCAGGTTTCTACATCTTCTTTATCGCATTCTTGAAATCCTGGGATAGATTGGACAAAGTCAGTAATCACACAACAAAAGAAACCACACAACTAAAATTCCCCAAATGTCCCTTACCTTGGGTTTTCCCGTCACTTTTGGCCTCACGCGGAACAACTGTTCAGCAACGTATCAAATCGACATTCAACGTTCGAAAACGTATTCATATGCACATGTAGTTGACAGAAAAAAAAACTGGTCCGGATTTCTGATGCTTTGGATAATGAACGTTTGGAAAAACGACGTTCTACTGTACTGTGTTCTCTATTACAGAGTTGCTTCTCTAGTTGGATCTAAGTCAGGGGTGTCACACTCAAGTGTTATTACAGGCAACAGGATCTATTTTATTACTAGTTGAGGGCCATATGTTTACAATCTGAAAAAATCAATAAAATACAATAGTTATAATGTATTATGCATTTACTTATGTAAAACTGAGTGTATAGTATATTTTACATACGTATTCTTGTTATATTTCATGTTATTTTTTAAATTTAAACTATGCATATTTTATATTTTATTTAAAAAATATATATAAAAAATTTTCAAAATTTTCAATTTAATATTACTTTTAGAAGATATTGATATCGGTTTTTTTTTTTTGCGCTATATGTATAGCCGGTAGAGGGCATTTAACGTCGTTCTCCGTGGAGTATAAAACAGGTAATCAAAGCTTGTTTGAGTGTGCTGAATCGTTTACAAAGAAAGAGCTGAGGTAGACAGGCCATTACGCCATTTTCGAAGACAATATGAGCAGCTGTCACAGTTTGAGAGGGGGAGAATCATCGGCATGATGGAAGCTGGGTGGTCAGCTAGGCGAGTAGCTCGTCAATTAGGCCGCTCTGATTGTGTTGTGAGGAGGTGTTGGGACCAGCGGATCCGAGAGATGTCATTTACACGAAGACGCTCTCGACAGACCAGTCGTCTAGAAGACCGCCACATCGTAAGAAAATCACTCGTACAGCCAACTGCTTCATCGGCCGCCATCCAAGCACAGGTAGTACCTTCACTAGGGGCCCCCGAGTTTTCTCGAACCATACGAAGGTGCCCGGCTGAAGGATATTCTGGATCACGCCGCTTATTACGAATGCTGCCCTTGATGCCCTCCCATCGACGCATCTGTTTGGAGTGGTGCAGCGCACAAGGAAACTGGACTGCAGCGGAATGGAACCAGATCGTCTTTAGCGACGAATCCAGATTCAATCTCAGCAGAGTGTGTTCGTGTTTGAGACCCCGTGGTGAACGCCTCAATCCTGCCTTTGCTTTACAGCGATTCACCGCTCCCACAGCTGGTGTGATGGTACAGTGTGCCATTGCCTACAATACACGTCACCCCTAGTATTGATCCGTGGCACCGTGACAGCCAAGCGGTATACCCATGACATCCTGCAACCACATGTGATGTCACTCATGCAACGGTTCCCATGAGCCATTTTTCAACAAGACAATGCTCAGCCTCACACGACAAGGGTGTCACAAGACCTTCCTTGGGCTTTTCCTTGGCCGGTACGATCCCCAGATTTGTCTCCAATCTCGCATATCTGGGATCGTTTGGGATGGCGAGTTGGGCATCCCACGAGTTTGAACGAACTAGAGGCATGGTTACAGCAAATATGGAACGAAATGTCTCAAGACATCATACAGAACTTGTATGCCTCAGTATCATATCGTACATCCGCGCTAGAGGGGGTGCAACAGGGTATTAAAATCCTTCGTTCTTTTGCTATTTTCTCTGAAATAAATGATCCTTTTTATTCTTTGATTTTCTAATCATTTACTTATATCAAAGTAGTCATTACGTAAGTAAAATTTCGTTTCGTTTTGACGATTCCTTCTTGGTGCGCTAATTTTTTTGTCCATGAGTGATTGTATAAAAATCTAGAATTCTACTTCCAAAGATTTTTGCTTCAACTATAAGAATCACATAGGATTTCTATTAATTTATTTGTTAGCTTTCCTCAGCAATTTCAATACCGATAGATAGAGATGAAGTACAACTGCGAAATTATAGCTCACAGCTCTTAAAACTAGAATTAATAATTCCCTTCCAAACAATTTAATTTTGTGCGAGTATTCAGTAAATTTTAATTTAAGGGATTCAATCAACAAAGTGAGACAATTTTTCTACTTATTTTCGCCAAAACAATAACTTTTAATGTTATCCAATAGAGTTATATTAACATGATTTTTTCCTTAAAGCTTAAAATTAAATTGATTAAGATGGCTTGCAATTTCAATTGAGAAAGCCAGGTCCCTTATCCACTGTCCATCTTTTAATTCAGCGCATTCAAATTTTTTGTTTCCAAGAAAATTATAAATTCATCCAGAAATTTGAAGAATCATTTTGATTCTTTATGATTTGAAAGTCATTGAATTTCCATATAATATGGTAGATCGTTGTATTCATTTTCTATATCTTCCAGAAATGAAGCAAATTGACGATGATCCTCCTATATTATTTACAATTTTGGTGACTACTTTTAAAACCTGTTCTATGTTTAAAACTTGTAAACACAGTACCTGCTGGTGAATAATACAATGAAAATGCTAAAAATTACTAATGTCATGGTGTTTGCATATTTCTTTTCATCTTGCAACAACTCCTTTTGTAATACTGATCATGGTAGGTTCACCATCATTCAAGGCAAACCAACTTTTCCAATGTGGTAACTCATATTTCTTCAAAACGTCTATAAGTACTTTCAAAATTCAGAGTTTGTATTTGAATTATATATATATATTTCCAAAAGCTCTTCACTTATTTTTAAATCGACATCACATCCGTGAAAAAAAATTGAATAGCTGAACGAGATTTCGAGAATGTCTGTACTTTCATCAATTTTGCAGTGGTCACAATAGCCTAGTGGTCAAGTGAGTGAGTGAATATTAACATCACACTGTTCAGCTACACAAAGGCTTTTGGAGACGGACCTCGTAATTTTGAACCATGGCCAAGTGACGAGGAGCTCAGACGACGACCCCAGCTCAGGACGACACCTGAGCTGACAGCCCCCTCTCCTAACTACAACACCACACCAACGGGAGGACATTTGAGCTCTCGACAGATTTAACATGCATCTCTCCCCACGGCGGGACTTAAGTGGTACTGGGCTCGAACTCATGACATGCCTGCCATGATCCGATACCTTAACCACAGGGCTACCGCAGCCCCGCCTAGTGGTCTAGGTAACGGATTGATTTCTAGACCAGTACCGCTGAAAACCCACCGTGTAGGGGGGCGATGCATTAAAAATCTATCGAGGCTCAAATATCCTTCCCTTGGTGTCATGTGAAAGTTAGGAGAGGGGGTGCCAGTTTAGATACCATTCTCGTTGTCGCCAAAAGCCCTCGAGCAACTGAATAGTGTGACGTTCTTGTGAAGGGCTCATAGGATGGTAGCACTCAGACACGTGACTCAGCTTCCTTCACAGGGAAGCGAGTGACGATCCCAGAGACCCAGCTCAGGACTGAGAAGGGAAACGACGAGAGACAGAGCAATCTGCCTAAAAGATGAACTTTTTAACCACTTGGCAACGACGCGTGTTTAAATGTTTAAAAAAATAGTATTTGTGTAATTGTGTCCCCTTTTTGTAGATACTGTTAGAAGAAACAGTTTTTTTTAGCTCTTAGTCTTTACTGGCCAACGAGAAACAAACCCATTACCAACTAATCATAATATTAATACTAGCTGATATACCCGTTCTTCGCACGGATGAGCTGAAAAATTAAATAACACAGATTGAAGGAAAAAGAAGTTTTTAATGAGTTAATTCTATGTAAATTGCAAATTAAACAAAAAAAGCTTTTTGCATATCTCAGCTAAACAAAAAAAAGAAAGAAAGAAAACACCTTTGTTAAATTTTAAGTATGTAGATCTAATAGCTGATAAAAAGGATTTTTTTTTATTTATAATTCCTCGTAACACTCTTGAGGGTCGATTTTTCAAAATACCTCCCTAAGCTGATCTCTGTTCAGCAAAAGTAACACATTGTTAAAAGTTTTGAAAGTGAAGAACGCTTAAAGTAGTGTAAATAATTTATACCTGAAAGTGTAATAGATTAATATTACTTTCTGCTGTATTTATTTTATTTTAAAATTGTAATATTCGCAAGCAACGCCGTTTCTTAAATTATAATGGCGATTAAATGAAAAACATAGTGAAATGTTAACGATAGAGTCAAGTTTGCAAATGCCTAGCTACTTTCGTAGCTCGAGCTTTATTAGAGCTTTGTAAGACCCGCCGTGTAGGGAAGAAATGCACTTTAATACTTTATCCAACCGCATTATGATTTACTGCAGTTTTTTTTATACAATATTTTTTTTGGATCATTACATTTACAAATTAAGGGATATACATAAACAAAATACTCCACTTTGGAAAATTTAATCCGTTACAGCTAATAAATTAATTAAAGATATTCCACTGTAAAATTAATTATACACACCGTTCACTTAAAATAAGCCGTCAAATCATTTTCCAAGGTCTTCACTAACATACAAAAACATAAGACGCTTAAATTTTGACATTAACTATTTTTCTGGACAAAAATAATAATCTTTGCAATCCGCTAAAAACGCCGTCAGCTGAAAACGCAATATCTGCTACAAAACTATTCGGCTTCCGCGCTAAAATACTCATCATAGAACCCGTGCTGCCATATCTTGGAAGAGTGGACTTCAAAGAATATTCCTGCTAAGTATTGGTAGAATACTCCTGCTAAGTTGGTGTGGTGTGGTAGTTAGGAGAAGGAGGTGCCAGCTCAGGTGTCGTCCACGTCACTTGACTATGGCTCAAAATTACGTGATACGTTGCCAAAACCCCTCGTGTAGCTGAACAAAGTGATGTTAATATTCACTCACTCACACACTCCAAAAAACACACAGTACAGTAGTTATAATTATTTTTATACTTAAAAACGCAATATCTGCCTATTCAATTAAAATTATAGCGTTATAATTAACTACTAACCACAAACAAATTTTGAAAATTTGTCCAAATGATGCGGTGTGAAAGAGAAAGTTTATTTACTTTAAGTACCAGAACCGATAAAAGCATTTATTTTGAAAAAAGATCAATTTCTTACTACCAAATGTGCATAAGAAAATCATAAAAAAAAACATTAAAATAAAGAGAGATTTATAACAACATCTCTCTTCAAAACTTGGTTTTATTCTGAAATAAAAAATAGGCATTATTCTGATCACAGGAATTAATTAGAAGCGAGTCCCTTGCGCAGCCAAAAAACAAAAAGAGTTTTTCACAAACAAAAGATAGATATATGCTGTGGTGAGTTTTTTTGCAGCGCAAGCCAGATTTGCTTGCAGATGCCAAAATTTTTTCCTACTTACTTGACAAATATCGTTATATTTTGGACACTTTTTACAAATTTTTATAAATTATAGCCTATGCCAGGGATGGCGAACCAATGGCACGCGTGCCAATGATGGCACATGACAGAATATTTTGGGCACGCCATCGATCAAAAATGATTTGCATATTAGCTTAAAATAATTAAGTTTACCATGAAGTATTATGAACAAACGCGAGTGATCCGTCGCGACGCCGACAAGAGGGGGAGCAGACTCGTTTGTTATGTCTTGCGTAAATTCTTCGTATATTGTAAATTGCTAATGATGCAAAGTTTATCTACGCATAGTGTGTGTATGTAACTATTTCTAAATATATTCAAGTTGTTTAAAAAACATATTCTAACGTTTACATTAATAGTTCAGCTTGTATACATCTAATTTATTAATGTGATCTAATTCTTGTCTTGTAAGTCTAATTGGTAAAATAACTCTCACTGCTTTATTTTTAAAAATTTTAATGATCTGAGACAAAAGCGAAAGATCAGACACCACAGAAATATCGTACAAGCACTCAATTTCCTAAAAACAAATAAATCTGCCCATGAGCCCGCAGTCGTGCGCAGTCAGTAAAAAGGGGGGTTTGGCGGGGGGGAATCAAGCGAGAGCACATAGAATAGTCAATTTCCTCGACATAACTGTACATTTAAAGTTTTGTGAAAAATTTTTATGATTTTTAACTGCTATTTAACATGGCTAGTTCAAAAAAAAAGTGCAAGATAGTAAGTGTAGCAGAGAATTTCAAACTTGGTGGACTGAGAAATATGGCATGATCAGTAAATGCGACAAATCGGTGTGTGTTTTATGTTCTGGAACAGTGGTATGCAGAACATCGTCTGTAAAACGGCATTTTGAAACAAATCACAAATCCTTTTGTGAAAAAAGCGAACCAGAGCAAAAAGAATTAATTGCAAGTGTAATAAAAGACATAAATAAACAGTCGACGTCTATGTTTAAATATGTAAGCAAAAATTGTCACACAAGTGCGGCAAGTTACTCGGCTGCAAATGCGATTGCTCGGCATGGTAAAACTTTTCAGGAGGGAGAGTTTTTGAAGGAAGCTTGGTTGGCATGCACGCCCTCATTTTTTGATGATTTTGATAATAAAGATAAGATAATTCAGCGCATCAAAGATGTTCCTCTATTTAGAAACACAATGAAAGATAGAATCTTGAAATTGGCAGAAAATGTTACAGATCAACAAAAAAAATGACTATAACTCCGCTCCTTTTATATCGCTATGTCTTGACGAAAGTATTGACACTACTAAATCGGCACGTTTAGCTGTCTTTGCTCGATATTGTGTAGGAAACATCATTAAGGAAGAATTAATTGCGGTAACATCGTTGTTAACAACTACAAAGGGCACAGATATTTGTACGGCAGTAAGAAATTCGCTTGCTGAGAAGGAAATTGATTTGAAAAAATTGTTTCAGTAACCACTGATGGTGCTCCAAATATGGTAGGCAAAAAATGGCTTCATTTCTTTATTTAAAACAGACGTAGGACATTCGATTCTTGAATGCCACTGCATTATTCACCATCAAGCCTTATGTGCAAAGAGTGGTTTAAGATTTCTTGATAATGTAATAACTTTAGTCACAAAAATAGTCAACCTCATATCGTCACAGACTTTAAATAAGCGAAAGTTTGATGCTTTTTTGAATGAAGTCAATTCGGTGTATAATGACTTAATAATGTATAACAATGTTTGCTGGTTGAGCTGCGGGAACGTATTTCAAAGATTTGTTGATTGCTTGGACGAAATCAGATTGTTTCTACAAAATGAGAGCAAAATTCAACAATACCCACAGTTGATGGATATTATGTGGCTTTTATAATTGGTGTTTTTTACCAACACGTGCCAATATTTCAACGAATTGAACATAATGCTTCAATGCCCACATAAAACAGTTATCGTCATAATGGATCTCATTCGCGCTTTTGAAGCTAAACTATATGTTTTCAGAAACGATATTATTACAAAAAACTACAAGTACTTCCCAAACTAGAAAAAAAATATCACAGATTTAGATGCCCAAGAGGAACGAAACGAAGAAAAAGTTATTGATGACTTTATTTCCATAATGGATTCTTTAATCAAAGAATTTTCAGCGAGATTTTCTCAGTTAAAGGAATTACCGGAAACGTTCAAATTTATTATGTACCCTGATGTGATTTCGTTTGATAAACTGAACTTGTCTCAATTCGATTGGTTGGAAATTGAAGAACTTAAATTGCAACTGATTGATTTCCAGTCTAGTTCAATATGAATTCAAAAGTTTATTGAAACAAGGAAAAAGTTGGAATTGATTGAAGCAGAAAGATTGACAAGCAATATAAGTAAAAATACCAGTAACGAAATTTTGGAAACATGTAATTCGATTCCAGACGCATTTAACTGTTTGAAGAAGTTGGCGTATGCTATTTTAACCATATTTTCTTCTACCTATGCCTGCGAGTCATTATTTTCAGAGATAAATAACATCAAAGACCCGCTTAGAAATCGTTTAACAGACGACTCTAATTCAGCGTGCATTCTACTAAAAGTAACATCTTATAATCCTGATATAAGTTATTTGTCATCTAATCTACAACAGCAGAAATCACACAAATGTTACTTTAATTTAAATTACAAGTATAATTAAAACAGTTACTACTACACAGTGCAAAATGTATTTTTTCGTATTAAATAAAGAATTTTGATTTGTTCGTATTTAGTTTTATCAGTTCTTCAATAATCACAAGTCAAAATTATTTGATGGCACGCCTATAACTCATTAAACGTTTTTTTAGAAAAAATGGCACATTGACCCAAAAAGGTTCGCCACCCCTGGCCTATGCTATAAATTATAGCCTATGTGTTATTCTGATGTATAAGATATATTACTGTAAAGTTTCATTAAAATCCATTCAGTTGTTTTTGCGTGAAAGACCCACAAACATCCTCATAAACTGTCACATTTATAATATATATTAGATTCACTCACTCACACATTCTTCAATATTGTATTAAGATGGGTTAAAATGTTGATTTCACATTGAATTATGCTGATTTCTCAAATTCTTGTCTGTTTCATCAACTATTCTACGTACAATATTTCGACTTAAACCTACATTTTTAATTTGCTTTGTTTGTGTTGAACATAATACTTTCGCTGTATTTTAAATAAACATTAATAAATTCCTTTTCAGTAAATGATTTCGATCTGCTTGCGTAATTGAATGTACTAATATGTTACTTTTACAGCAGTTGTATAGTCTTCAACAAATTTAATGAGTATATTTTATTGTTTTTGAAGAATTGGTCTCACAATGCGGACAATTTGTCTTCACGAAGTTTTACAAAGTATTGGTCATAGTTTGATTCATGATTTATGCCATAGTGTCTTTTAAGAATATATTCCTTAGCAACTGAAATAGAATTTTTAGATGTGAGGCATATTTTAATCTTGTTTTGAACACAAAAAATATTACATTTGCCATTTTCTTGAGAATTACGGCGATCCTTTTTAATTGATCCTTCGTTACTCATTGTAGAAAGTTGATTGCGCTTTCATTCGCAAACTATTAAACATACACTGCTCTATCTTAACCTTCTTGAATATTTTTTTAACTTTAATAAACGCCTCTGACTGCCTTTTGCTAATTGGACACTCCAAACACAAAAGGAGGAAGAGAAATAAAAGCCGCAATCGCAAAGAATTAGGGTACCATCTATAGTTTAGAACTTGCACAGGGCACTTCAGAATTGAATAAAAATAATTCATTATAGTAAAATTAAATGAAAACATTTCATAAAATATTAAAATATAATATTTTTAATCTAAAGGCCATTTCTATTATCAAAAAGGAAACAATTATAGGTAACAGGCAAATTTATTGTAAGTTTATATATAAGGCTCACCTCAAATAAATTTCAAAATGAAAAACTTTAAAAGTCTTATATTTAATTTTAAAAAAAAAGAATTGGCGGGCCGCATGCTTGAAACCCCTGATCTAAGTTATTGATGAGCAGAGAACTGCCATTTTCCAACTCGTTATCTAGTAATGATAACTCTGAAACTTACTCTTGTATTTTAAATGTGTGGGACGGGCTCATTGCGTTTTCTACTAAAATCTCCTCTTGGATTCTTTTGGGCCTAAAAGGGCAAATTCTTTCCAACCAAATCCAGGAGCGAAACGTGAACATGCAAATTAGAAACCTTTTAAATAGTAGAAGTTTAACGTAAGCGTACGACCTATTGGAAAGAGAGATTATGCTAATCTGGTTTAAGCGCGTGAACTGAAGGAAGAAAAGAAAGCCGTCGTTGATTGAGAAGCTATCCGTGATAGAACGATCGAGTCAAGGTGGATACAATTCCACACAAGTTATTCTAGAGATATTGAGGACCCGAGAGGATTGTGATTAAACAAGAAACTAAGGTAGGATAATTCTAGTATCCATTACTAACTGTGATATAAACAGAGATTAGGAATAGAAGAGAAAGTGAACTATACTGGTTAAGATCGCGCTTATTTGGTAATACGTATAGTGTGGTTCTCACATCAGATCCGCTAAGTTATAATATAAATATTATCATTGTTAGTGTTTAAGTTAAGATCTTAATAAAAACATTTTAAGATCATGACCACGCCTGGTTTTTCATTCAATCCCACACCTCAAGATCACGAAGTTAACTTAGGAGTGAGGTATCACCCACGGGGGAATACTTCACAACTGAAACATAATCATTACTGGAACATGCAGCATTAACATTCTGATATGATGTTGATTTTATTTCCCGTATTTATCAATCGTTAACGACAAATTTGATAAGTGGTCATCACTGATTGATAAAATGCACGGTATTTCCACTGGTAACGTTTGAATTCAAAGAGTTATACGAAAAAGTTCCCTCGAATTATCAGTATCCTAATTCTTCATTTCACCTAATATCTAGAAAGCATTTTTATCATCCAATTATGTTTCTGTAAATATCTTTTGAATACTATGAACGTGTCTGTCTTTAATTGTAATGTATTTGTCACCTTTTGAAGGATTAATCAAAATATGTGATGTAATGATATTTTGCTTGATCAGCCGTTTATTGCAGTATTTCAAAATTGTGAAAACCATATTCTTGGAATCTATGTGGAGCCTAGTGGTTACAGTCACGAACCCGTGGCCAGCATGTCGCGAGTTCAAGCAAGGATTTGCAGCCCGGGATCCCGAAATATTCCAGTGTTTTTTCACATCCCGAATACCCAGGAATAAAATGACTAATCTCGGGATTTCATTTTTGTCTGAATTATATTTGAAAATTTTTTGTTCTATCAAAATTTTCTGAGATTTTAATTCTCAGAAAATGTCATCGAAGAATTAAGGTAATCGACATAAGTATTAGTCCACTGATAAATAAGGCACGAAAAATCCTTAATTTTCAAAAGATCACCACACACACAAATAAGAAAGATTTATTACAATATACCCCGACATAATTTGGCAAGGATATAGTCTTATTAAAAGACTGCAAGACTTTTTATGTACACAAAGCTATGTTTCTGATAGTATTAAAATGTGTGTTTTTTGCACAATATTACCACGAAGATCTCATGCATGTGCCCGGAGACTTTAGCATTTGAGAGAAAAGAGAACCATATTCCCTCCATTCATTTTATTGATCATAATTGGATCAATTGCAGTAAAAAGAACAGAGTAGAAAGCCAGGTAAATTAATTTCGTAATGGAAGCATCGCTTTGTTGTTTCGTCTGCCGTAGTAAAAACGTTGACTCCCATTAGTAGGTACCATATGACCTTGAGCCGTGACCCTGGATAAGGCTACGTAGACCAAAGGTAGTGAATGTGCCTTGAAGTATTTGTAAACAATTTCATCAAATGTCCCTCCTTGCGATTTGGGAATTGTCAAGGAGCAGGCTGGTTTTAAAGGGAAATCATTTCTTTTTAGCATAAATCGATCTATTTCGGTTGAGAGGAACTGTGTTGCAGTTGATAAGAACCATTTCTGTACCGATTCCTTTTGCATTTGCATAACCAGCCACTTTTCCTCGTGCAAACCCACAGAACTCTATTTTGATCACCCAATTGAACGTATGACAATTTACCTACAGCCTTATTGGCTAACGGATTTTTGTTAACGCTTGAACAAATTTTACTCCTCATAATATTATCATACCGGGGGCTTTATATGAAAATCGATTCTTATGAAGTAAACTCCAAAAAAACTTCCCTGTGTCAGTAAAAATTTTCATAAACTAATGAGAAGTTTGTCTTAGAGTGGTGTGACGGGGCTCACGCGTCTTTTCTTTAACATGTCCTTTGGATTCTTTGGGCCAGAATTAATGGCAACTCTTTTCCAACCAAATCCAAGAAGTGAAGTGTGAATGAAAGATGCAAATTAACAAGCTTTTAAACATCAGAACTTAGAGTAAGTGAGATAGCAATGTATGGCAATTGATGACAGTTTGTGACAGTTGATGGCAAGTAGAGAAAAGTTAATATAGTTCGTGGTTCAAGTTTGGATAAAGATACGTGGCGGTGATTAGAAGTTATAATTTATAAAGATCTAGAGAATCAAGGTGCATAGTGGTCTACGGACCACCACTTTGGTGACCTCAGCTCAAGCCTGCCTCCATATGCACAGTGGAAACTTTGAACATCCGCCTTTTTATATACCTTCGAATACTGGTATTGATATGTGTCCAATGCGGTGTTTGTTCTTTTCACTGTCTGTGACGTCCTAATTTGTTTTTCATATTTGTCTTGTAAGCAATGGATGGCACTGTTACAGTTTTATAGTATTTTATTTGAGAGCTGTTTGGGGGACACCCTGTACATTGAACAATTTGTAACTTTTTGTTGCAAAATCACCACACAACACTACACAGTTAACGACAGACAATATGCCGTAAAGGTATCTGATCATGGCAGCCATGTCGTGAGTTCGAGCCCAGTACCACACACACTAAAGACCCGCCGTGTAGGGCAGCGATGCACGTTAAATCTGTCGAGAGCTCAAACGTCTTCCCTTGTTGTGGTGTGATAGTTAGGAGAGAGGGGGAGGCAGCTCAGGTGTCATCCACGTCACTTGACCATGGTTCAAAATTACGTGGTCCGTCGCCAAAAGCCCTTGTGTAGCTGAACAGTGTGAGGTTAATATTCACCCATTCACTCACCCGACAGACAATATAAAACATAATATCCTCTTACAAATTTCAGCATCTTACACAACCAAACAAGTGTCATTAGTGTACATTCTTTTTTATATGTTTCGTAATGGTTATGTGCTACTTTACATGAGAGAGAGAGAATTCAAGATCTTAATCTTTTTGGTGCATTACTTTTGAGCACTTCAGCTTAGAAATATCACAGGCATGAGAGGCACAGGGCGAGGTTCCGTTATTTCGACGAGGTTCAGGAAAAAGCGGCTAAAAGAATGATCGAAAAATATAATCAAACCGTTGCTAACTGAAAGAAATAGTGATGCATCCAAAATAATGATGATGACAAGACTTAAAATCTGACTTGCAAAACTGATTCAATGATTGTTATAAATACATGCATGAACAAATTTTCAGTGCAGTAGAATAGAAAAAGGTAGAAGAGATGTTGTGATGGACTAAAAAGGATTGGATTTTTTTCATACATGTTTCACAGTGTATTAAATATTACTTGTCGACTTTAATTAAAGGTGAGTCATCAAATTTTTTATTTGTACTTTTATAATTTAGTGCAGAGATAATTAGACATGCTTGAATACAAAAAATAATTCTATTATTTGGTTTTAATATCTTTCCATTGTTGATATACAATTGTAACGGCTCTGAGATTATAACATTTGAATACTATATTTGTTGTTTCGTAATTTTTTAATAAAAAAGTTTTTTAAGGCTAAGCATATGTATTTGAAAATATATTCAATGCTTTAATTAAAACTTTTTTTTAAAAAAAGCATTTTATATAGAATTTATCTCTTTTTAAAAAATATTTTAATATCTTACAATTCTAAGTCCTACAAATCAAAATAGAATGAAAATTGATAACTGCATTTTTCAAAGTGTGTGTGTGTGTGTGTGTCAGAAAGGTGCCTTGCTCGGTTTTTTATACATATATATTTGGACTACACGAGTGTGTCTACAAAATTTCTTAAAATTTTTCTGATGTTCAATTATTTATTATAAACACATTTAAATATTCGAAATGTAAATATTTGTAATTTTTATCTTATTTTGGTAAGGTAGATTTCGTTTGTGATATTAGTAATTTTTCTCGCTGGCATGTTTTAATTTTATTAGTGTTTGCCGTGCTTTACTGTACAATTTGCTTATAGTATTACCACAACGTGTTACACTTTTTGGAACAATTTCAGCGTTAATGTATCTTATCTTTTACTATTAAATATATGGACACAATATTTCTTTAAGTAACTAGGATTATATACGCCCAGCTACTGTCATTAATGACTCTTACAAAAAGAAAAGCAAGGAAGAATGTTTTTGTAATACGCGAGCAAGATATTCGACCTTGAAACTCAATAGCACGAAGAATTACATAAGAAGACTACTGGCTAAGAAAATATCACCTTTAACTCAATAAAAATTCAGATAATAGTTGAACACGGGACAGAGAACGGACAAGTTTCAAAACAACTTTTCCCCAAGGTCGGTTATTTAAATTATTCTTTCTTACATCTTCGAAATGATATTTAAACAAAAGGCGCATTATTTTATTCTTTGTAATTAAAATTTTTTTACGTAATATTACCTAAAATAGCTCGCAAATTTAAATATTCAAATAGTAAGTAATAATTTATACTTTTCGGTATTTTTAAGAATGACAAAGAAATTTTTGTAATATATTTCATTTTGCATTAGGTTTAAGGAATCCGAACACGTTGAATTGATTAAACACGGTCAAAATACATATTTTTTATTTTATTGAATAGTGCTATCTTTTGGCTTTACAAAACATACTTTGTTTTGTTTCTACGTCACCTAGAGGCTAAGTTTCAGTTAATTTTATGAAATTAGAGAAATCGGAAATGAGTCTTTAATCTACCGGAAGGAGGAACTCTTACTAAATTGTACAAAATCTTTCACAGTGAGACCGGTGAGTCTGATAACTGAAATTATCATGAATGTATTTCTATAAAACGTTTAGAGTCTGATATTTATATTATTTCCTACGGAATGTGCTAAAATATTTCTTATTGTATGAATACTTTTTTGAATTATTTAAATAATGATCTCGTTATAGAAATGTCACCTTTCTTATAATATTTACTCGATCAAATCTAAAATTTTTAAATTTCAATAAAACATTGAAATTTTAGTACATTTTCTAGATAAATGCATCTTATTTGCTTTAGTAATACTTTTACTGATATAAGTTTATTACTTTTCTTCTATAATTGTGCTTTGAAGTTTTTCAAAAAAAATGTTCAAATTTCACTTATAATTGTGATTTTTGTAAAATATAAGTAATTTATTTTTAATGTTGTTAGTTAAGTATTATTATTTATTGGCATTGATCCCTATAAAAACATCTAAAATGTTTTAGTATGCTATTTTATTTAAAAAGCACGCCCAAAGTGTGTTTGGATCCCTTAAATTTTATATTTCTTCTGATTCAACCAGTAATATAATGATTATTAATTTGAAATGGTTCATACTGTGCCTCAGAAATTTCTACACCTCAATTCTTATTTCCCTAACAGATGCATTTCCTTTCTCTGTAATTTATAGTATGCTTGTCATTCTCTAATTATTTTCACATAAGTTTACTTACGTTCTATTACAGCCATATTCTCCCCATTGAATAAAACCACCCAAATTCTAAAAACGGAATACGGGACTATGGCGCGTATACTCGAAAAATACTACGAGAAAAATAATGTTAAATATTAATCAACAAAAGAAAAAGAATAATTTTTTTTATTATTAGTTTTTTATATTGTTCGAATTTTTTGTAGATCCCACATTCGCGCATTTTAATATTCGAGCTCGCCATATCAATGAACTGTAATGGCGGCAAGCGGAGAAATACGAAACGAAGGACACGGTTGCCAATTCAGAGCCTACGACACGTGCGAAATCGGGGTTGCTAATTTGCTGAGTTATCTAGATATTTGGCATGGTTGCGGTGGTACGTAAGTACCCACAAAAGTTCCAAGAAAGTGGCAAAAATTAAATTGCTTAATTAGTTTATTTATTTTATTACTAGTCATACTAATTCTCTTTCATCCAGTAATAAATCTGAAAATTTTTATTTTGCCTGCTAAAAACTACCCAAAAGGAAAGCAAAATAAAAAAAATACCATCATACATTCCTTAAATATGATCCTTTAAAATTTTATTTTAAATTGGATTTTTTAATTTCTATTATTTAATTATTAATTAAAGTACTTTTAAGTATCAAACTTTCATTTGAGATTCATATACAATATTCACTATTTCTAAAAAATGATACTTTAAACAAATTTTCAGAACTGCTCTGCAATAATTCAAAATATTTCTAAATTTTTGTAAATACTCATTTTTAAATATATATACACTGCTGGACAATTGCTAAGGACGGATAACACTATCATCCATAGCAACCACAAAATGAAAGGAAGCAAAATGTGAAAAATTAGAATAAGTGCGGGATATTAGTAAGAAGAAGTATGAGTATGCAAAAATTTTTTTCCACGTCTGTTCATCACGTGATAGCGTTCATAAGAGCTTTAAAGGTTTTGACGCGCGTGGACAGTTGTTGTTTCAAGTCAAAGTTTTACAGGAAAGATTTAATTGACGAACTTAAAAGTTTTGGCATGTCTTCCCGATATCACATAGATGATTTTATGCGTGGCCGAATTATTGGAAAGATCGAAGAAGGGCGAAAAATAACAGATGTTGCCAGGGAGTTCGACATCGCTCACAGCGTTGTTTCACGGCTGTGGAAGTCATTTAAAACTACTGGAATGTGTAGTAGACGGCACGGGGGAGGTCGTGTTAGAAGTACGACGCCTGCAGTAGACAGATATATCGTCCTATCAGCAAAAAGAAACAGGCGCATCACAACTCAGCAGGTGGCAAATCAGTTTCTTGCTGCCTCAGGAAAGCAGATCTCCCGAAAAACTGTTGCCAGACGTTTGAGGGGAGGAGGACTATACACACGCAGACCTGTTGTGTGTGTCCCATTGACCAGACAGCACCGTACTGCCCGTTTGCAATGGTGTCGTGAGCATCACAATTGGACTGAACAGGACTGGGCATGCGTACTATTCTCAGATGAGAGTAGGTTCAGTCTGTCATTGGATTGTAGACACCAACTGATCTGGCGCGAGAGTGGTACTGCTTATCGTCCAGAAAATATCCAGGAAAAGTACCGATATCCGACATGCAGTATTATGGTGTGGGCCGGCATCATGATCAATGGCCGCACGCGCCTACATGTGGTTGCGAATGGGACTATGACGTGCCAACGATACATTGATGAAGTTCTACTTCCTCATGTTCGTCTTTTCCGTGGTGCTGTCGGTGATAAATTTGTTTTTATGGACGACAACGCAACATGTCATCGAACACTCGCTGTTCAGGATTGTCTAGACAGCGAGGGTATTCAACGTCTCGTATGGCCAGCGCGTTCTCCAGATCTAAACCCCATTGAAAATGTGTGGGATGCTTTGGGGAGGCAAGTTGCTGGTCGAAACTATCATCCGACAAACAAGAACACCCTCATCCGTGCATTCACAGAGGAATGGGATAAATTGCCTCAACAGCTGCTGGATAATGTTGTGCAAAGTATGGTACGACGTGTGGAATGTTGCATCACACTCCACGGTGGACATATCCCGTACTGATACCTTTCTTTAAGGTGCCTGCTGACTTTTAGATGCATTGTTCCATTTCTCTGTACGCAGATCAAATGAACCTTTTTTTTTCTTTCAGATGTTTCACAGCTTTTGTACTTTCCAGAACAATAAATATTCTTTATTCTAATGTCTGAACAGTGTGGCAACTATATTTTATCCTACTAGGCCTCATGTCTCGCTTAAGGTCATGCTACATAGCAATTTGTGATCCGTCCTTAGCAATTGTCCAGCAGTGTATATATATATATGAACACTAAAATACTCTAAAAAAAAAGAATTGGATTTTTTTTTTTTTTTTTTTACTTTTTTTAAAATCAAATATAGATTAGCGTGCAAATGTATTGTTTCTAAATGGATTTTATTGGTTGGAATTTATTTTCAAAGTGCATATTTAAATAATACCTGGCATTTAAGAACATGAAAAATCAGTTTTTGAAAGAAACTTGGTTATTTTTTCTTCAATCAAAAAAATGAAAACATATGAAGAAGATAACATATATAAATAAAAATATTTTTTTAAAAAAATTGAAAGCGATTTTAGAAGTCAGAGAATTAAAATTATGGAATACATTAGCATCTGGTTCCAGAGCAAATTTTATCCGCTTAATTAAAAAAAAAAGTCCTTGCAAAAGCTAAAGGGAAACTGGTAATTGCATAACAAAATGAATAAGGTTGTGGAGAAAGGAATTAGAAACAACAATAATTCGCCTTCAGTGGTTCTTACCCATCACCTGGACTCGAGAAGGTTGTTATATATATAAAAAAAGTAACTACTCAGTTGATTTAGATTTTAGATCGAAATTATATTTTTAAAACATTTATTAACGTTGGAAGTTATTCTCTTTTTCGTACAATTACCGTTCTGCTTTGATTTGATAATTTATGTAGCTCTAATTTTTCTTGCTGTTTATTTTATTTACTGATATTTAATTGTTTGGTATTATAAGTTTTGTTGCAAAAGATGGCATCCCCTTTGTCATGTAAGAATTCGGCAGCTGACTGTTAGAATTTGAATTTGATAGGTGTTTTTGACACGCAATAGGAAAATCACTGGCTTTTACTGACTTGATTTAGATTTTAGTTTGCAAAGATTTTATTCAATACTCTTACGAGTAAATACGTGTTCTTTTCTGCTACGCCCTAGTTTAAGTTAAAAGGTTTATTTTATTTCTAATTGTGATAATTTGCACCATATTTCGAACCCTGAACCACGGAAACAAAACCGACAAATCGGTCAATCGCGCGCTTAATTCCTAAAAGTCCTTGCAAAAGCTTAAAGGAAACAGGTAATTCCATCACGAGATGATTAAGGTAGTGTAGACGGGTAATTGCATCACAATACGTTGAATATGTAACCGGTTCTAGAGTACTTCCTGCATTTTTTTATATATTTTGTAACAAAAGCTCTTTGCTACAAAATATATAACGTTAAAAATATTTGCCAAGTGAATGATAAATTTAACATTCGATAAGCAAACAATCGGATAACGGATTGATAATTTGAGTCTGATAAAAAGAAAAATAGGCTTATTTCCAAATTGTACAAGAATAAAGAAGATTAAAAGAAATGTATCCTTGATCAAATGTAAATCTCAGCAGTAAGTACTAATTTTTATATCTCGTCAAGATTAATTTGAATACATAGGCAATCAGAAAAAGGAAATGACCCTGTATTTCTTATCAGATATTTATCTAATGATAATATAGAAGTAGAAATTCTTTTGCCTTTGAAGGCTCGTGCATTCTGTTACACTTTCGGTTGCTAACCAGGGTGTACGTGTGTGTTTACGTGCAGCATATGTATGCTTTCGCGTATATTTTTTCGTACAATTATTAAAATTCCTGAAATATTGTCTTTGAAATTGAGTGCATGCGAAAAGATTGTTTTCATAAACCAATTCCAAATTAAAATATGTTTTTGAATTGGGTTTTTTCCCCTCTAACTTTGAAATCGATAATAGAATGTAAATGCTAAAAATATATATGTCAACAAATCATTTCTTGTATATATTTATGTTTTCATTTACACGCGTGGGAAGGAAATTGAAGGGAATTCAAAAGAAGAAGAAAAACTGTACTAAATATTAAATCTGATTTACTAAAATTGAAGATACTTTTATTCTTTAGAAAAACTTTTTTTTTCATTTTATGTGATACTTAAGACGTTAACTAAAAAACCAATTTAACAAATGTTGTGTTTTTTTATAGATATCACTTGATAGAAAAAGTAATGATTGGAGATTTCAATAAAAAAAAGTTCTGTGTGCTTATGACCACTTGATAGAAGTGAAACCCTCTGATTTATTCTGGGAAAGAGTATCCAATTGTTTGGACGTATTAAGATTTCTTTTACGACATTTTCTCGCAAGCGGACGTTAAGTAGTTTACTTTTTCGTGCCCATTCATCCGGAGATTTATTTATTTTCTGTAAAGGTCAATGTTTAAAATAAGTATGCATTCTTATTTATATATATATGAGCGTATACGGTTTAAATCAATTAACCTAATTCTTTAAAAAAATTTATACGTAAATTACTTTGTAGATAATATTTAAAGACTATAGATGTGTATATATATGGTACAAAAAAAATTCGCCTAAAAAGTTTTCATTTCAAAACAAGGCAAGAGTTGACGATCTGAGCACGATTTCCAACTAGAACTGAGAAAAACCAAATAACGTAAAGAACCCGAATCCGATTCTTCATTTAAATTCACTCTTCATCAAAACACGCATAAAAAAGTTATCACTTCAATAATTAGTTCTGTGCCCAATTTTTATTCTTTACTGAATAAAAGAAACATATTATTAAACGCATTGGAAAGATTTACAAATAGCATGCGATTACTAACAGATTTTTAAAATGAGACTTCACAATAAATCCTGCCTACAAAGTAATATATAAGGATTTTGTGATCAAAATAATATTTTAATTACCCTTTTAACAATTATAGAGTTCAATTAAATAGTTTCGCCCTAACATTAATAACAAAATTTTCCAAACAAAATTTTCAGAACTTATTTCTCTGAAATATTGCTTTCGTTTTATTTTAATGCAAAATAATATTTGTCAGAAAAATTAAATGAAGATCAAATGCAAATTTTATAACATATTTTTCTTGGATTATTATATTGTAGACCTGATGAACTTAAATTTATTGTGCTTGCGTGTGATATCTACATTTAATTTAAGCTGAGAAAATTAAGGCTACACAGTACCCTAAAAATTTCATATTTACCGAAAAAAAATTTTTTTTTTTTTACATTTTCTAGTGTCCCGTATCATAGAGAAGTTTGCCACGAAATTTCAGACCCGTTAGCAAATTAGTTCTTAAGATATTGTAAGTTTTATGAGCTATAGTTTTGGTTTCCGTTTCCTTTTAAAGCATTTTTAAACTCTTAAATTGAATTAATTAAAAATATTACTGAGCACAATCAAATCTTTCAGTGTGAAATATTTATTAATTCCACTTTTCATTACTAAAATCATTTCTGCTTGATTATATTTTGAGTTTTTTTGAGTTCTCATAATTAAATTCGGATCAAATCCATGGTCAATTTTTAATTTAAAAATAGTTTATGTAACTTAAAAGCCTTATCACATTAATTTTTTCCTGAAGAGAAAATGCCATGGCCAAAGCGTTCTCAGGTTGCTGGGAGAAACAACATTTCGAAAAGATGGAATACTACTGAAAATGATGTATCTAAAACTAAGTACAATGATACTACAATCAGATTTCCGATACAGTATTCTGATTTCAAATGCTGCAGATGTAAATGAATATTTCCTTGATGTACCAAACTGCATTATATTAAACACATTGTAGTGCTATATTTAAGTATTTTAAAGTCGTGCGACAAGAGATAAAACTTCCTAAACCGCTCCAATTTAAAACTGAAAAATATTTAAATTTTATGAACAAACCTGGCTACTTTTAGCTTAAGTTAGCATCAGTATTATTTGTGCATAAATGCTTTGTGTTTCAAAACTTTTGTGAAAATATTAGGTTAAGATTAAGCTGAATAAACTCATCTTAACACATGCTATCAATATTATGTAAAAATATTTTTTGAATTAAAGATACTATTTTCAATCATATTTAATTAAAATAGTGTTTTAATGTAGAACATACATAGAAAAATAACATTTTAAAAAAATAGAGCTTCATGGTTATTATAAGTTTTTGTTTTATACCTTTACAAACTTTAAATGCATTTTTCTCAGACTTTCAATTTTGAACGTATGTTTTCTAATCCCTAAAGCATTTTTACTGTTCTAGATAGTGCCATGAAATTTTTTGTATATATTCCCAAACGTATGTTCTTCAAAAGTTAGAATGGATTTAGGGCTTAAATCTCTAGTTATTTTTTTAAAAATGCTAAAGTTGATATTTTTAAAATTTTCATGTTTTTTCCAGATTTTTCTAGAAAAATTATTAAAAATCAACAAGGGAATGAATTTTCAAATCCATACTAACTTTTGTTCACAGTAGTCTAAGAAACATGGTTCACTCCTAGGAGAGCCCACACCCTTGGCGCGAATTACTTTGGTTGGCGATAATTGTGCCATCTTGGTAACCCTACTTTTTTAAACACTGCATGTGGCAACCCTAACTATTTCTAGCATTTTCGTATATTGTGGCCCCGCATTTCGAATTTCATTTTGTTGTTGGGCTCCGGGCTGGCTGCGTGTGTGTGGGAATATACTTTAAAATTTTTTACTTTGTTGAATGCGAAAGGTAAGAAAGAATTGATTGAATGGTGTATGAAGGAAGGATTGATTGCTTCAAGTTATGAATGTCCTAAATGTAATGATCGTCATGATGTAACATGGTTGGCAATAAAACGCTTTCTTCGAAATTGTACCAGCCCCGCCGAATGTATGTTTGACCATTACCTCGCAGAATAAATATGGCGGCGCTCATACGATCATTGGCTTAGCGATGAGACCTTTAAAGCTTTTTAAAATCTGTTGTTACGCTGTACCCTCCACTTGGAAAAGATCAGCAGTAAGAAAGTAAGTGCTGTTTTTATATTTTTTATCTTAAATGTTTAATTTCTGTATTGTTTATACATAAATTTTCATTACGCATCCACCTTTTCCCGCTATATTCCTTTGCCGCCATTGTCGACTTCGCTTGGAGCCATCTTGTTCTGGCTTGGCGCTTTTTTCAGTTTGTCGCCAAGGGTGTGGGCTCTCTTAGGATTTTACCAATTCCTTATTTTTTTTTAAAATTGTAAAATAATTGCTGGACAAACTGACTTTTTACTTACATAATCAGCTTAATAATATAATCTAAATATAAAACATGAATTATTTTTACTGAACTGTCTTCAAAAAATATTTTTAAAAGGGTGCTGTGTAGTCTTAATGAATTAAAATTACAGATATTTATTTCACATTGCTATTCAGGCTATAAAGAAAAAAATAATTCAAACAGTATTCCTACTTGATGAAAATATTTTCTTCCTTAAGTAATTAAAAAAATGTCCTCATTTCTTAATTCTTTAATTTTAAATATTTTGAAAAAATGATACAAAATTTATTTCTGAAAATTAATGTGATAGGAAGATGCAAATTATATTGATTTTGTTCCGCTTATATAAATCTTGAAGAATAAACATTTTAAAAATATGGCTTAAGAGCCAAAAAACACTTGATATTATTATTCTAAATTTTCCTCATCACTTTAATTATATCTATAAACAAGACAAAGTTTGCGATCATGTTTCTTACACAGATTCAGTAAAAGCGATCCTTCTCTTAAGCACGAAATTAGCCACGTGTGTGTGTGGGGGGGGAGTATATTACTTAAGCAGGTGGTTTTTAATAGTGTGTCTCAGGTTATTAATTAAGGTATCCAACTACATTCGGAACCGTGATTTTAAAAAAGCGCATAAATGGATAATTTTCATGATATTTAGTGTCACTTAGATTAAAATATATGCATAAAATTGTTTTAAGGACATTTTGACAAAAAATTATTTAAATACAATATTTTGGCAAAAAATTAACTTAGAATAATCTTTTTTCCAAATGTTCTCCTGTGAAAAATGCTTCTATTAGAGTAATATTTTGCCTGTATATAGCTCAGACCTCTGTTCAGAGGCTCAACTAGAATTTTAGAAATATATAACTTAGAAGTGGGTTTATTCATATTTTACGACAACGGAGTGGAGCAATTTTAAGAAAAAAAACGCGAATAATTATTTCAATGGATGTGTTACTATCATCGATGGTTCAGTTAATCAGTGGTAGAATGCTTTTATATCAATCAACTTTCATATCATCACAATCCGTTAGACTCAATTAATTTCAATAAATCATCGAATACAAGTGTAAGATTAAATAATAAGTTTAATGGAATATGGAGTGCGTCTGCACTCGGTCACGTACAGAAGATCTCTGGTGTCAACAACACATGTTATTACAAGCAGCGCCCTCTATACTGAGGGGGTTCTACCAGGATGGTAAGTCTGAAAATGTGAATTTTTCAAAAATTCTAGTTGAGACTCTGTAGAGAGGTCTGAGCTCTATACAGGCAAAATATTATAATAGAACCATTTTTCACAAAAAGAGAACATTTGGAAAAAAAGATTATTCTAAGTTAATTGTTTGCCAAAATATTATATTTAAATAAATTTTTTTTTGTCAAAATGTTCTTACTCGTAAAACAACAATTTTATGCATGTATTCTAATCTGAGTGACACTAAATATCATGAAAATTATCCATTTTTGAACTTTTTTTAAATCGCGATTCCGAACGTAGTCGGATACCTTAAATACAAAAAAGCTGATTTACACAAAATTGCTATTTAATTAGTTTCAAAAGCATTAACAGTATTTACAAATACAGTAGAATACTAGATAACATTTAAGGGGTTACTTCATTTACATTATTTTTTAAAGACCTCCCAGAACTGCCGCTGATTTCATCGACCACACCGACCGCATCTCTTGTCTCTTATAACTATCTCTCATTCTGTCTCTTTCTCTCTCTGTCTCTGTCTCTCTCTGTCTCTGTCTCTTTCTCTCTCTGTCTCTTTCTGTCTCTGTCTCTCTGTGTCTCTGTCTCTGTGTCTCTGTCTCTGTGTCTCTGTGTCTGTCTCTCTGTGTCTCTGTGTCTCTGTGTCTCTGTCTCTGTGTCTCTGTCTCTGTGTCTCTGTCTCTCTGTGTCTCTGTCTCTCTGTGTCTCTGTCTCTCTGTGTCTCTGTCTCTCTGTGTCTCTGTGTCTCTGTGTCTCTGTGTCTCTGTCTCTCTGTGTCTCTGTCTCTCTGTGTCTCTGTCTCTCTGTGTCATGTACATATGTTGGCTTGTATCGTCATCTATTAGAGAGGATATAACCCACTGATTGGAATATATTTATAATCTTCATCATTTAAAATCCTATATTTATATATATATACGATTTAAAATAGTTTTAATTATTATACACCCAATTTTTAGCTGTTATTTGTACCTAATTTGATGAGAAATAATACTAATTACATATTTTAATATGTCAATATTACAAAAATTTTCTTTATTGATAAATACTCTATATCATTCGAGAAACTGTCTTGAATTCTATTATTTTTATTCGATTTAGAAAACTGAAATTATGAATGAAATTTACTGCTTGAAAGAAACTTCTTATTTATTTATAGTAATTTATTTATCGTCTATCCCTAAACACACTTATTTTTAATAATAACAAAATAACTTACAATGACAATTTTTATGTTTTCGAAAGAGATAGCTTATGTAACATGATGTGATTAATTAAGCTAATTATTCACTAATAATGTACCTGTTTGTAAAATGCATGCTTATGGATCTAATTTTAAATGTACCTAACAATAACAGAAAAAATAGTTTTTTTTATTTGCATTTAGGGACAATCCCTATGTCCGAGTTTTTTATGAACAGAATTAACAGTAGAAACCCTAACTAGACAATTCAATTTTTAAGATGGGAAAAACAACACGTCATTCCGATTGTTATTACTCATAAAGGAATTAATATTGGAGTTATGGTTAGTCAAATTTTGTGTTTTGACTAAAAGTGAAAACATTTATACCAAGAATTAAAAGAAAAGTACGAGTTTTATCATAAATTTAATCTATAATTTAATAAGAAGCTTTCACATTGCAAATCATTTCAAAACAAGCGCTATATCACTATAACCCCTTTGTTGGAATAAGAAATGGTTCGATCTTTTCTTACCTGACTTGTTGTTTCTTAGTTCGATTCGGAAACGCCATCTCTTGCTGCACCTAGAAGTAGTTACTTATTTCTTAATTGAATTGGTCTGAAAAGAAATAGTATCTTGAAAGCAGAGACGACCACACCCGAACGAGTTTGAACTAGAAGTTTATTTACGCTAACGAATATTACAACGGAATGCGCAGAGCGCCATCTGTGGACTGTAAGATTAAACATACCGCCCCACTTGAAACACGGAGGGGTTTCAAAATTAATGAATTAACTTAAACACTAAGTTGTTAAACATGCTAATGAATTAAGTATAAGAATTAACATACAAATTGACAATAAAGTAAACTTCTAAATTAATGAAATTAAGCAATGAGATTTACAGAAGTATAGATGACCTCAACAATGCTGAAAGAAAAAAAATTAGGTATTATTCACAAATGTTCAAGTGTTTATAGGAAGTGGACACAGTTTAGCAATTGGTCTTACAAGTTCACTAGTTTGAGTTTTTACCTTAACCACACGAACCTTACCAGGGAACGTTTCCGTGACTTTCCCTAATTTCCACTGTAGGGGGTGAGTTGTCGTGTTTGATTAAGACAAGATCTCCGATGTCAAAAGTTCTTTTGAACGATGCGCCATTTCGATCTTGACTGCAGCAATGTCAAGTACTCTGAAGACCATCTATTCCAAAAATGTTGAGTCATTCTTGTAAGCAATCGCCAACGGTCGCAGTGGCGAAGGTCGTCTGGAACTGTAGGTTGCGAGATAGCTGTTAATGCCTTTCCTATCAGAAAATGTCCTGGTGTGAGAACACAAGGATCATCTGGACTGCTAGATAACACACATAGTGGCCTGGAGTTGAGGCATGCCTCAATTTGGCTGATAACGTGGATAGTTCTTCGAAGGTGAGACTAGTGACTCCAACAACTCTGTTCAAATGAAACTTAAAAGATTTCACTGTAGCCTCCCAAATGCCTCCGAAGTGGGGAGCAGATGGAGGATTAAAGTGAAAGGTGATGTTGTCAATTACCAGAAATTGATGAACGGCATCTTCTTTCATCAACTGGCGGAACTCCTTTCTAAGATCTCTGCTAGCTCCATAGAAATTGGTTCCTTGATCGCAGAAGATCTCTGATGATTTACTCTGCGAGCCACGAATCTTTTTAAACAAGCGATAAATGCTTTTGATGTTAAGTCACTAACGACTTCTAGATGAACCGCCTTCGTTGCTAAGCAGACGAAGACGCAGATGTAGCACTTAGTATTCCGGCTTCCTCTTCCCTTGGAGCTTCGTATCAAGAACGGGCCGGCGAAGTCAATACCAGTTCGTTGGAATACAGAAGAGGGGCAAACTCTGGATTCTGGAAGATCTCCCATGATTTGTTCGGCGAATTTTGGACGATTTCTGAAGCATGAGATACATATTCTCACTATTCTTCTAACTGCATCTCGGGCTGAAAGAATCCAAAATTTTTCTCTGAGAGCTGCTTGGAGAAGTTGTGGACCGGCATGAAGAAGTTTCAGGTGGTAATCAGAGATAATCAAGTTCACAACACATGGTCGGTTTTAGGAAGAAAGATGGGATGCTTCTGCGAGTCTGCAAGTATTGAATTTTTCAGTCTACCACCGACACGTATTATTCCGGAATCATCGTAGAACGGAGTTAAGGGTATAAGCTTGTTGGTTGACGGAAGCTGCTTACCTGCTGAAAGATAGACTTCCATCGAAAAATGATCACGTTGGATAAACTTAACAATGCCTTTCTCGGCTTCGCTCAATTCTGCCGTTGTTAAAAAGGACTTTCTTCTTTTACACGCAGAAAGAGAACAGTTCTTCACAAATCTTAAGCAATAAGCAACAACTCTTTTCAACTTGTTCCAAGACGAAAATTTTTGAAAGAACTCAGCCTTGAAAGTCGCATCAATTACGTTCAGCATAATCAGCTTGGATGTTCTTTTGGCTTCGGCAGACATGTGTTCTTGTAATTGTGGATTATCTTCAAACTCTCCAATCGGAAAAGTAGAACTTCTTAACCAATCGGGTCCATTGAACCACAAGTTGCACTTTTCTAGTTTAGTTGGGGGTATCCCTCTCGTTCCACAGTCAGCAGGATTCTCCAGACCACTCACAAAGTTACAGTGCACGTTAGGAGTCAGCTCTTGAATTTGTGCCACTCGATTAGCTACAAATGGTTGCCATCTTCTCGGTTCGGACTTCAACCATGCCAGTGTGATCTTGGAATCAGACCACGCAAAGGTCTCGGAAATTGGCAGGGTTAGAGTTGGAAGGGTAGCCTGTAACAAATTGGCAAGTAGGGCAGAACAAAGCTCCAGTCGAGGTAGAGACTGAGGTTCCACTGGAGAGACACGTGTCCCAGAAGTTAGCAGTCTAGATACTACGGCCCGGGTTGCATCCTTGGAACGAATGTATATAACTGCACAGTAGGCCTTTTCTGAAGAGTCACAGAACCCGTGTACTTGTACGTCTATAGCCTGTGGAATGAGAATGCAGCGTGGGATCTTGATATTTGTAAGTAGAGGAAGCTGTTCTTGAAATGTTCTCCATTGTCTTGCTAGAGAATCTGGTATCTCTTCGTCCCAGCCTAGATGGTGACTCCATAGCTCCTGGAGGAAGACTCTAGAAATGACAACTGATGGTGCCAACCAGCCCAAGGGGTCAAAGACCTTGGCGACTTCAGAAAGTACCTTGCGTCTAGTCCACACATCAGTCTCGCTCACGGTGATGGCAAAGGCAAACTTGTCAACATCTGGAAGCCAAGCTATTCCCAAGATCTTGACAGGTTGGTCATCCCTGATCGTGTGTTTGGAATCAACTGCCCTTAATTCTCTTGGAATGGTTGCCAATACGTCAGGGTCGTTAGACACCCATTTGCGCAGAGAAAATCCCCCTCTTTTCATCATCTCCTGCAGCTCTGACACTAGCTGAATGGCTCCCTTCTTTGTCGCACTTCCACTCAGCAAGTCATCAACGTAAAAATGACTAAGGGTAGCTCTTGAAGCGGCCGGATAATTTTCTTGTTCGTCAATGGCAAGCTGTCGTAAGATTCTCGTAGAGAGGAATGGTGCTGAGGACGTACCATACGTAACAGTTGTTAGGCGATATTCCCTTATAGGTTCGGTTGAAGAATCCCTCCAGAGAATTCTTTGCCAGTCTACGTCTTCCTCGTGAACTTTAATCTGGCGAAACATCTTTTCAACATCAGCGCAAATGGCTACACTGAAAATTCGAAACTGGATAAGAATAGGGAAAAGTTCTGGCTGCACTCTTGGCCCAACCATAAGCAGATCGTTGAGAGAGAGTCCAGAAGAAGTTTTACTGGAGGCGTCAAAAACAACGCGAAGCTTTGTTGTACAGCTGGTGTCCCTAACAACTCCATGGTGAGGAAGGTATAAACTTTTTATGTTATTTTTCAGAGTCCGGAACAAGTTCCATGTGTTTTAGATCAAGGTATTCCCTTATGAAATTTTGATACAGCTTGTATTTGTCAGGATTAGAAATGAGATGGCGTTCCACGCTGATTAGCCTACGAATTGCATTTTGTTTTGAATTACCTAACCGCGTCGGTGGAGTGTGAAATGGCAACTTTACTGTGTATCTGCCATTCTCATCCCTAGAATGTGTCTTTACGAAATGATCTTCACAAGCCTCTTCTAATGAAGTTAAGAGTTTGGCACATGGCACAGAATCTAATTCCCAGAATTTATTGATTAGCTGATCCGATACTAACTGAATATGATTGACATGGAAAGAATTTTGACCACTAGAATTTGCCTTGCCTCCAATTATCCAACCCAATTCTGAACGAATGGCAAATGGCTTATCTTTACCCAAAGATAACGTTTGACCCTTTAGCAATGGCAAAGTAAGGTCAACACCAAGTAGCACATCAATTGGACTACTCTTGTAAAATGCTGGATCAACCAGAGAAATATCCCCAAATAATTCACGCATTGAGGAATCTAAATCGTGATGTGGGATCATGCCTACAATTTTGTTGATCACATAGACGGACGCATGAAAAGAATTTTGAAATGAAAAATGTGAGGTAAATTGAATCTCAGCAAGCCCATTTAGACGCGTATCGGATGCGCCCAAACATGATATGCGCACATTGGCCTTTCAATACATTCATTTGTAATAAGTGAAGCCTGGCTTCCGCTATCCAGAAGACATCTACAGGTCTGATAGCTACCCCAAATATCTCTTACCTGAATTAGAGCTGTGCAAAGAAGAATTTGAACATCTGGGTTCACATCAGAAATACACGATGCAACATCCACAACTCTAGAATTTTCGCCTGGTTCACTAGTACTTGAAATAGGGACAGGCGAAAACACAGGAGCGTTGACAGAAAGTTCTCTAGAATTTAACACATTTACAGCTCCCTGTCTCCCCTTAGCACTAACATTTTCAAAATGAAGTAAACTGTGGTGGGGTTTCTTGCACTTTTTACATCTAAACTTGCTTTTGCAAGTTTTCCCACTGTGAAACTGAGTTAAACAGTTAAAGCAAACATTATTCGTTTTAACGAAATCTGAACGGCCTTGAACTGACAATTTTAAGAATGTATCACATCTCGACAATGTATGATCTCCATTACATAAAGGACATTGTGACTGGGCGTTGGACGCGACCAGAGTCACCTTCCTTTGAACATTTCTCTTAGTAGTTGAACTCGTAATGGATCTCGCTTGTGTTGCAAGGAATTGCAACAATTCGTCTAACCTTGGGATGACATCTGTTGAAAAGGTTCTCTCAAACCAAGTTCTGGAATTCGGATCAAGCTTAAACAATATCATATGCATTAAGAGTGTATCTGTAGTTGGGTCAACCATGTATTCAAGTGACTCCAACATCCTTACAAATTCCTTAGTGGAATCTATCAAATTTAGAATTTGTGTGGATGATTCTCCACTCAAGGGCGTTATGTTAATAAACTTTTTAATTAAGGAGGACATAATTTCTCTTTTATTAAAATATCTATCCTTTAGCAATTTCCAAGCGATTTCGAAATTATCATTGGTAATGGATAAAGAATTAATGATTTTTAATGCATCGGATTTTAAACTGCCCTTTAAATATTGCAACTTTTGCGCTCCCGTTAAATCATTATTGTTGGAAACTGCAGCTTCAAAAAGATCAGAAAATGCAAGCCACTCCTCAGTTACACCAGAAAATATAGGTAGGGATAATGTAGGAAGTTTCACTTCAGCTGACCGAGCTGAGACTAAACTGTGACTTGAACTTTGGTTTTTAACCTCAAAATCGGAGTTTACTACAGAAAGCATAAGCTGAGTGTCTATAGCGACAAGTATTTCTTCTAAGGTATCTAAAATGTCGTCCTTTTCCGTACAATAAGTTTCCTCGTCCTTTATTTCAGTTCTAAATTCTAAGAATCTATTTTTCCGAGCCAATAAACCAACATTATTTAATTTCTCAATTTCCTCTTCTGTTTTGTTTTGCAATTTTGTAATCGAGGATTTGATGTTCTTTTTTTTCTTCAATAAAACCTCAATATCCATTTTAATATAGCAAAAAGAATAATTTAAAGAAAACAAATAAAAAAACACAGCTGCGAATGACTAATTGTTTAGTCGAAAAAAGATACCGATTCCTTTGGCGCCGCGGAAGAGGGGGAAAAGTGGGGGAGAAATTCTAAAAAGATTTACTACGGAACATACGAATAGGAAATTTAACACACAAGCGAGGTAAAACGAAACTTAAGTTTTTGTTGCATATGATACAGGAATGACAATGGCAGAAACACACAAATAATTTACCACTTAAGAATAATCGCACAACAATCAGTTAAACATTGAAATAACCATATATATAAGATTAAACTTTTGAATATACATGAATTTGAAATATTTCACTTCGAAAGTTTCTTTTTAAACTTAGTACACACAAAAAAAAGAATTAGAATTTTTCATTAATTGAATTATGACAATATCTTTTAGAAAAATATTGCCGAAAGAACAACAAGCCAGAAGTTTTGAATTAGAATGTTTCACAATATTGAACTCCGGCTACGGTACGACCAAAATGTTGGAATAAGAAATGGTTCGATCTTTTCTTACCTGACTTGTTGTTTCTTAGTTCGATTTGGAAACGCCATCTCTTGCTGCACCTAGAAGTAGTTACTTATTTCTTAATAATTGAATTGGTCTGAAAAGAAATAGTATCTTGAAAGCAGAGACGACCACACCGGAACGAGTTTGAACTAGAAGTTTATTTACGCTAACGAATATTACAACGGAATGCGCAGAGCGCCATCTGTGGACTGTAAGATTAAACACCCTTAATACCCCAGGCCGCATGATTGTGTGGGTTTATGCGGGTTAGACATTATTATCCATTTCAGACCTGAAATATTTTTAACTTATATTACATTTTTCTGGTTATTAATACCATACTGACTCCAGTGACACTGGAAAAAATAATTAAAACAATTGCTACGCCCTTGGAACGAAGAGTGCTCCAGCACAAACGTACGGGCTGTGTCTTAAAGGGCTATTACACGAGGCCACGGGTATACTTTTTCTGGACATAGCCAAAGCCTTTGATAAAATTTGGCATGATGGCTAATTAATCAAGCTCATACGACTTGACTTCCCTCCCCCCCTGATCAAGTCCATTCATAGCTTTCTCTCTAATCGTGCATTCCGAGTGAGAGTCGATAGAACGCTCTCCTCGCCTCGACCAATCAGAAGCGGCCTTCCGCAAGGAAGTCTAAGCTCGCCTCTGCTTTTCACTCTGTTCGTAAATGATATCCCGCAAACTGATCTATCACATTTAGCAATGTTTGCCGATGATATTGCTATTATCACGCAGAATAAGATTTTCCGTTGTGATCTCTAATCTGCAACACTACATATCCTTGCTTGAACTCTGGCTCACTGACTGGAAAGTAAAAGTAAACGCTTCTAAAAGTGCTTGCCTCATGTTTACGCGAAGACCCCCGACTTCCAGTCGGATTAACTCCCGTCCAAATTTTTGGCCAACCCGTCTCCTGGGTACATGTTGATAAGTACCTAGGATTATATTTATACGCAAAATTAACTTTTGCCCACCATATAGAACAGACTCGCAAAAAAGCACAGGCTGTTCATGCCGTTCTCAAACGGCTTATCTCCCGTAGGAGTAAACTTGCGATCCCGCATAAGGTTTTGCTCTACAAATCAATAATCCTATCGGTCATGTCATATGGATCACAAATCTTTGGATCCGCTGGCATGTGCCATTTAAAGAAGCTACACACGCTGACGAACTCATTTTTGAGACAAATAGTTAATGCTCCCTGGTTCGTACGCAATGAGGTCATATATCGTGATTTAAAAATTAAACCATTTTTACCACATATAAAGGACCTTTCTAAAAGGTTCTTTGATAAACTTCCTAACGTTCCCAACGAACTAATTAGTAACCAGCCTGCATACGATCCCGCAGTGCCTTCGTCTCAAAAGCGCCCCAGAGCGCTTCTTGATCACGAATTTATAAATTTTCCCCAAGCGCCAAAAGGCTTAGGGTCTAAATTTAGCTTATTTATCATTGGGAACTTAAATTAAATTTTAACTTTAACTTTATTTAATTTAAACTTTCTATTTAAAAGTAAAATTCTCACCGTAACTAGTAAATCCTAGCTCCGCGCCGAGAGACGCGGATTTAACGTTTTTCCGAAGCGATGTTCACCGCAGTCGAAATCCGAGAGGGTGACCCGATCGCGACTTATGAATTCGTCATGGATTGGTGCCCTCTTGGTGAGGTTGGCACACCCTTGCAGCTTGGCGACAAAATAATTTCCGCGCATGCGCACTGTAATGTTTACATTTACATTTGCACTTGGTTTACTCGGAATATGTGTGCGCCTAAGCTAAATGCATGATTGCCATTTAATTTGAATTCTTTTTTACATCATTTTGCTCCTTTCCCATAATAACTATTTGTTTTGAATTTATTGTCATCCAACAATCTGATCGTCAAGTTAATAGAACAGTTAATATCTTTATTAGGGATTTAGAGCAACAAAGGCTATTATCCCAGATCATAAAATTTTGCTTCGTGATTGTCCTGTAATTTTATGAAGTTCTGAAGATAAATTAGCTATCAAGTTATTTTCTAATTTAACCGTGGACTGAAATTTTTTTTGTAGTTGAATTTTTGAAGGTAGATGTAAAATTATTCTTAAATATGTTTCTCACAGTGCATTGTGTATTCCTATAAAACCCCTATACATTTGTAGCCCCCCAAAGATTTTTTTGTATAGATATAGTTCAACAACTTCTTGTATGAATAATATATTTTAAATTATTTATTGAAAATATTAGAAACCATATTTGAAAATATTAGAACCATATTCACCATATTAGAAAATATATATTCCACAATAGTTCCTTAGTAAGTTTTAACCTTTATAAATATTCTATAATTTAACTTCTAAAAACATTTAAATCAATGTTCTACATCAGATAGTAAGTCTGGCAGCTATATTAATTCTTTTTGTGTACTTTTATATAAATGAATAAGGTAAAACGAATATTTAAAGTATTTTATATTGAACTATGCGAACTGCATAATAGTATATACAACAAAATTTGTTTTTCTATGCAAATTATTTGTGAATAGTCTAGATCAGGTGTGGCCAACCTTTTTGGGAAGAGTTCCACTTTCTGACAAAAAATAGTTTTGCACGCGTCATTTCCAATTTTAAAATATAATATATACCAAGTAATTTATATTAGTGCTACTTCACTCTTGAAGATACTAATAAAATGATGTTGTTTTAAGTGCATATCCGCTAATTTTGAACACAATTTTGCTTTCATTATGTTCATAGGAAACATTTGTTCAGAAACATATGTTGATCCAAACCTACAACTACATTTGGCTGCCAAATCATGTAAATTTGGGGAATTAATTTTTGAAATTCAAAATAATTCAGATCACTTGCAGTTGAAATAAGTTCCTTATGTTCGCTTTTCAGAGTAGTATGGTGCTGTAGGTCAATTTCGATTTCAGGCGAGTAACAATTAACCTCTTGCAGAGAAAGTGAAAATGGGTATGTGAAAAGATTAGCATTTTTTTTCATAATCTTGAATATCACACCTAGAACTGATTGAATCCTACAAAATGAATGTTAAATTTTTAAATTTATCATAGCTCCGATGATAAGATAATGAATGGTAAGGTAGCAAATGGAGTTTTTGGATGCGGGGAGGAGGGTTCAAAAATATACTCTACAAATAATAAACAATATTTTAAACTATAATAATTAATAAAAAAAATTCTTTTTATAACTTAGCGTTTGTTTTTTATTGCAAGGTATTTTTACATCTGGAATCATTTTTGAAGTCTGTGACTTAATGTCATCCAATCTATTTCAATGTATTGTTTTTGTCGTAGCATTCAAAGAGAAACATTTTTCATCTACATAATGTGAAACAAATGGCATTAGATGTTTCACAGCTCTTGGTACTTTAAGGATATTCTCTTTTCTAATGTCAGTCCAAAAGTATATATCAACTTCACTAAATTTTATTTTCAATTGAGTGTCATTCGATACATCAATTTGCTGTTGTTTCTTTTATCAGGAGAGGTGTCAGTTTTGAAAGGGATTTTGGATTCAAGGTAATTTTTGTTTTTGAACAGGAAGTATTCAAGAAATGTTTTTTTGCATTTCTGGTAAATGTTGGACCAAACTGATTTTTACATTTTTATTGAGATTACTGTTGTACTGTTTATTAAAATACTATGCAAATCAGGAAACTATCCACAACAATATCATCTTTCAAAATGCCTTCTGCTCAAAATTTCAATTTTACTTTGAACCTTGAAAATAGTAATACTTGTTCATTGCAGACATGTGTTAAGCTAAGTGAAATTGGTAAAAATACCTGCTACATATACAACTCTAAATCCAAACTGCTTCATGTAGTTTTTGAACTAAAACAAGTTATATTTCTATTAATTTTTACCAGTGAATTGCCTTTAAGAACTCAATCTTTAAAAAAAAATTTTGAATCTGCAAATTGTGGTCACTTGGGAAACCCCTGTTAAAGTTCCAGGAATCCCAGGTTGAAGACCTTAAACTTTTTTGACTCATTGAGCCCTTAAAACTAAAGGATGTTTTTGGAGAACCCCATTCCACATTTATATGAATAAATCTAAATACATCAAAGTAATATTTAAAGTATATCAACATGTTACAGGTACTTTAAGTAAAGAAATTAAAAAATGTATATTGTATTTTTTATATATTAAAAATTTTTACTTTACTCATTAATACTTGTCTACTAATTAATAATGGTTTAGATCAGAGGTTCCCAAACTTTGTCTCACAGACTCCTTGCCCTGTTTTTCAGTTTCCTGTAGACCACTGCTTACTTAATATTGAATTTTTGCAAATTTATCTACTTAAATATCTTTTTGACAGCACATGTGTGCTACTACTTACTTTAAAAGACTTAATTTTCTAACTATAGTAAAGTATAGAATTTAAAAGTTAAGAAGCACATATATTAATGAATTAAAAATAAATTATTAGATAAAATAACTGAACCGCAAACAAATTCTTTTAATGAGAGGAATGAATCTGTTTCAATAGCAAATTTTGAACATTGGACATCAATCTAGTCGCGTTTAACCTTAAATAACCTTTGTTAGTAAGTGTCCATCCCCCCCCCTTTTAGATGGATAAAGTCGCTTAAATTCCCTCGAACTAGTAAAAGCAGTTAAAAACTTTCTCCATAATTCGTGATTTATAATTCCATAATTTGTGACAAATAGCAGATATGTCTTTTTAAAGCCAAAATTGCTGACATTCGAGTCTATACTGACCAGTTCTAATTATATTATGACAATTTTTCAATGTTGCTATAGGGATTCTCTTGTTGTCTGCTACAATAAAAAATGCTATCATAAACTTAGTTTAAAAATCTGAGTAAAGGGCATTTAAATGTCGAACGTAGGTTAAATTTTTCTGACAGATTGTCAGTGAAAAATTGAGAGAATTCCCAACGGACAGTATTATATATTACTTCTTTAGCTTAATTCTGGAAAGAAATTTTGAAATGGTCTTTGTCTTAGTAAAATTTATGCTGTCACCTAGTCAACCTCACTAAATTTAGTACATAAATCAGTTAAATTGGTAAAATCTAGTTTCCACTAGATAAAATTTTTTTAAAGATGTAAATCATGATTTGGCTTAATGAAAGCCACTACCATAGGCCTCCAAATTATTTTTTCGCCGGCATGGACCCCTTACAAGTCATCATAGACCCCTGGGGGTCTATATAGACCACTTTGGGAATCACTGGTCTAGATGATAGCCTTCTAACTGCTTCATAAATGAAAATTCTTAAATTCTTTTACAAAGGGTTATTCAAATCTAATTCCTTTGAAAAAATTGTACTGGCTAAAACTTGATAACATCGTTTCCTTATAAATATTTAATGTAATAAATGAATTCATTAAAAAGAAATGTTTCTACATTTGTGCTTTTATATTTCTTAGTAGAATAAACTTTAATTTTTGGTGAAATAAGTTATTTAAATACAAATTTACTACTGACATTTAGTTGCAAAATTATTTTATTTATAAAACATTTTACATACAACAGATATGGACACAAAAAAATTTTATTACACAAGTACATGGATTTAATAAGCACAAATTTTAATGTTTTTGTGAAAAAATATGTAGTCAACAAATCATGGTTTGGATCAGGAAAGTATTGATAGAAAATAATGGCATAACAATTGCTTTGCTTCAGGCCAAACTGCTGCCAATGCGCCTTTTTCTGCTGAAGAGTCATCACTCATAAAGACTTCTGGATACTATATTTTAAATAAAAGATGCAGTTTATACGTATATACAAACACATGTATAAGAAAGGTAATTTGTATGAAACACATGGCCCTTAAATATTGAAAATATTTAGAAAATTAGAAAGTATACAATATTTATAAATAATTTCACAACTTGTTACAAAGTTGCAGAAACTATAATTTTAACAATCTGCATGTACACAAATTAATAAAATGTAAATAAATATAATTTCAGCTTAACATATACATGATAAATACATATTGTTCACTTAAATATATTATATAATAATACTAAATCTAAAACCTCCTTACATCTTGTCCCCCAAAACATTGGAGAAAGTTCATTTTCAACAACTGAAACGCATTGATGTAATTCTGAATAGATTGGGATGCATGAATCATAACTGCAAGCGGCAAAGCTCCAACTTTTGTCGCTGATAATAAGATGGTTATTGTTGAAGATGATGCCTCACAACTTGAAGTTGAATCGATGAAAATTATTTCTTTAGATGAAAATAAATTATTTCTTTTCATCAGTGGTGTCACAAGCAAAACTGCCCAAAGATGATCCTCATGAACTTTAACAGTTGTGCCTGAATACAGATAAATTACTTTATATTAATACATGAAATAAAAGGTATGAAAATGAAATACTAAACAAAATATAAAAAGTATCACTTTTCCAATATTACTTGGAAAATAAATAAATAGCAGCAAATCTAAAAGGAAGTTTACAAATATGTCACATAAGTTATTTGTTTACTACAGTATTTATGAATGCATTATTCTTTCTAGAAATATAATATTTTAGCTACCTCAGTTGACCTTCTTCAACAAGTTCTTAAAACAGATTACTAGTTGTTAATAAGCTAAAATTACGCCTTAAAAAGTTTGTAACCTATTGTTAACATGCAGTTCATGTCATTTAGTAACTTCATCTTTAACTTTAGATATTCTTAACTTTACTTTATTCTTAACTTTAGATATTCTTAGAAAAATTGTTATGAAAAACAATTAAAAAAATTTAACTTGAAAAATAAATGTTACTGATATAAAAAATAAACAGATAGCAAAATAGTAAAAAAAAGAAGTAATTAAGTCAAAAAAATTACTACCCATATTATTATTTAAACACAATTTCCCTCCCTCCAAAAAAATTAATTTTAGAATCTTGTAAAATTTTTCGTAGGTTTTACTTAGAATCATTTCAAATATGTTAAGCAAATGCTTTGCTTGTATGAAATAAAAGAGCATTCTGTGAGCCAACAAAAACAAGAGATAAAACATTTACAATAAAGAATTTGCATGTGAGAATAAATCAAACTAAAATTTACCAATTGATTCATAAAATGGAACCTTTTCTTTTAGTTTGTCAAATGGATTAATTGAACTGCCTAAGTTAGCATCCCTCCAACATTTATGTAAGTAATATATTTGATTATGAGTAGGATTTATTGAAGCATTAGCTAAACCCATGAAATTTTCTTCTAATAAAAATTTGTTTTCATGAGAAAGCGAATGGCTTCAATTGGTGACATCCCATCTGAAAAGTATTGGTAAAACTGTTGACAAACCTGGAAAAGTTGATACATTAATATTAATATAGTACTATTGCTATTTTTTTAAGACAAAGCTATTTTTTAAAATTAAAATAAGTTACCTCATCATTAACTCTTAGCATCCTTAAGGTTTCTGAGGATGTTGTATTATGACTATGAAGTAATGATATTTTAACTTCACACCTACCAATGGTATATCATATTTCAAATATTTATCTTTCTTTTTTGTGCCCTTGGTTATTTTTTTGATAACAATGCTCAGTTTGGCTTTACAGTCAGCATTTCTTCTCGCATTTCGTTTGTGTCGTTTTGAATTATGGCAAATCCAAGTTTTAGAAAATACAAATCTGAAATACAGAAATTAGTTCTAAGCTGCCACATAATTAAAAATATACATCTTTTTAGTAAATTTAATACACTTTTCCTAACATAGATAAATATGTCATTAAAATTTATAACATTCAGCAAATATAAACAGTTTCAAACCAGCAAAAACTAAAGTTAAATTCAATATTTTGACTCTTTTCTCCTAATAAATGCTAAAAATAATTTGACTTACTTCAGAAACTAATGAATGTCTTTTTTTAGGTATCAAAGATGTACTTTCAAAACTAAATCAGGTATTAATACATTAAAAATTATAGAGAAATCAAAACACTTCTATTGTATAAACTCAAAAACTGTACAAAAAAAAATTAAACACTATTATTTTTGTTAAGAATTCTTTGTTACCATTTTGCTGTAATGTAAATTTATCAAAAGTTTTTTCTTCTCAACCTTATACTGTTAACTCTTTCATGTGCTTAATTTTTGACAAAAATAATGCACTAGAGGGAAATAACTACCAATATTTAAGATTAACCTCACAAAACTATAATTATTGAACAAAAGCTGGTACATGTTAATGATATTTAACAGTTTTTCAAATAAAAGGATGTCCAATGTTTTTAAAAAAATAGGTGGTACATATTTCGTACCACCACACTTCAAGGAGCATGATAGTTCTGGAAACATGCTTTTTCCTTCCCTAGGCACAAGGGAACTTTACAGACATATAACTCATCCATTCTCTTATTTTATAGTTGGAAAACAAATAAATTTACTTCATCTTATACTGTCAGTCATCCTATATATTAAAACATTTTTAAGTTTTTCTTAAACTAATGTTGTAAGCCTAATTTACCTAATGTTAGTTTTAAAATTTTCAATATTGTATTCTATACATTATTTTATTTTACCTAGTTTTTAATTAGTTAATAAATATAAGAAGTGTATTAGTCATACTTATTTTTTGATGAGCTCGAGTTTTTATGTACCACCACACAATAAACTAATAAGAATTGGTGGTACCAAGCATGAAAGATTTAAACAATGTGTGAAAACATATGGAAAATTTAAATTTGATTTTATGTATTATCTATCTATTGTCTTAGTCAGCATATTCGTATAGAATAAAAGCAAGTTATGAAGAGAAATGAGGGGTAAGAAAATTATATTTACCTTTGTGGATTTGGAGTACAGCCGTAAACAATCCAATTGGTGTTTGAAACAACAGAATAACGGTTTTTGAAATTTTCAGCTTCTTCGTTTTCCAGATTTATTCTTAGCACAATCTTTTCGGGTGTGGATTTATCAGTATCTTCAATACAGTAAGGATAAAATTCCTGCAATTGAGATACAAAATTTTTTTGTACTATTTCTTGCTCAATTTCCATTTTGTCTAGTTTCCAAACAACCGGTATTGCGATACGGGGGCAGAGCGCATGCGCGGAAATGTATTTTGTCGCCAAGCTACAAGGGTGTGCCAACCTCGCCAAGAGGGCACCAATCCATGACGAATTCATAAGTCGCGACCCGATCGGATTCAATTTTGCGGTTGTTCTCGCTTCAGCTTTCCTTTCCGGCCACCAGATGGAGGCACGGACCTATCTATCTAGCATCTCTTGTAAAATTCGTTTCAAATCCAGCAATCATTAATTAAATTGTTCTTTTGAACGATAGCTATTATTTTTGAGAACTGGATATTCCTCATCTACTTCTATTAATTATTTATCATGATTGTATCACATATATGACTTCATTGCGTCATTAGAAATTCTTATACCGCAAAGTCCTATATTCACCCTTTTTAGTCCTGCCCCCCACCCTAATTTTCACCGGCAATGTGCAAGTTGGTTCATTTAAATTTTATTCAAAATTTATTTTCTCCCCCTCTTTTTGCATGAGATCTTAGAATTTTTATTCAAGATCTCCTTGTCTCGGGTCGTTTATTTTCGGATTGACCCAATCCATTTCCACGCCCACTTTCTGCGAAGCGACTGGCTTCGGCCAAACAAATCGTAGGAAGCAGGGCAATCGTTCCTTCGGCGGACAGACTTCGTCTATCCCCGTTCCAGCAGAATTGTTCTGCCCATTTTTTCCCCTTTTAAATTTATTTAATTTAACTTATGTAACCCCATTAATTCGGCTCTTAATTTTAAAATTCTGATGAGGAGGTACGTCCCTCATTTAGGGACAGGAACTCCGTAAATTACATGCCACTTGCCAAAGGGCTGTTACAGCTTCCTGTTTTTAAGAATTATTTTTTTTTGGTAAATAATTAGAATGGAGAAAATTATATACCCTTTCTACAAACACAGTTTATATCGGAAACTTTTTCATTTATGTATATAAAGTTTAGATTTTTATGCATACTTTGCTTCTGCGTGTTAAAGATAATAACAACGACTGGTAACCATTTTAATTTATTGTATATAAATTACTACCTGCCTCAATTGATTGATTGACTGAATCTTAACGTCGCACTGTTCAGCTACACGAGTGCTTTTGGCGACGGACCACGTAATTTTGAACCATGGTTAAGTGACGTGGACGACACCTGAGCTGGCACCGCCCTCTCCTAACTACCACACCACACCTACGGGAGGACGTTTTGGCTCTCGACAGATTTAACGTGCATCGCTGCCCTACATGGCGGGTCTTTAGTGGTACTGGGCTCGAATTCGAGACAAGGCAAGCCACGATCCAATACCTATACCACACGGCTACCGCGACCTCACTACTTGCCTCAAATCCAATAATTAAAATATATACCTTATTCTTTATCTGTATTAACGAACCCTGCTTTAAACCTAAGTTAATATATTTAAATTTTTAAGAATGATGATGTTTTTTCTTCACACATAAAAGGTGTTCAATTCTCACAACTTATTTAAAAATCTCTAAACTAAGTGCGAAATAAATGATGTGGCTACGAGTGTTTCTCAATTTAAATAAAACATTTATTAAGTATTTACAAGGATGCATAAAAAAAGGTTAAATATTATCGAGCACGCTCATAGACATCTGCTTCCTCCAAACGCATCTAGAGGAATCCCCTTTCGGAGCGCCTTTCCTTTCCCTGCTGCCACTCAAAAAGAAGAGAAACTAGCCGGCGCTCACCGCTCTTCGGGTCAACCACCCCTTCGCTCTTTGGTGCTTTCACAACATTCTTCCACCTTTGAGTTTTCCTGCTGTAAAAAAAACTCAAACACAACATATAAAATACAACCGTAAGATTAATAATATTGGTACAGAATGCTGTTGTTAAAATAAAGCAAAATGTACAGTAAACAAAGCTTTTACATAATACATTTTAGGCATATGTCAAACGCTTAGGAGAAATTACTTTTCTGCCTCTCCTCGTGCGAATGACAGAATCAGTCAGATCTTTTGGTAAATTAGTCTCTGGTTCTTGCAGTTCTAGATTATAAAGTCTTTTTGCACAGGTCTGACCAGTTCCCCAGTCTCAGTTTTGACTCGAGCGACTCTAACATGTCCATCTTTTCCAGGAATCAGTTGAATTACTCTAGCAAGAGACCACAGAGTTCGATTCTTCAAACTATTTTCCACCGCAACTACTTCTCCCACCGTTAAGGGTCTTAATTTACGGTGATGCTGCGTTTGCTCTCTGAGTTGACCTAGGTACTCAATTCGAAATCTTTTCCTAAGCTGTTCCCGAATGGTTTGAACATGTCTAATCCTCTTATTGATTTCTTGATGATCTAGACAATATGTCAGTTACATCTGACGTTTCTATTTCTTGTAAAAACATGGCTGGTGTTAATAGTGATAAATCATTAACATCCTCAGAAATGTAAGTTAAGGGTCTAGAATTGATCACATGTTCACATTCACATAATACAGTGTTTAACTCTTCGTAATATAACGAAGCTCTCCCTAACATTTTTCTCAAAATTTGTTTTAGCGTTTGAATCATTCTTTCCCAAAATCCTCCCCACCACGCGGCACTGGGAGGGTTAAATTTCCACTTTATATTTTGGATATTAGCTTTAGAAATTACTACATCCCAGTCAATAGAATTTAGTGCGCTATTAGACCCAACAAAATTTGTTCCATTATCCGAATAAATAATGGACGGTCGGCCTCTTCTCGAAATAAACCTCCTTAAAGATTGTAAAAATGCTGCGGTAGAAAGAGATGTAATAAGTTCAAAATGCACTGCACGGAATACAGCACAAGTAAATAATACTACCCAGCCCTTACGTCTATCTTTTAAATGAAGTGGGCCTGCAAGATCAACTCCTACAACTTGAAATATTTTAGAGTTGCTTACCCTATCTTTCGGTAAAGAAGATGGTACCACTTCCGTTTTTTGAGCCGAAAATCTTTTGCACCTAGTGCATTTTTGTATTATTTGTCTAATTAATTTTCGCGCTTTTAAAATCCAAAAACTTTCTCGCAAATGATTCATTACAATTGATACACCTGCATGCATAAATTCCTCATGTTTACGCACGATCATCAAATGAACAACTGGGTGTTCGTTAGGTAAAATGATAGAAACTTAAAATTGTGTGTATCTTCTCGAAAACTAAGTTTTGTTCTAGCACGCAAAATTCCAAATTCATCTAAAAATGGTTTTAAAGGACGCAATTTCTCATCCGTTACTCCCTCAAATTTTTCCATTTGTATTAATTTAATTACAGTTTTTTCCGCATGATCAAATTCAGAAAATGTTATCTCCGAAGTATTACAAACATCGATTCTCTTGGCATTTTTAAAGAAACGAAATATCCAAGCAATCATGCGAACAACTTTTAAATAGGATGAAAAATACTCGGAGTGCCAGTTAAACTCCTCAATTCTCTTAGCGGTATTAACCAAAACAGATTTCCTTAACTCTAAATTTACCGCCTCTTCATCGGGGACTTGTTTTGATCTGGGGCATTGAACCGGGGTTTCAGACAACCAGGAGGGCCCCTCCCACCATCTTAAGTGAACAAGCTGTTGAGCGTTACAACCCCGAGAAAGAATGTCCGCGAAATTCTTTTCCGAAGGCCCGTGTTCCCAGCTACTAACATCGGAAAGGTTTCGGATTTCTTTCACCCTGTTAGAAACAAACACGCCCCAATCTCTAGTACGTTGTATCCATGCTAACGCTGTCATGGAATCTGTCAAATAATAAATACGCACATCTGGCAAGTTTAAGTCGTTTTTAACAGAAGCCGCAAGTCGGGTTCCCAAAACACATGCTAATAATTCCAAACGGGGGATAGAAATATCTTTCAAAGGAGCTACCCTCGCTTTTGCCTGTATCAGTTTCACAAAAACATTTCCTTCATATTCTACCCTCAAAAATACGCAAGCGGCATACGCTTTTTTACTAGCGTCACAAAACACATGCAATGTTAGCCGTTTAATTCCATTAGAGCTCAAATTCAAACATCGAGGTATTTTAATACTTGCAAGTATAGGGAGTTGCTCTAACCACTTTTTAACTTGATTTAAAATATCTTTTGGGAGATTTTCATCCCATTCTAATTTTAATTTCCAAATTTCCTGTAAAATTTTTGATTTTAAAGTCACAGGAGCCGTAAAACCGATCGGATCAAATATATGATTAGCTATGGATAACAATAATCTTTTCGTTATAGCCTTACCTTCATTTTTCTGACAGTTAATATTACATGATAAACAATCATCTTTGAGGTTCCAAATTAATCCTAAAACCATAGTCTCAAAGTTATCAGGTTGGCTTTCCAACTCCGAAAAATTTTCAGGATTTAATAAAACGTTTGACTGCCAGCCTCTTAAATTAAAATGTGCTGAAGATAATAATATTTTAGATTCAACTATAAATTTTTGCAACTGTTCTTCGGTCTCAAAACTAGTTACACAATTGTCAACATAAAATGATTTTCTCAAAATTTTAGCTACATTATCAAAGTTTCCATGAGCATTATCTAAATGGTGATTTAATGTAGCACCCAGTAAAAAAGGACTGGATGTCACTCCAAAAACTACACGACGGTGACGATAGATTTTAATGTGGTCCCTATTTTCTCTATCATACCACATAAATCTCAAAAAATCTCTATCTTGCTCCCTTACTCTTATCTGTAAGAAAGCTTTTTCAATGTCCGAAATAACCCCAATCTTATATTTTCGAAAACGATTAAGTATAGTCGGTATGACTTCTATAAAGTTGGGGCCTTTCTCCAGACAATCATTTAGAGAAGGGGAGCCCTTTGTTCGCGCGGACGCGTCAAAAACAGGTCTTATTTTACTTGTACTGTTTTCTTTAATAACGGGCCTATGCGGGAGATAATGAACAAAATTTTCTTTGTCATCATTAACTTCTTCAATTATTTTTTCTGATAACCAAAGATCTAAAATATCTTGGTATTCCTCAAATTTACCCGTTGCAATTAATTTCCTTTTAGTACTTTCAAGTCTATTTTCAGCTAATTTTCTATTAGAGGATAAAAGTTTATTATCCAGAACCCAAGGCAAAGCTACCTCATATCGTCCACTAATATCTACACTTATGGTTTTTTGAAAATGATTTAGTGTCTCTTTTTGTATTTCTAATTTTGTCTTAGTTTCTACGGGATCTGTAATACCAAGAGAATCGAGCTTCCACAAATCGGAAATACACATATCATTTACAAACATAGAAGTAACATTCATAAAATGATTTTTATCAAATTTAGTTTCATTTCTATAGGTTTTTCCCATAAGCGTCCACCCTAATTTAGTTTTTATTGCTACCGGGCCAGATTTTAAATAGAACATAGTTCCAGTCATTAGTTTTCCAGCTACATCTGCTCCTAATAATATATCTATTTTTCCTCCCAATTTATGACCGCTATCTGACAAATTAATTTTTCTATTTTTTAATTCATTTATCCAAGGACCATGTCTGATACTCGGAACATTATTGCATATAATTTCTTGGTCATACGCATTTAGATTACAAGTATAATAATTATCGATATATATCAGTTAAACAAATATTATAACATTTATGCCTATACATTTTTGTTTTTGAACCACCAAATAAAGAATGAACAAACTCTTCTTCTCTTTCATATTTAAATCCTAAATTTTCAGCAGTGGATTTTAAAATATAAGATTTTTGAGATCCGGTGTCAATTAAAGCTCTTACTAAACTCTTATGGTTTCCGTTTTGCAACATAACCACAAGAGTCTATAAGAGAACTTCAGAAGTGCAAGCTTGATTAGCCAAAACATTAGAGCTAGATGAACTAGCAGTCGTGCTATTCTCAATACTTGCACTTTCGGTTTCCAAACCTGATCTCAAAGGCAATTTAGAGCATAATACAGCATAATGCCGTTTATTACATATTATACATTTAACATCTGATCTACATGAATGTGACATGTGACCCTTTTTTAAACAAATATAACACACGCCTCTCTTAATTACAGCATTCTTCTTAACTTCATATAACATAGAAGCTGCTTCACAACAATTTTCAGAGGCATGCGTTTTTTCACAAAATATACAATTATTATTATTCTTCTTAAATTTAAAGTCTTACCTATTTTTTTAAAGTTACTATTAAATAAATCTGCAGCAGTTGCAGTAGTGGAAAGATTTCCTAATTTGTTCTTATAATTAGATTTCTTAGAATCAAAACTATTCCTAGCAAGTTTTATTCTGTCTTCACTCGATACTTCTATCGATAAAAATTTCATAAGAGAATCAAGGTCTTTCTTACCTGATTCATCTGATGAATAGCCTACGTATCTCTCCCAGGCGCGCAGAATTTCAGCGGGAAGACAGGATTCCACCAGCAGGAACAGCATGGCAGCATATTTCTCTTTGGTGACTCCCAAGGACTCTAAGGCGCGTAGCTGGGCCTCAATCTTGTCATACAGCGAAGACAAATTGACTTTATTGACTTCTGCGTTTAATAGTTCTCTGACATAAACTTGAATCAAGACATCCTCTTGTCCGAACCGCATTCTCAAGTATTCAAAAGCCTTTCTGTAGTTTTCAGGTGTCGCCGGAAAACTTTCAACTATATCCCTGGCCCGGGATTTTGGAGTTGTTGCCTGGATAAGGTACTGGAACTTGTCTCCATCATCAATGCTCTCATCTTCATGAATTCTCTTGAACTGGTAGTGGAATCGCGCAGCCAATCCGTCAATTCTCCAGAAAATTGCTGGAACTGAATCTTAGGAAGACTCAGAGATGAAGACGAAGATGTGACCAGGCTGTGGTTGTCCTTCTGTCCCAAAGCATCTGTTTTCATGATATTTTTCACACGGACTTGCCAGGCAATCATCTTTTCCGTATAGCCTTTGATGGCTTCAAATTCAATATTGTACGCTTCTTGCGTACAGTTTGTCTCGATCATTAATTCTAAAATGTCCTCGTCGATTTTTTTCAGCTTAACGGATTTTGCATCAAGCATTTCAAAAGCCGTTTCTACGGCATTCTTATCAACAGGATCGTTTTCAATAATTTCCTGAAAAGATGATTTACAACCTTCTTGAAGGCTGTCCTCAATGGCGTGCGTCTCAATTTTAAAGCATCCATGTTTCACTTTCTTATATTCAAAAATGTTTTTCTAACACTCGTAGCCCACCCGGGGGCGCCAGAAAATGTTCAATTCTCACAACTTATTTAAAAATCTCTAAACTAAGTGCGAAATAAATGATGTGGCTACGAGTGTTTCTCAATTTAAATAAAACATTTATTAAGTATTTACAAGGATGCATAAAAAAAAGGCTAAATATTATCGCGCACGCTCATAGACGTCTGCTTCCTCCAAACGCATCTAGAGGAATCCCCTTTCGGAGCGCCTTTCCTCCCCCTGCTGCCACTCAAAAAGAAGAGAAACTAGCCGGCGCTCACCGCTCTTCGGGTCAACCACCCCTTCGCTCTTTGGTGCTTTCACAACAAAAGGCGTTGTTCTTAAATTATATAAAAATAAAGCTATCTTTTATCTAATGTTCACTTTGGAAGATTCCTAACCACTGAGGTTATGACGGATATATACGCGATTTTCTAATTAATTCTCTTGGGAAATCTTTAGGCTATCAATTCGCGTTATTCACAATCAACCCTTCGGAAGAAGAGAATCCTGATAAGTAAATTAACTTACTATAAATAGTCGAGTTTTTCTAGCTTTAGAGAGGAGAAGGAGAGAAGATATACTCAAGCCAGGCGAGATTGCTACTGAAGGTATAACATTAGAATTAGAGTGATTTGATTCTTATTAGAAGGATACCTTAAAGTGACGATTGCTCACTAAGATTGAATTAAGATTAGATTAAATCGGATAATTGGTTAGATCCTTAATTAAAAGGGTCAAGTTTGTTAGTCACTTGTTCGCTCATGTTTTACTGTCGTTGTTCCATTTTCACGGTTTTCATTGAGACATTCTCTTAATATTATTAGTTGAAATTGTGTAGGTTCTTAGTGTGGAAATAAATAGATTAGAGTTGAATCATGTCGAGTGTTTCTTCCCCCCCACACACATCTAGATGCCCGCGAGAGAGGCAAGAGCCCCTTACAAGGTTTTTTCTTCTGTTTTTATAAATAATTAAATTTCAATAAAATAAAAGTATTTTCATTCTATTCCTGATTCTGATTATTTGCTTCCGATTTATTTTTCTACTACCTGCTAGTTGTGTTGAACAATCTATTGATTTCCAATGGTCGCTATAGCCTAGTGGTTTATGGTCACGGAATTGTGAGCAGCGGATCACGGGTTCAAATCCTGGTGACACTGAAGACATATCGTGTTGAGAGAGCTGATACCCGTTAACTCTGTCGAGCTCAAAGTATGGTGTGGTAGTTTGGAGAGGGGTGTCAGCTCACACGCGGGTGTCGTTTTCGTCACTTAACCTAGGCTAAAAATTACGAGATCTAACACCAATAGCCATCTCCAGTAATCACCCACGAAACTGATTTCGAAAATATTTACTAAAACATTCGATTTCACATTAAAAATATTGATTTCATCATCTTTAAATTGCATGTATTAGGTTGGGAAAAAAGAAATCCTTTATTTTTGCATGGATTTCAAGACTATTTAACATGTTTCGGATTGTCCGATTTGGGTCAGATATGCACCGTTTTGTTGTATAATTTGTTGCCCTTTTAAAGGTAGCTTCATAGTGCCTCTCTCATAGAAGTCTTGGGGCCCTTATCGGCGAAGCACTGTAGTAGTCGCGTTTCACAATCTTCTCTTGATCCCAATTTTTTATCACTCAGGAAGTATTGCAATGCGAGAAAAAGGTGGTAATCGCTTGGTGCCGGGTCCAGACTGTATGGTGGATGCATTAAAACTTCCCAACCAATCTTCAAGAGTTTCTGGCGAGTCACTACAGACGTGTTGGGCCTGGAGTTGACCTGATGGAACACATTACCTCTTCTGTTGGCCAATTCTGTCCGTTTCTCGTCAATTGCTAGCTTCAAACGGTCCAGTTGTTGACAGTAGAGATCTGAATTTAGTGTTTGGCCATACGTAAGAAACTCATAATAAATTATTCCTTTTAAGTCCCACCAAATACACAGTAGAACCTTCCTGGCCATAAGTCCTGGTTTGGCCACTGTTTGAACTGCTTTACCACGCTTTGAGCACGATCTTTTTCGCACAATATTATCGTATGTAACCCATTTCCCATCCCCCAGTTACCATCCGTTTAAGAAATGGTCGCTTTCATTCCCTTTGTCCAAGACTTTGCAGATGGTAATTCGATTCATCATGTATTTTGGTGTTAAAATTGGTTTGGCACCCAAACATCGAGCTTCTTTTTTAATCAAACTTTGCGCAAATGGTTTAAAACTGTTTTATGATTGATCTTTAGCTCTTAGGCGATGCTACGACTACTAACATGTCGGTCAACTTCGATTATTTCTGTGATTATATCGACATTTTCGACGACGAGCCTGCCTGTGCAAGATGCATCTTTAACATCAAAAATGCCGGAACGGAATCGACGAAACCGAAATTGCACGTAATTAGCTAATACAGTATTGACACCATAAACATAATTTCAGCCGTCTGGCTTGCATACTTGCTTTTATCAAAGAAAAACTGTAAAATGTACCGAATTTTCTCTTTGTTAACTTCCATTTTTAACACTCTGTAACTCGCAACTGAATGGACCAAACAAAAAACAGCAAAAGAATGTTTTTTGTGTAAAAATGTCCCCCTGACAACGAGCATAGATTTGAAATTGTTTGATTGATACTTCACGAGATATCGACACTACAGCCATCTACCGAAAAAATAATGGATTTCTTTTCCCCCAAACTAATATATAATATTTAGTAAAACCCCATTCGATATAGCCCCATCAGAATTTTTAAGCAATTAATGACAATTTGATTAAGAGTTGTAACTTGTTTTTATTGTTTCACTGTTTTGGTGGAAAATACATATAAAAAAAAGGCTTAATAACTACCTTAACGTAGAAAATAAAACAAACCGAAAGCATAAGATTTAATTTAATACCTTACTACTTTGAAACTTTTAATGCAAATTTTGATATAAATAAGAATTTAAATTATTTTAGGACCAAGCGGTACTGTTTTAATAGCTCATATGTCTTTATCATTTATCTGTATGCAAACATATTTTTTTTAAATTTCAGCTCATAAATATTTAAGTTTATTCCTTGCTAAAAAATATACTTATTCTCTTGTCTTTTAACCAAACAAATTTTTGTTCATGAATTGTAAGAAAATGCGAAATATATGTAATAAGTGTTGAATCTTTTTTTCAGAAAACGTCATGGCCGCAGAGGAGCAAGAATGTAAGATCATTAGAGGACTACCATTCCCAAATGCCCCATGGTTCCCCACTAAAAACATCGAAGACACTTTGGATTTAGTTCCTAACGATGGAGATATTGTCATTGCGTCCTATCCCAAAACAGGTACCACGTGGCTTCAATACATAGTTCTACAAATCGTTTCTAAAGGTGAACTGTTCCCTTCCTTTAATGACTGTCTATCCATATATGCACCATTTTTGGAAATGAAAGGTACATCCGTTTTAGAAAAAATGGAAAAACCAAGGATATACAAGCACCATTGTCCTTACAACATGGTCAAAAAGAACGACAAGGCTAAATACTTGTATATTTACAGAAGACCTGAAGACACAGTAGTTTCTTACTACCATTTCATGATAAACTTGGGACATGATCCTCCCGATCAGGATGAGTTCTTCGCCAAATTTCTATCTGGAAATATAGCATATGGCAGCTATTACGATCACGTGTTATCCTTTTATGACCACAAAGATGACGAAGGTATATTACTTGTATCTTACGAGAATCTTCTGATCAATAGAAAGGAAGAAGTCTTGAAGATAGCAAAGTTTCTTGGAGACGAGTACTACCAACCTCTTTTGGAAGATGAATCATTGTTGGAAAAGATTTTAGAGCACACTAGTTTTGATTACATGAAAAAGCATCTTGCATTAATCCATCCGGATCCAAAAGTTGAAGGAGGGGAAAGAAAGGTCAATTTTTTTAGAAAGGGTGTGAAGGGTGATGGTAAACAATCATTATCTTCCGATCAACTAAAGCATTTAAAAGATATAGCTTTGGAAAAATTGAAAGGAACCGAAATAATTGATGAATGGTTGAAAGACTGAAGTATTTCAATTTTGATCGCTTGTGTATTAAATTTTTTATTGCAGAAAATCAATAATTTTCCTTGAAGTATATTTATCATCTATTCCTATAAACATTTTATTATAACTTTGTTATATTAACAAATTTAAAAAAGAATAAAGTTGTAATTTACATAAATTCCTTGCCCCATTATTATACATTTCTATGTATGTACTCAAAATGTACAATTAAGAGATTTATTATCAGTACTTAAAAAGAAAATTCTATAAATTTATTATTTATACACAAAACTATATACGAGGGTTTTTTTTTTTTTTTTTGACAAATGTACGTGTTTTTTTTAAAATATTTTTACAATTTTTTATTAATGTTCCTTGAATTCAAATTTTTTTAAAAATATTCTTTAATTAAGAGTATAACCACTCTCTCTAGTGATAACTAAACTTTAGTACAGTCCAAGTGAAGGGAGAATGTAGTCACTATTAAAAAAAAGTCTATATATTTTTTATTCTTCATTTATATTAACGATATTTGTCGTCTTTTTGTATCCTAACCTAAAAATAGCAAATAATTGTTACGCGAAAGGAAACTTCATTGAACCCAACCTCGAACTTACCACTTTTAGTTTAATCCTTACGTCCACCGTTCTACAAGAGTAAATAACATAATTTGTTAATGAAACTGTTTTAGTGGTTGTATATGTAATTAACTTATTTACAAAATATCAGAAATGGAATTTAATATTATTCATATTCTTTGAAAATACAATAAGCGTATTATAAAGTCAATAGAACGGTATTCGATGTACAGAGAGATTTCAATTAATGCACGATGTACGATTTCTGTCTAATAGTGCATCTATGAGAATGGTACATTTAACTCTTACCAGCTTGAATGTTCCATGTTCTTATGTTATTTGTATAGTTATGATCTACCTAATTTTATTCCAATTTTCTTACAATAATTTGAAAAGTTTGAAATAACGTTTCATGCCATAGTAGAAGTGGAAAAGAACAAACGTTAACAATATCGTCAGTCAAAAACAAAATTATTATATTCGGGAGTGTTCTAATGTCATACAAAGTATATTCTCTCATTAAAAGAAAAGAATTCGCGGGGTTTTAGCAACACAATACAAATACAAAATGAATTGCAGAAAATAAATCCTTACTGCTATGACTAACTTTATTTGTAAGAGTATTGGAAAAAAGGCTTTTGAAATTTCAGTTTCTCAATCTCTCTTCCTTCATTAGACAACTTTTTCGAATAACTTATTTTTCATTCATGGATAGCGTGCTTTGGAATATCCCAATTTGAAATCTTTTTCTTTTTTTCTGCCGTCTTAATTTGAGTTTCTTTGTATAATTTGTCTCTATTACATTTCAAAAATAACTTTCAAAAACTTTTATTTGCATAATCAAAGTTTTTGAAACTGATTTATTTATACTTATTCAATCAAATATTATATTTATTCGATCACAAATATTACTCAATAAAGTCATTTATTCTTATTTATTCAAATATTATTCATTATAAAGTTATCTATTCTTATTTATTCAATCAAATATTATTCAATCAAGCTATTTATTCTTATTTATTCAATTATTATTCAATCAAGTTACTTATTCTTACTTATTTAATCAAATATAATAATAATAATGCATTTTAAATCTTTCTGTAACTATACAAGTCAAAAATAGTTACAATGTTATCAAAACTTGGCATTGTATTAACACATTATAAATAATAAAAATGTATGCTTTTTACAGAATATTTTTCAAAGCCACAACTATTATACGATATCTTAAAGTTGCGACGAAAATAAGATAGGAGTAAATACATGTCTTATATAGAAAACAAAACTTGTTTTACTAAGAAAAAAAGATAAGTAACTATTTTTCGGTTTAAAACTTTTGACTCGATGACACTCAATTTTCTTTTACATTAATGAAACAGTGCTTGGGTTTTGATTTATTGCTGTAGCTAATCTTCCAGGGTCTGATGATGTCAGACAAGATCAATTAAATCGTTGACTCTCAAAAAGTCGAACACAAGATGGGGATCTGTGTAGATATCTTTATTTGGGAGATCCATGCAACGCATTATGTGTTCGGGGGAAACCTGGTGATCTTGACACCTTGTGTGTGTGTGTGTGTGTGTGTGTGTGTGTGTGTGTGTGTGTGTGTGTGTGTGTGTGTGTGTGTGTGTGTGTGTGTGTGTGTGTGTGTGTGTGTGTGTGTGTGTGTGTGTGTGCACAGATGGAGAAGATCTTTTTGTTCTTTGAGAATGAGAGACACTTGATGGGACCATTAGCAAGACGAGAGAGTGTAGTCTGAGGGCATCTGTCACACTTGAAGGCTTGAACCAGACCGGGTCTATCACCCTCATACCAATAAGGAGTGGGAGGCATCCTCCACTCCAGCAAATTTTGAGAATTTTTTAACGAGTATAACTCCAGATAGGTAAGGGCGGATGTGGAGGGAGTTGGAAAAATAAAGTCCTCCTTTGCTAGTTTGTCCGCCATTTCATTGTCGTAAAATTCGACGTAAAATGGAATCCACTGCAAATGGATATCATGGTGCAGCGATATATGTTTCAGTTTGTGTAACGTGGAGACACTGGTTTTGTCGCCACTAATAAACCATTTGTAAAGGTGTTGAAGAGAACTACAGCTATCGGAGAGAATCCAAAGATCCCCGTAATTCTTCTTAGATAGAATAACCTCAAGTGCCACATCAATGGCTATTAGTTCACTTCTTAAAACTGAGCAGAAATCTGGATTGCGTTTTTTCAGAAACAATTTTTCCTGGGGCGTATCGATATATATACCGCTACCGGTCTGGTTAAATATTCTACTACCAGCTGTATAAATCTTGATTACATCATTGGGGATGCTGTTAATGAGGTCCAATGCTTAATGTCTAAGATGGCTAGAGACAAAATTTTTCTTAATGACGGGTAAACTTAAGTTGAAGTGGAAATAAACCCTGGGGAGTTTCTCCGAAGGATTCAAGCTACATTGTAGAGAAGAGGGCTCTACTTCTCCAGGAAGAAAGTTCTAGGACTCAATTTGGCTGAAAGGGCTATTTTTCTTTAATCTGTGTGTGTTTACCCAGTTATTCAGATACGTAGACGTTTTTTTTTCGGCCGAAACTAGAAAGTTTGTTAAAGTATTTGACCAATCCGGCATGTCTACGAAATAGAAAATAGTATAAGTCTGCCTCGAAAAGAACAAAGGTTGAAGGAAAACTGTGTTTCAGACCAGTGATGACATGAGCAGCGCTCAGGTGGACGTTCTCTAATTTCTTCAAAGGAGTTAGAGACACAACAATTAATTGGAAATCCATATTCAAGAATCGGGTAAATGAGCATCAAATAAGCGTCTAAGCGTAACCACATCAGCTCCTTAATTCTTACCAGAAATATATTTTAAGATGTTGAGGCACGTTTCCTACTTTTCAAAACTAGGTATTCAAGATGTTTGCGACTTGTAAATTCAGAGTCTAGTTTATAAATATAAGTCTAGTTCAGGGTTTTATTTTTTAAAACCTTTATTATATATAACCAAAAAACAACCTAATTTTGCATGCAATTTGAAACTAAATTGATAATGGCAATAACTTAAATTTTACTTAGATTATCACCAAATTAAAAAATATTTAAAAGCATTTTAAGAATTTATGTTTGTAATTTTTTTTGTTTAATTCAAGTCTATATTAAAGATTATTTTTTAATAAAATAAGAATCTTTGGTAGATCCAATTAAAACAACCTATTAACACAAATAAGTCATCTTCTAGGTGAGACCATTTCAATCACGAATGAACTCAATTTTTTAAAGGATTTTTGTGCAGAAACTTTTTGCTCATGAACGTCAAAACTGTTGGAGTACGAAGATATCACATGATTCGTTGGCGAGATTCCCGGATTTGAATCCGATAGAATATTCTAAGGAGACTTGTCAGAACATTCGCAATCGCCAGTAACGATTCCGTTACTATGACGCTACAGCAAAAGTGGACAGTAATTCCTCTACAGCTTCCTGTTAACCGCATCTTCAATATGGGTAAATGAATCTTGATCCTGCTGGATAGCCAGGGTGACTGACCACATGCCATATTAAAGGCTATATTTTCTTTGCCAGTCACTTGTAATATGGGCATTTCGATCTTCTGTTTAATTGTTTCCCAAGTTTATTTTCCAATAAAATTTCATTATTCTGTGGATTGCATTTTTGGTAAGCTTTGCTTATTTATCCCATATGCTTATATTTTGAGGATGTCACAATATGATTTCTTTTCATTTCTGAATACTTCTATACAAAGTTCCATTAGAAAACCCATCCTTTCCTTGATTTTTGCACACCAAATCAGTTTGAATATGCTTTAAATTTGGATGGGGTTCTTCGATATGAGACGAAACTAGTTTTAAATAGTTTTTGATCAATATTTAATAATGAAGAATAAAAGTTAGAGAACCGCTTATAAGAAATTTGTCGATAGGAATAATAGCATTTACACTGATGGTCATGCCACTGCACAATAACATATATTGCATTTTCAAAAGTGCTTCTAACGAATTCGTCACAGAAGTTATGGATATCTAGAGGAAATAAACTCGCAAACAAAAAAATTAGCGCACCAAGAAGGAGTCGTCAAAATGAAACGAAATTTTACATACGTAATGACTACTTTGATATAAGTAAATGATTAGAAAATCAAAGAAAAAGGATTATTTATTTCAGAGAAAAAGGCAGAAGAATGGAGGATTTCATACCCTGTTGAACCCCCTCTAGAGTAATTTAAAGCAATTTTTATATCAATTGTATGCTATTTTGTTAAAAATTATTGTCGTTCATAACTTTGTCGCTGTTAATTTTTTTTATCTTGGCCCATTAAATTAGAGCTCAACAGGAAAACAGTTTAGGAACATTAGCTTATTGCTTTACACACACACACACACACACATATATATATATATATATATATATATATATATATATATATATATATATATATATTATATTATATATTATATTTTATGTATTATGTATTATTATATATTATATTATAGTAAGTAGCTTCAATATGCCCCAGAGAGTACGTACATCACACGAACAGGTTTCTCAGCTTCACCAAGGAAGAATCATTGTAGAGAATGAGGACTGTATTTCTTATAAATCGGTGTTTGTAAAAAACAAAACTAGTAACAATGATATGTATCCGTAATGAATAGACAGGTTGATTGATTGAATATTAACATAGCACTGTTCAGCTACACGAGGGTTTTTGGCAACGTATCACGTAATTTTGAACCATGGTCAAGTGACGTGGACGACACCTGACCTGGCACCCCCTTCTCCTAACTACCACACCACACCACACCAACTTAGAAGGAGTATTCTACCAATACTTAGCAGGAATATTCTTTGAAATCCACTCTTCCAAGATATATGGCAGTACATGTTCTATGATGAGTATTTTATCGGGGAAGCCGAATAGTTTTGTAGCAGATATTGCGTTTTCAGCGGATTGCAAAGATTATTATTTTTGTCCCGAAAAAATAATTTATGTCAAAATTTAAGAGTCTTATGTTTTTGTATGTTAGTGAAGACCTTAGAAAATGAAGTGAACGGTATATATAAATTTTACAGTGGAATATCTTTAATTAATTTATTAGCTGTAACGGATTAAATTTTTCAAAGCGGATTATTTTGTTTATGTATATCCCTTAATTTGTAAACGTAGTGATCCAAAAAAATATTGTATAAAAAAACTGCAGTAAATCATAATGCGGTCGGATAAAGTATTAAAGTGCATTTCTTCCCTACACGGCGGGTCTTACAAAGCTCTAATAAAGCTCGAGCTACGAAAGTAGCTAGGCATTTGCCAACTTGACTCTATCGTTAACATTTCGCTGTTTTTCATTGAATCGATATTATAATTTAAGAAACGGCGTTGCTTGCAAATATTACAATTTTAAAATAAAATATATACAACAGAAAGTAATATTAATGTATTACACTTTCAGATATAAATTATTTACACTACTTTAAGCGTTCATTACGCAAAGCTTTTAACAATGTGTTACTTTTGCTGAGCAGAGATCAAAGCTATGAACTTTATAATCCGTAATGTTCAGTCTGGTCATATTTCAGAGTTCTGTTTCCATTGAAAGTCAATAAGCTCATTGTTTGTTAAATGAAAAAGGATTTTTAAAATCCTCCAGTGGTATGGTGAGGAATTTAAACGTTTTAATGTATACATTTTTGTAAATTTTGTACAAAATTATAATTATATAAATTTCTCTCACAAAATCACTTAAATAAATATGTCGATAATTGCACTTAATGTTTTATATTAGATAAATCTCTAGGTTTTAACATAAAATTAAAATATATTATTAGTAATCTCTCTCTACTAAATTTTTATACCTTAAAAGTGTGTTAGCTCGGAAAAAAAATATTAAAAATTTAAGAGGATACACTACGATTCAATTGACCAAAATCGATAAAAAAAAATCAATTGTAATTTTTTTTTAGCTCAAATTATGCTTTCTATACTTTTCTATAATTTCATAAAATTTGAAAGCTCTAAGTTTAAAAAACCGCAAAGTTACGGTAACGCTTGCGATCGTTTTTGTTCATATCCCAATGACAAATCAAAACTTTAAATTGATTGACCTCAAAAAGATAAAATAACTAGTTTGCCTTCAATTTAAAATACTAAGGATTTTTTTTCTATAGTGCCAAATGCTTTTATATGTTTCTAACTATTGCTAATAATACATGTAACAAAATTTTGTGCGCATTTTTTTAATTATAGCAATACTTATTTTTTAAAAAAAATTGAATTTAGGATTTATACATTTTTTAAGGAATTTTCAATAAGCATTCATAAGAAAAAAGTATTGTACGAACTCCAATCATGTTATTACAAAACTCATACTAAATTTTGTTGTACCTAGTTTGACATACTTCTAACTCAAATTTTCATGTGTGTACGTCCATTTTCGTAGGATTAGCATTTTAAAATCATAAATTGTGTTTTTTCCTTAAAAAATTAAGTGGTAGATTATGTATAAAATTTTGAGCACAAAATTTGTTTAACAAAATACAAACACGTAGGGAGCAACTAAAATTTTTTTTAAAAATTATTAGATTAAAAAATTTTATGTTGATCGTACCTAATCTTCGAAAAATAATATGCACACGCGTTCCTTTTGGAACCTAAAATAGTTAACATGAGTATATAAATACTTTAGTGTCATTGCATCAAATGATATAAGTATAGAAATTTTAAAAATAGTTATATTTATATATGTTCGGTGTCACTCTAGATAAGATATATGTTATTATATCAGATTCAAGTTATTGATTGAATAACTCCTTCATACACACAGGATACCAACTAGTTATTTCTCTCTAGATTTAAATATCTTATTCAGTTCACATCAAATGAATGCAACAATCAATATTTTGGATAAATAACGATAGCAAAAAAAAAAAAAAACAAGTAAACAACCATGACTGATAAGAAATATGAATGGAGAAGCATGACCTTGATTTTTTCACATAATTAATGACGTAGAGATCACATGAACAAAATTGATTAAGAAGAAGTGTCCTTCTCTATCTCAAATTTTAGCAGTCGTATCGAAGATAAACGAGTTGTGTTGAAAAATTTGTACCTTCAAGTGAGTAAATTTTTAATGTTTAAACTATGCGCGAAAAGTTGAAAATTGTTCAATTCATATCAAAACTTGCAATTTCATCAACGAGCATGATTTCATTTTTTTTGTATCTCAGTATTTTATTTATATTGTATGTTTTCTCGCCGCATAAAAATTTCCTCGTTTCTTTTTTAATGATAAAAAGAAGAAAAAGTTAAGATTTTTTTTTTTGAAATATTTCTGGCAATATTGTAAGAAACATGGCGCATACCTGTTATAATAATTGTGTTTTATTTTATATTGTAATATAACTGTGTTTACTGTGAATTTAAATGAAGATATGTACTATACTACTTTGACTTCAGATATATGTTTGTTATTGTTCTGTGTGTATAAAATAGATGACAATGAGCCCCCGAGCATGTAACTTTTTAATGTGATAATTGTGCATAAATAATTAGTCCTTAAAACATTATAAGATTCTCAACGAATCATTAAAGAACATGACAATATTCTAGAAAAATAATCGAATGCCGAAACACTTTTAAAGAGGTCATTTGGCTTATATTTTTTAAAATTAAACAAGTAATTCTTTTTAGTACTTTAGAATGTGTTTCCTGTGGTACTTCCCCCCAAAGTCTTTTTCGGTAACTGTAACTTCGTTTAAAAGCATTAATAACATTAATCGTTTTTAAAAATGTATTTTAATATATTCTATTTAAAATGTTTTAAAGTTAATATAAGGAATTCTTCTGAAGTTCAGTTGTTTCTTTTCTTTCTAGTTTAGAGATCTTTGCATGGTTTTATTTGAAATTCTTTGAAATACTTGTCTATTTAACAGGAACAACGTTTGACTACATTAGAGAAAGTAATGTACTTGCTAAAATTTTGATAATTTAATAAATTTAAAAAATGAGATAGCTCCGGAGTTAAAAGTTAATTTATTGTCAGTTTATTCTCGTAATTATTCTTATTCTGTGATTATTTAAAGTTGTTGTTTTTTTTTTCATTTCCAAAATCATCTAATTTTTTTAACTGTTGGTAGAAATTGGCAGTTGTTAATTTTAACGCATGCTTATACGAAGAAAGCAAGTTTTGAGACTAGTATCGTGATCTATTAGTGAAAGAGAAAAATATTGTTTCAATACAAAAATATTACAAAATTAATTTATAAATGAAAAAAAATTAATTTTGAATGTGTGTCTGAAAGAGTATATTCTGAATATATATATATATATATATATATATATATATATATATATATATATATATATATATATATATATATATAAAATAAGAATACTGGCATGCTTAGTTTGCGAACTTATTTTTGTCATATGAAAAGTAAAAAGTGAAGAAATAAAAATTTGCGCAAACAATCAATAAATTTGTGAAAAATTCATTTTTAAAAAAATCGTATAATAATCATACTTTAAAAAGTAAGAGGAAAATTTCTTTGTATAATTGAATTTTTCTATTTTTCGTATTAGTAAATTAATATGAAAATCACATTTGTAAAAGTCGAATATTGTATTTATATAAATATGCAAATATATAATATATATAGAAAAGAAAATCCTGATTTTTATGGAGAAAAAAAGTATTATAAATCAGAACTCCCCCTACCAATACAGAAAAGATATTCCGTGGGATGGAGATAAAGAGAAAAATAATTAAAAAGACAAGTAATGTAAAAAAAAATTTATATTCAATTCCTACTTCATTAGAAAAACGTACTGGTGCCATCTGTTGCAGCCACGTGTAACTTCGACAGAAATAACGCAGAATAAATTTAAAATTAAAAAAATAATATTTAACTAATGAATTAATATTTGAAACAACTGTATTAATATCAAGTGTCATCCTCTACAGGTTAAAAAAATATATTTGAACTTGAATGGATAAATAGAAAGTATTTTATTAACGATTGAAAATTTAAACAAGATATATTTATATATAGGAGAGAGAGAGAACTAGAGTAGTAGGAATTGTATAATTTCAAAATTTAATATTGACACAATGGGCCTGAATTTTTGAAAAAAATTGAAAAAGTCTTAATGTTAGTTATATGTGTGTGTGATTTTAGATTCTAAATAGCTATTTTTTTCAATTATAAATAATCAAAGGTGATGATTACTAATTTGTGAGAAGTGAATAGTATAGTGCAACATTTCATAATTCCAGCTTTCTTTCCAAGAATCATTGATCCTCGCGGATCCTGAATCAAAGTTCTTTTGGGGCCCTTTTTTATATATGGGAGCCCTGATAGTGAGACTATAATTATACATGTTTTGGCCCCTTCAGCTTGGGGACCCTGTATCATTGATACGGCGGTAGCTACGGCCCTGCTCTCATCTCAAAAAATGTTAAAAAGTACAAAAATGCCTGTTCTTTAAAAAAAAAACTACTTTGAATTTTTACCGTAAAAAGCTCAAATACCTAAACTTTATTCCCCCTTCTATTTGTCATATAAATTAATTTCTTATTTTATTTTTCGGTCCATTTCTAAATACCAGAGAAATATCTTTTCTCATAGGTAGGTTTTGAAATTTTGAAGAAAAATTTTTCAATCCATTGTAGTATGTAGGTTACTATTTAAATTGCGTATTTTAATTATATGGTATAGAAAGGCATCTCTGTTGTCATAAATATTGCTAATCGATTAATTATAACTAATCCATAAATCTAAACATTGAAATTAAAAACTAATTGTGAGTTATAGTTAATGTTTAATAAATTAAGGCAATCAGGCTAAAATATTGTTTTGTCTAAATTTATTATTCGTAACAAAAATTATTAAATCATCAGGTTTCTCATTCAGAAGCCGCGTGCGAATATTGGTGAGAAGATCGTGTTATTCCTTGTATAAGGAGAAATGGCTTTCATCAATTGTCGAAGTTAGATAGCGGCAGAAACATGGTTTATCGACAGTTCGATTTATCTTTCCTCGACATTGCTTCTCGTATTTGTTAAAATCCGACGCGCGTCATATACGAGCACGGAAATCAGTAGATTAAGGAGGATGAAATGGACTTTGAGTGAGTTAAGTAGTGTAACGTACATCCCCGCAAATCCCGCGGGAAAAGCAGGATTCTAGAGGACCCAAAGGTTGTGGTTTTGCAATCCTTTGTAACAGGGGTATCCAACACGCGGGTCGCATGTGGTCCGCCGGTACATAAGTTGAGGCCAGCCGACTCTTTTTTTTTTCAAAAATTTAAGTATCAGATTTTTAAAGTTTTTTCTTTTTGAAATTAATCTGAGGGGAAATTTATGTATATATATATATAAATCTACAATTTATTTGCCTGTTACCTGTTCTTGTTTTAAAATAAATCCTTTTTGTGATAATAGAAATGTCCTTTAGATTAAAATAGATTTATATTTTATCAAACAGTTACATTTTATTTTACTATAGTAAATTACTTTTTTAATAAATTTCGAATTGCATTATGCATATCCTTTACTATGGATGGTACATGATTCTCTGTGTGAGCAACTTTCGTTTCTGCTCCCCCTTTTCTGCCTAGAATTCCCAGAAAGCAAGAGGCAATCAGAGATGTATTTTAAAATTTAAAAAAAATATATTCAGGACGGTTAAGATAAAGGGCAACATATACATGATCGTTTGCGAATGACAGCACAATCAAATTTCAACGATGAGTAAGGAAAGATTAATTCAAAAGAAATACCGTAATTTTCAAGAAAATAGCAACTGTAATATTTTAAACATTATTTGATCATTTCATTATTATATTATATAAACATTATTACATTATCTATGTCTGTATACATGAAAAATAATGAAAAGAATAATAATAATTCATTCTGTTTTAAATTTTCACTCCAATAAATGATTTTTTTTTTGTTTCCAAATCTGATATAAAGGTACATATTTTTATGTGCGGCCCTCGAGATTATAAGGTTTTTTACGAAGTGGCTCGCAAGGTCATTTGGGGTGGACACCCCTGCTTTGTAAAATCCGACTTGGAGCCCAAAACCTCGTTTTGCAGGGGGGAGAGAGCCTAATATTCTCCGTTGAGCCACTGGTGAGTTAGTAGACTTGTTTGCAGAACAAATATCCGCACTCAAACGAAAAGTGTGATGACATCCAGATCAGCAGGAACTGTTTGTATTGCAACTTAAAAACTCATTGATGTTGCAGCAAACAAACGGACTTGAGGCAACATTTTGTGTACAACAAAAAACTAAATACAGAAGTGGCACCACGTAATCTTTTCAGACGAATCCCGGTTCTGCGGTTAGCATCATGATGAATGCATCCGTGTCTGGAGGCAACAAGTAGAAAGCACGTGACCTGGTTGCGTTTGATATCGCCGTCCGGGGCCTACATCTGGTATCGATTGGGCACAGGAAGCGAACTCTTCTAGCTCGTGCCTTTGGTAATCTGGAGATCCAACGCTATATTTTTCATTTTTTTGTAAATTAAAATGTAACAATTCATTCCATATACAACATAAATAATTAACTTAATTTTTTATATGCTAATATAATACAAGAAAGAGCACCACAACAATCAAAATAATTAACCACTTTTTCACTAAATTACTTTATCTTAATTTAAACTAAACACCATTTCCGGTTAATTAAAAATAAACTGTAGCATATACGAAATGCTTCCATTAACTTTTCGGTAATTTATCATATTTTATAAAACAATACTCTATTCGAAATACACAAACAAATAATTTAATGCAATTTGATTAAATGCTTAAAATTCCTACCTGGACCTAACGAAAATGGCAAGATGCAAATTCAAATTTCTGACACAAGTTTAAAAAATTCGCTAAGAATCTGAAGTGAATCATTCCAGACTAGAGCCTTTACATTTTGCTCTAATATTTATTCATACATTGTAAATTGTTCACTCTTTATAATTATTTGAGTGATAACAAAAAGGAAATTCATATGTGTTCAAAATCTACATGACACCTCTCAGTTAGAAATTCCAACTTTTTTCTTAGACCGTACACTTTAAGAGGACAGTTCCGTCCCCCTCCTTTAAAGGAGTTTTATACCATTTACTTATTGTGTAAGCTTCAGATGTATAATCCCAGTACGGTACATACACGCGCACAACGCGTGTGTGTGAGAGAGAGAGCTTTTTTTACTTCATTTTGGGGGGAGAGAGAGAGACGATTGAGTAAACGATAAACAAACTTGTTTTTCTGCGTTCAAAATTTCAATTTTTTTTAATATAATTAAGTGAAAAATTTCAGGTTGTCTTTGACATCCATCGTAAAATTTTATTTTATTTTTTATTTTATTTTATTTTATTATAATCTATCCTGTTTTTTAAGAACGTATATGATTAATCTTTCTCTTATAGATTCCAGTTATATCATTTATTGGCAACGATACATATAATCTTCTAATTATCAACCCAATATAATACACTGCTACAGACGTCAAGTGTAAATAATTACTGATATATTTTTTTCAGAAAACATGTGATGGACGCTTTTCAAAACATCAGAGGATTAATATTTCCAGGTGGACCAATTTTTACTAAAAAGAACATCGAAGATACATTGGATTACGTTCCCCATGATGGCGATATTATCATTGCTTCTTATCCCAAAACAGGCACAACGTGGCTGACGTACATCGTTATGCAAATAACCTCTAAAGGCGAAATGTATCCAGATTTCGATGATTGCCTTTATAAATATGCTCCATATCTGGAAGCGGCTGGCATTTCTCTCTTAGATCAAATGGAACAACCAAGAATGTATAAGCACCATTGTCCTTATAATATGGTTCAGAAGAACAACAAAGCTAAATACTTGTATACTTACAGACGACCCGAAGATACTGTTGTTTCTTATTACCATTTCTTAAATAGTCTTGAGAGTTCCCCTCCAGAATTTGACGAATTTTTTGAAAAATTTTATTCTGGTAACATTGGATACGGTAATTATTTTGATCATGTGCTATCATTTTATGCCCACAAAAATGACGAAAATATGTTACTCGTGTCTTACGAGAAACTTCAACGCAACAGAAGGGATGAAATCATGAGAATTGCTAAGTTTCTCGGGGAAGAATATTATCAGAGTCTCGTTGAAGATGAGGCGTTACTGGAAAAGATTTTAGAGCGTACTAGCTTCGATTACATGAAGAAAAATCTGTCTTTGACCCATCCTAAATCAGAAAAAGGGGGAGAACGGAAAACCATCAACTTTTTCAGAAAAGGAGTGGTTGGAGATGGGAAAAAGACTCTCTCTCCTGATCAACAAGAACGCTTGAAAAATATGGCGATTGAGAAACTTCAAGGAAGTGAATTATATGATGAATGGATGTGAAAGAAGGATTTTTTTTTAAATATTTCTGCTCCCTTTATCAAACTGCTGTCTTACACGAAACAAAAACAATTGTATAAATGAATTTCAATTTTTCGAACTTTCTAAAGAAATGGTTTAATGTATTCTACGATGTAGAAACAATATAAATAATGCAAATATATCAAGTGTTTTCAATATTAAGAATTTTCATTATTAGCAGTGCATTTATTTTATTTCATTTAAAGTTGAGGATTCTGTAATTTTAAACCTCATTTCCCTTCCCTTACCTAAAAGTGTTCAAAATTTAATATTTAAGAATATGATAATGATTTTTCTCTTTAAAAAGTAGCGATACGCAGCTAAGCTATCAATTCTAAATTAGTTAGTTGAGCTCTGATATAATATTAGATCATTAATATAATAAAGCAGAAAATTCTGCTTTCTACGGAAAAATATTCATTGCAAAGGGAAAACTAACTTAATAAAAATAGCATTTTTGTGATTAAAGTGATAAATACAAATGTTCATTAAAATTATTATTAATATATATTCTGGTATTATTTATTATAATAACCTCTTCAGATCCAAGGTATACATATGTGAACCTTCGTTTTTCACTTTGTATCTTATTAAAGCAATCAATTGAGACCGAATTTTATCTTTCGTGCACGTTCATACTTTTAAGTTTTATCGCCATATGGTGATACATGTATTTTTTCCGGCAGATTTTCAAGACACAAAGTAGCAAAAGCCGACTCGATAAGAAGTCGAAAAAAAAGTAAGTTTTTTTTTAATATTTAATTTAAATTGTTGAGCTTCATATTTTTTTACTTGATGTAGATGCTTTCTGAGAATCCATAGATTGTATAATAATCCCACTTTTATCAGTAGTAATATTCTAATTAGAAGTAACTTTTGTGCATCTCCGGTTGTTATTCAATTTCAACTGCAAATAACATATAAAATGAAATTTTTAGTGTAATGTTATTTCCTACGCAGCTTAATGCTTATTTTTCTGATTTATAGTTCTACACATAATTTTATGCAAGAATATGTGTATCATGATGTTTGTATTCTAGTCAACAATTTTTTTAAAAAAATTAAGGAACCATAAAATTTATGCAGAAATTTTTTTTATCTGGTCATATTTCGTGCTAATTCGAAATTGATTTGGTGTTTGATTTATTTATAACTGATCATAAATTAAATTTTTTTCTTAAATCTTATTTTAATTTATACACATATTTTTAAAAATTATAATTATTGCTGAAAATTTTAACTTTTAAGGAAATGGAGGAAAATATTAATCAAAGTTATTACACTTCTGATAATTCAAATAAAGAGAATTCTGAAGTTGTAGTTTTTCCTGATGAAGTTGATGTATTTGTTAAAATTGAAGATGAAAAGGGTATGAATGAGAGTGTACGATATATCAAGAGGTAGCACCAGATATTACAATAAACACCTGTGAAACAAAAGCTGGGTCATATTTTTTTCCAATAATTAGTATCATAGAATCGGACATTTCCCTCGACTAATGACAGACAAGTTTTTATTAAAATGTAGATATGAAGGTTGCAAATCCAAAACTCTTGTCGTACTATATGCAAAATGTGCCATTACTTCAAAAAAAAATTATTATGTTGAAAAAAATTATTTTAAAACTTAATTTAGTACACAGTTTTTTTTCATTTTTACAGAAAATTTGTTAAAGTAAATGCAATTGAAAAAAAACTGGCAGTTTTTTTTATTATCATAGTTATTGTCTGCAAAATGTGAAGCAAATATGTGAACCTCTCGGCATATCAAAACTACTGGTAAAAAAATTTTCTTCGCAGTTGTACATCTGACTGTACTATTAGAAAAATCAAACCACCATTTTTTTCTCATTTAAAATATGTCAGGTATACTTAAAAACTAATGGAATTCAAATATGCTATGGAGACAAGTGAATTGCTTCAAAATTGGTTACTGTGGTTAGAGGTTTCCTTTCAGAAAAAGGATTGATTGCAGAATTTCATAATTAAATAGCAGTGATGTTAACGGTATTTCATTTTTTAAATGGTATTCTTTTTTATCACTTCAATACTTACCTATTGTATTAAGGGTTATAATGCTTACTTATTGAAGAGAGGCTGCGCCGTTCCAAATTATAATTTGGCAATGGCCTTAAACAATACATTCTTTTCCAAGTGAGCAACAAGTACACAGAACACACTCTCCATGATCTAGTGTACGTAAAAATCCAACGAAGACATCAAGACACTCATTCACCTCCACCGTTTATACAAGTGAGTAACAAGTACACAGAACACACTCTCCATGATCTAGTGTACGTAAAAATCCAACGAAGACATCAAGACACTCATTCACCTCCACCGTTTATACAAGTGAGTAACAAGTACACACAACACATTCTCCATGCCCTAGTGTACGTGAAAATCCAACGAAGACATCCCATTTAGACATGTGAGTAACAAGCACACACAACACACTCTCAAACACACCCTCCATGCGCTAGGATACGTGAAAATCCAAAGATGTGAAGACACTCTTTCCACTCCCCCATTTAGACAAGTGAAGTAACAAGTACACAGAACACACTCTACATACCCTAGTGTACGTGAAAATCCAAAGGATGCGCCAAGACTTAATTTCACTTACACCATTTAGACAAGTGAGTAAAAAGTACATAGAGCGCACTCTCAAACATACTCTCAATGTTCTAATATACGTGAAAATCAAAAGGATACGCCAAGACAGTCTTTTTCCACACCCCCATTTACACAAGTAAGAAACAAGTACATAGAATACGTCTCAAGCACACTCTCCGTGCCTTAATATACGTAACAGTCCAGATTGCATCAAGACAAAATTTCACTTACACCATTTAGACAAGTGAGTAACAAGTACTCAGAACACACTCTCAAACACACTCTCCATGCGCTAGGATACGTGAAAATCCAAAGATGTGAAGACACTCTTTCCGTTCCACCATTTAGATAAGTGAGTAACAAATGCACAGAACACACTCTCAAACACACTCTCCATGCGCTAGGATACGTGAAAATCCAAAGATGTGAAGACACTTATTCCACTCCCCCATTTAGATAAGTGAGTAACAAGTACACAGAACACACTCTTCATGCCCTAGTGTATGTAAAAATTCAATGAAGACATCAAGACACACTCATTCACCTCCACCATTTAAACAAGTGAGTAACAAGTACACACAACACACTCTCGAACACACTCTCCATGTGCTAGGATACGTGAAAATCCAAAGATGTCAAGACACTCTTTCCGCTCCCCCATTTAGACAAGTGAGTAACAAGTACACAGAACACACACTCTCCATGTCCTAGTGTACGTGACAATACACTCTTTCACTTCCACCATTTAGACAAGTGAGTAAATTGTAACATCTTTCTTATGAATTTAATTTGAATGTAGATCTTAATTATTTGAGACATTGATAAGGTCTCCTTTTCTTGCTACAAAAATCGGATTTAATAAAAACTTGAGATGAGGATGAGATAAAAAAGAGATAATATATGAATTTTTTTTTAACTCTATGAGAAAATCTATGTATATTACTCTATATATTGTCACATATGAAAATGGCTTGGAATGCTTATCCATTTCGTCTTACTTTCAGATTATTTCGGATGGGAAACAACAAATTGCTGTTTATTTGGATTATTTTTGTATATACATTTCATTCCTTTACTTTTCTTCCTTTTTTGTATTCCTTAGAAAAATTGCTTGCATGGCGTAGAACTTGCGTAAATATTTTTTTTAAAAATTCCAAAGTGACTTTTTTTAATCAGTTCCAAAAATATTTGTTATGCCAAAAAAACATAAATAATCATTCGATTACTCTCCAACTCTTAAACAACGTCAAAAATAAAAAAAATTTGAAAAGTCTAAAAAACAAATTATAGCAGTAACAAAGACTATAGATATTTGAAATTAAAAAAAAATATCCTGAATGCTGACTAATATACTCAAGGCATATTTTCACCTGATGATATTTGATAGCAATCCTTATCCTTTTAGAACAGGGATGTCAAACGCAGCCTCAAAGCAACGTTTTTGGGGCCCCACGAGTATATCGGCACACAATAATGTATAATTAAATATTAAAATTACTCCAGAAGGAGTTAAGAGAATAGCAGAGAAGTGTTGTGTCAAATGCCATGACGTAAACATTAAATTTTCTTTTGTATATGTTTATGATAACTATTATTCGAAAAAATCCTGCGTTTCTATGAATATTATTTTTTTTCGGCCCACCTAAGGTTAAACCTTGTTTCATTGTCTCAAGTTACTCTTTGAGTTTAACACCCTTGTTTTAGAATAGACTATAAGAGGCGCTTTTCATTCAGAGAAATTACCTTTATTTTCGAAAAAGTACATTCTTCGTAGAGATTCATCTTGTTATATATTATTCAGATGTTCATTTTCAATTACATTCAGTAATTCATATTATATTACAAAAATTTGTTGAATATTTTGCATCGGGCAATTTTATTATCTTCTATTTTATCACGATTTATAAAAATATCATCTGTGTATTTTATTAAAAACTCTTTTCTCAAATTATAATAAATTCAAACGAAAACTAACGATTGAAGATTTAAAATAAGCAATGTGCTATTTTCGAAACTTTTTTTTACTTGGCTATTTAAATTATATATAGCGCTTATATACGATTTTTATATAACAGGGTAACAATTTTTTGACGTGAATACGTCTTTAAAATTGCTTCCATGGGGAGGCAATTAAAAAAAAAAACGAATGATAATGAAATCGGGTTATACATTTTGGTGTTGCAGCTACATGACTATTATCTCTATCTAAAATTCAATTACATCGCTAGATAGGTGAAAGATCACAGAATTTATTATGCTAAGTAAGGACTGTGACTCATCACACGTGGTGGAGGGGGAGCGCCGCCATTTTAAGGTAATTTTGCTGCGTATCCAGATTTTCATTTAGTATAACTTTTGACTCGGAGATGCTACGACGTTCGTTTTAGTTTCATTAGACAGCTCTCATCAAAATCTATCGATTGTATATGAAACATTAGTGTAAAATAGTGACAATGAATATAATAAGATGTTAAAATAAAAAATTTATAACCAAAAAACATATAATGTCGGCCTATAAGCGTCAGAAATCCAAGTCGTTTATGAAGACACATTGGGCAGCAGAGAGCTAGTGCGCGTTTCACTACGACGTTTGTCAACAATCCATTCAGACATAAGATCGTAATGGTGTGTGATCGTGTATGGTTTTTATACGCTCATTGAAGCCAACAAAAAAAACCACTTGCCGCTGCTTAATAATATTTTCCCTGAAGAGCTAGTAGCTGCCTTTAAACTGTGCACTACGTGTAAAAACTCACTGGACTCGGACAAAGTTCCCACATTGTCACGTTCGAACGGATTTGTGTATCCATCTAAGCAACTTGGGTTGCCCGCATTAGATACGATTAGTGCACGTCTAGTATCACTGCAACTATCATTCATGCAGATACGTTTGTTGCGATGCCATTAATGTACCCGTGAATGTGGACACATTGGTGCGGCAGCTACCACGTCGATGGGACATTGATCAGGCGTTCAATGTTAACATAAAGAAGAGCATGATACATAAATCTACGTATATGAGCGACGTGGTCATAAAATCAGTGGTAAAAGCTTGGCTACAATTCTTACTTGGTCAATCATTGTGTAAACATTACAAGATTACAGTACACTGGAATTCATTTCATGCTAACACATTAACCAGTTATGTGGCAGCCAACGCCATCGGTGATGATCTATCGAGCAACTACAGTGTGACAGAAGTGCCCCGGAGTCAGAGGTTCTGCTTGCAAGGCAAAATTTAACAATCAGCGAGACTTGGATGGAAGATTCCATCCCAGTGAATGTGCCTGGTTTTGATCTGAGATCATCTTATAATACTGCTAAGCGCAGACAAATTGTAACTACATCATCGGTGGAGGTATCATCGTCAAGTCGCAAAGCCGTTGGAGTTGCCATATATTGCAACAACTATAGCTTCACTGATTGTAATAGAGTTAACATTGAAATTTCGGAAATTAACTTGGAAATGACAGACGCGAAGGCTGGTGATGTCTGTCTAGTAAACGTAAAGGCCAATGGCATCTTCAAATTCATATCCCGGGTGTGTGTACATCTATTCCTGCACAGCGTTAGCAGAAATTAAACTCTTTATGTTACGATCGCTATTAAAGTATTCCAAAAACATCGCTAAAATTATACCCGACTACGATCCTGATCTTACTATACCAATTATGGTAGTCGGAGACTTTAATGTTATTGTCTTAAAGACTGTTCATTACCCGGCTTTATGCTCAGCGAGTTCAGTTTGGCTTACATCGAAGCTTCTCCAACAACGTTTGGTAATACCTGTATTGATTTAATGTTTACCAGAAATCTCGGTACATTCTGTATTTCACATAATAGACCTATAACTAATAAAGTTTTAATACAACACAGTAATAATTTGTTTATTTGATCTCTTTTCTGAACCCGTTGAAAGGAAATAATTGGCATCATAAACAAAAAACATGGAAACCAGGAGAACTTCTTAGTGTTCAAAAATGATTATGACATACATAAATAATAATATTGAAAAAAATATATTACCCGTTCAGTGACGTATTGACGTACAACATACGGCCGTGTCCATGACACAGGCACACCCTCTTTTTTCATACGAATTCTTTGTTTTAGCAAGGATCTCAAAAAAATTGGGGAATTCGTGCCTTTTGGAAAAGGATGATTGATCTAATTTACAACAGTTTATGACGACAGTTTTTAACAGTTACAACTGATTTAACTAGTGAGAGCTTGAAATTTGCTACAAGTATGAACCAATATTTTCTTACCCATGATCCTGACATAGAGTGTGGATTATAATTTTAAAGCAATCATAAGTTTTGTGTTGCTGGATATCAAGAAGAAGAACTATATAAGCTACTTGAGAAACCAAAAAAACTGCCAACTAATAACAGATTTTGTAACAACAACAAGAACAAGTATTATAAAAAAAATTAAATCAATTCCTACTAAGATCAATAAAGAAAAATTTTATTTTAGCTGCTTTTATTAAATAGATACAATTAATATAAATATGTATATACATATGGAAGAATCACAATATTAAGTGGTAATTATTTTTATTAATTATCATTAAAGTATCGTATAGTCATCTTAAACAATCGTGTATATAAAATTTCAGTTTAACTGAATGCTTTAAAACATGAGAAAAAAATATTTTAAAGTTTTGACCCAAATCGCTAAAAATGAAACCAACGTGGCTGTATCTGTAATTCTTTAAGTAATTAGTTTCAGTCAAAAATAATTTAAATTAATTATAATTAAATTATCGTAATTTTACCCAAAACAATAGTGTATAGAAAATTTCAGCTCAAAGGAGCGCTTTAAAATGTGAGAAAAAAACATTTTCAAGTTTTGACACAAGTCGCCAAAATGGTCGCTAAGTCGCCAAAAATGATGCCATCGTGGCTGTATTTGTAATTCTTTGAATAATTAGTTTTAATCAATTAATTTTTATTAATTATAATTAAATTACTGTATTGCCATCCAAAATAATCATGTATATAAAATTTCAGCTCAATGGAGCGCTTTAAAATGTGAGAAAAAAACATTTTCAAGTTTTGACACAAGTCGCCAAAAAATGATGCCATCGTGGCTGTATTTGTAATTCTTTGAATAATTAGTTTTAATCAATTAATTTTTATTAATTATAATTAAATTACTGTATTACCATCCAAAATAATCATGTATATAAAATTTCAGCTCAATGGAGCGCTTTAAAATGTATTTTATTAACAATTGAAAATTCCATGAAGATAAATAAATATATAGAGTATGTGTGTGTGTGTGTGTGTGTGTGTGTGTGTGTGTGTGTGTGTGTGTGTGTGTGTGTGTGTGTGTGTGTGTGTGTGTGTGTGTGTGTGTGTGTGTGTGTGTGTGTGTGTGTGTGTGTGTGTGTGTGTGTGTGTGTGTGTGTGTGTGTGTGTGTGTGTGTGTGTGTGTGTGTGTGTGTGTGTGTGTGTGTGTGTGTGTGTGTGTGTGTGTGTGTGTGTGTGTGTGTGTGTGTGTGTGTGTGTGTGTGTGTGTGTGTGTGTGTGTGTGTGTGTGTGTGTGTGTGTGTGTGTAAGAGAGAACTAATAGTAGGAATTGAAAACCCCAAATGAGGCCGTTAATAATGAAGGGAATTTTACATTTTTGAATCAAAACCGACAGTTGTGCTAGATGTATCTGATACATCTATTGATGATAGCATTTATGATCTAGTTCGTAATAAACGTGAAGACTTGTTATCAGGTAGCGATGAGCAGCTGTTAATTAGAAGTTTTATTCCTAACTTCAGTTTGAATTTTTATATGATATATATACACTGCTGGACAATTGCTAAGGACGGATCACAATTGCTATGTAGCATAACATTAAGCGAGACATGTGGCCTAGTAGGATAAAATATAATTGCCGCACTGTTCAGACATTAGAATAAAGAATATTTATTGTTCTGGAAAGTACAAAAGCTGTGAAACATCTGAAAGAAAAAAAAATGTTCATTTGATCTGCGTACGGAGAAATGGAACAATGCATCTAAAAGTCAGCAGGCACCTTAAAGAAAAGTATCAGTACGGGATATGTCCACCGTGGAGTGTGATGCAACATTCCACACGTCGTACCATACTTTGCACAATATTATCCAGCAGCTGTTGAGGCAATTTATCCCATTCCTCTGTGAGTGCACGGATGAGGGTGCTCTTGTTTGTCGGAGGATAGTTTCGACCAGCAACTTGCCTCCCCAAAGCATCCCACACATTTTCAATGGGGTTTAGATCTGGAGAACGCGCTGGCCATAAGAGACGTTGAATACCCTCGCTGTCTAGACAATCCTGAACAGCGAGTGTTCGATGACATGTTGCGTTGTCGTCCATAAAAACAAATTTATCACCAACAGCACCGCGGAAAAGACGAACATGAGGAAGTAGAACTTCATCAATGTATCGTTGGCCCGTCATAGTCCCATTCGCAACCACATGTAGGCGCGTGCGGCCATTGATCATGATGCCGGCCCACACCATGATACTGCATGTCGGATATCGGTCCTTTTCCTGGATATTTTTTGGACGATAAGCAGTACCACTCTCGCGCCAGATCAGTTGGCGTCTACAATCCAATGACAGACTGAACCTACTCTCCTCTGAGAATAGTACGCATGCCGAGTCCTGTTCAGTCCAATTGTGATGCTCACGACACCATTGCAAACGGTCAGTACGGTGCTGTCTGGTCAATGGGACACACACAACAGGTCTGCGGGCGTATAGTCCTCCCCTCAAACGTCTGGCAACAGTTTTTCGGGAGATCTGCTTTCCTGAGGCAGCAAGAAACTGATTTGCCACCTGCTGAGCTGTGATGCGCCATTTCCTTTTTGCTGATAGGATGATATATCTGTCTTCTGCAGGCGTCGTACTTCTAACACGACCTCCCCGTGCCGTCTACTACACACATTCCAGTAGTTTTAAATGACTTCCACAGCCGTGAAACAATGCTGTGAGCGATGTCGATATCCCTGGCAACATCTGTTATTTTTCGCCCTTCTTTTCGATCTTTCCAATAATTCGGCCACGCATAAAATCATCTATGTGATGTCGGGAAGATATGCCAAAAATTTTAAGTTCGTCTATTAAATCTTTCCTGTAAAATTTTTACTTGAAACAACAACTGTCCACACGCGTCAAAACCTTTAAAGCTCTTATGAACGCTATCACGTGATGAACAGACGCGGAAAAAAAAATTTGCATACTCATACTTCTTCTTACTAATATCCCGCACTTATTCTAATTTTCCACATTTTGCTTCCTTTCATTTTGTGGTTGATATGGATGATAGTGTTATCCGTCCTTAGCAATTGTCTAGCAGTGTACTTATTGACTGAATTTTCTCTGTACTGTAATTTTAATTTTTTTTCTTTTTATAATAAAGATCAATTTTTTATAGATATGTAAAATCAATTTTATTATTACTTTCTTTGAATGGTTTTATGGGAAAATATATTTGAGATTTTTCGTTTCCCACCATTTTTTAAAGTTGAGGAACGTATCCCCAAATTTTCCATATGTCCCACGTATTTTTTTGATGTTTTTTTTGTGCGGGTTTTTAAGGAACGTATCTACCTTGTAAAAAAAGAGTTTGGTGTATATTTCAAGCCTATTATGTATGCTAGAAAAACGCAAAAAGTATAATATTAAACACATCTAAATGCATGCTTGTATGTATGACCTCGTTTCACTCCAACACCGTTCTACCGACCGCTATGAAAATTGGCATGTATATGTATTTTTTTTGTGGAGAAGGTTTTGTGCTATCCTCTTTGTGCTGTAGTTCCCCACTAGGTGGCGCTACAGCATATCAACTTCTGCACTGTTATATTAATCGCCAAGTTGCCAATATGGTCGCCAAAAATGATACCAACTTGGCTCCATCGCCAACGTTTCGCTATGTTTCCATTGAATCGCCATTATAATGTAAGGAACGGTGTTGCTTTCGAGTATTACAATTTTAACATAAAATAAATACAACAGAAAGTAATATTAACGTACTAGCTGCATGGCCCGGCGTTGCATGGGCTTTCTCTTTCCCTCATGACGCCAGCAATTATGTGTGTGTGTGTTTGTACGCGCGCAATGCGAGTGATTTCTAAAACTGTTTCATTAAATTTCCCTTTTTCGAAATTTGTTCCACTTATTTTTGATTTAAGACAGTTTTCTTTTCCCTCACTCTAGCCCGGAATAATACGGGGTTTTTTTAGTGTACAATTATTGTTCTCTCTTCCCCTCTCCCTCACAGATAAGATATAGCTTCAAATTTCGATGTAGGACTTTTAAAAAACAATATTGCCTTAGAATTAAAAAATTATTAATGTGAAGCAATAAAAAGAAATCGATTCTGATGCTAAGAGTAAAACAACAAACTTTCATCATTTTTTTAATAATAGTTAGTTTCTAAGAACCTAAAATATTAAAATAAATTTCAGATTTTCCTGAATCCATTAATCGTTACATATAGTGAGCTTAAAAATGTCTCTAAAATGTATTTTTATCCAAAATAATATAAGATGTACTTTTTAATTAACAAATAATTAATTTAGTAATGAAATAATAGAAATAATCCTTTTAAAAAACATATATGTATTAATTAAAATCCATTTTTTATAAGTAATAAATAAAAGAAAAATTTACAGATAGCTACTGAAACGATTGCTTTTTTTTAATGCTTGAATAAGCATATATACATCTATATGTAAGTTATAAAAAAACAGTATGGGGGAAAGCCTAGATATATATTTACATGTACTGAAAAAAAAACATTTAAAAAGAAAAAAAACTATCTGATAAAAACATTTTGATATTTTATTTTAATTTTATAGCTTTTTTTCCATTCCACTGTGTTTAGTAAATTATTTAAACGTGTTTGGACAAAAAAAAGTATATTATACAAAACTAACACATTCATTATTTTAATAATAATTTCCTTCATAGGTTTTAAAATAATAAAATGGATTAAAAAAAATGTTCATTTAGCAAATAATTGTGACATACGATTTGCTTGAGAAGTAGCAGTAAAAGAGAAATTCTCGTGTATAGATATATAATATTTTATTTATATTATATAGCTGTTATACTCGTTTTTCACACGGGTGAATGGAAAAATTAAACAATACAGATTGAAGGATAAAGAAGTTTTTAATGAGTTAATTTTACGTGAATTGCAAATTAAACAAAAAAAAGCTTTTTGCATATCTCAGCTGAACAAAAAAAAACTTATTTGTTAAATTTTAAATCTGTAGACCTAATAGCTGATAACTCCCCGTAACTTTCTTATCATTCGATTTTTGAAAGCACTTTCCTAAACTGATCTCTGTTCAGCAAAAGTAACACATTGTTACAAATTTTGTGTAATGAACGCTTAAAATAGTATAAATAATTTAAACCTGGAAGTGTTATCCTTACTAATATTATAAACGTGAAAGTTTGTGTGGATGTTTGGTACTCTTTCACGCAAAAACAACTGAGTGGATTTTAATGAAACTTTACAATAATACTGTTTATACATCAGAATAATACGTAGGCTATAATTTATAAAGATATTGTATGAAGTGTTCAAAATATAACGATAATTGTCAAGTAAGTAGGAACAAATTCTGCCATCTGCAAAAAAGCCCGCGACAGTATATATCTATCTTTTATGTGTGAAGCAAAAACTTTGCATTTTGTTTTGTCTACGTCAGGAACTGCGAAAGCTTGAACAGGTGGAGTGTGAGGCTGATTACAATTCTAACATAAAAAAATTCAACAAAAAGTAATATTAAATTATTACACTTCCAGATATAAATTATTTATACTATTTTAAGCGTTCATTACACAAAATTTGTAACAATGCGTTACTTTTGCTGAGCAGAGATCAACTTAGGAAGCTGTTTTTAAAAATCGATCCGCAAGAGAGTTACGGGGAGTTATAGATTTAAAAAAAATCCTTTTAATCAGTTATTAGATCTACAGACTTAAAAATTAACAAACGTGGGGTTTTTTTATTCAGCTGAGACATGGAAAAAGCTTTTTTTTTTGTTTAATTTGCAATTCACGTAAAATTAACTCATTAAAAAATTCTTTATCCTTCAATCTGTATTGTTTAATTTTTCAATTCACCCATGCGTAGAACGGCTATAACAGCTAGGACATTAATATTACTTTCTGTTGTATTTATTTTATATTAAAATCTTGCCACCACCTCTCCCTTCGAAATCTAGTTTTATTATGAAATAAAAAAAATAGTGATTGCACTGATCAACGGAATAAATTAAAGGTGAGCGTGCACTGAGGCATGGCGTAGACAAAACAAAAAGGGTTTCTTTTCACATAAAAGATAAATATATGCTGTCGCTCGTTTTCAGCGCACCCCAGAATTACTTGCAGATGGCAGAAATTTTCCCTACTTTTACTTAACAATTATCATTATATTTTCGACACTTCCCAGAATACCTTTATAAATTATAGTCTATGAGTTATTCTGATGTATAGGCTATATTATTGTAAAGTTTCATTAAAATCCATTCAGTTGTTTTTGCGTGAATAACTATCAAACATCCAAACATACTTTCGCGTTTATAATAGTAGTAAGGATTACACGTCCAGGTATAAATTATTTACATTATATTAAGCGTTCATTACACAAAATTTGTAATAATTTGTTACTTTTGCTGAGAAGAGATCAGCTTAGAAAGATGTTTTGAAAAATCGACCCACACAAATGAGTTACGGGGCGCGATTATTTTTTTTAAAAAAAAATCCTTTTTATCAGCTATTAGATCTACAGATTTAAGATTTAACAAATATGTTTTTTGTTGTTGTTGTTCTGATGAGATATGCAATAAGCTTTTTTTGTTGTTAGTGTTCAAAATTAATTCATTAAAAACTTATTTATCCTTCATTCTGTATTGTTTAACTTTTCAGTTCACCCGTGCGAAGAACGGGTATATCAGCTAGTACAACATAAAATGAAAGCAGAAGCGGGTGCGGCGTCGTAAAAGATTCTTTCTCATATTATATAATACTCCACACACCTTGTAGTTAATAAGCGCATTACATAATTCCGACCAGACGTCGTCATCCCATTAACCCTAAGTAGCGGGAAAGTCAAGGTCACGAGTTTCATAGAAAGTGATGATGTTCAGTCAAACTTCAGAATTCTGATTCCATCTACGGCGGGAACATACAGAGTATTAGAGCCTTTCGTTAAATGGAAGATTCTGAAAATCTTCACGTGATATGATATGGCATTTAAGAGTGTGAGGATAGCAACTTAGACGTCATCCACCGTTGAAAGTTATGAGAGTGTCCTTCGTAAATAATCATCTAGCAACACCTACTCCCGTGCTAATTCAAGCAAATCTTTCCGTGTTTCATTCACGGATTTAAGGTGAGTGTTGTCATATTGCTTGAGAATATAAGTTCAAAATCGTTGATTTGATAGTTACGGCAGAACTCTTTTAAGAAATAATGTTATATAAACACAAAAATAAAATAAGAGAATTTTTATTTTAACGAAAACATTTTAAGATATTACACAGATTTTTTAAAAAATTGTAATGGGTTTTTTGCTTATTTATATCTTATCTTATCATCCTTTCAAAAGGAATTGTAAGAGTGATAAAATAAACTCATTCTTGTTAAATAAATAAATACTGCTGTCCTTTAGAAGGTTATCACGTGTACCCTTGAAATCACTTAAAAGGTAGTAGTTGTGGTAATGAAGAAGTCGTTTTTACTTTGGAGGTTGAATGAGTGAGTGAATATTAACGTCGCACTGTTCAGCTACTCGAGGGCTTTTGGTGACGGACCTCGTAATTTTGAACCATGGTCAAGTGATGAGGACGACACCTAAGCTGGCACCCTTTTCTCTTAACTACAACACCGCACCAACAGGAGGACGTATGAGCTTTCTATAGATTTAACTTGCATCACGCCCCAGCATGGCAGGTCTTCAGCGGTACTAGAACTCACGACACGCCAGCTATAAGTCCGTTACCTTGACCACTAGGCTACCGCGGCCACTCACGTTGGTGGGACGAGGAAGCTTGAAGGGTGGGGTGGTAGCTCAGGTCCTTTCTCTTCACTTGACCATGGCTCAGAATCATGAACTCTGTTGTCAATAACCTTCATGTTCTTTCTGAAAAACGACGTTAATAAACTATTAATATTATGAATATCTGGTATGGGAGTATTCTATTAAACTTTTATTTCTTACAAATATTCGAACTAGAGAAAATAAATTTTAGTTTTAAAATATTAAAATATTTTAAAAAATAAAATAAAAAATGTCTGAATATATAAATTTTTGGTGTCTTTGTGTCAAACGCTAGCTAGGAATAGATTTAGAAATAAAAGAATAATTTTTTTCTGTGTCTATTTAGATGAGGTGTATGATTATATCGGATTTAAATTATTGATTGAAGGACTCAATATATATTTGTAATTTGATATGGCAGCACTGCTATATCGAAGTAGTTGGATAATGTATTTCAAATGTTCAGATTTGTTCTATTTTCCAGTATTAAACAGTAGAAACCTTTCAGAAAAAGTAAATTTCAAAAGATAAGTTTGAAAAAGAAAAAAAAATTATTTTAATTTAATAAATAATTCTTTCAGAGTTATTAGTTTATATTTTCTTTCATGACCAATTGGCAAGTGAATACGTAAAAAATGAAAACTTTTCGAGTGAAGGACCATATTTCAAATACAACAAATCGCTAAAACGAAAAAATGAACTTGAAATTCTTCTATTAATATTATCGCGTTGTAATGTTCATTCATTCGATATAATGCTTATTTCCTCTATCCTATCCTTGATAACTTTGAGACCGCCGGAAATGAGCAGTCAAGGTCGCACACTTGTAGAAAACATTGCTTCTATTGAGTCGTGGTGCTGTTAAGGACCCGCCGTGTAGAAAGGCCGGTGCACACTAAATCTGTCGCATCTAAGTCCTCACGTTGGTTGGGTGTGGAAAATTGGAGAGTACACCCAGCTCTCGTCAAGTCACTTAACCGAGGTCCATTGCTCAATAGCCGCAATGCTTCAGAGTGCAAACGATAATAACTATCAATCAATCTCTGACTATTTCCTTTTCCATGCGAGAGGTAGTGAGGAGAGAGGGAGTCAGCTGAGGTGCCGTCCTCGTCACGTGACCGAGGCTCAAAAATTTCGAGGTCCGTCGCCAATAGCCCTCATATTACGTTATAATGTGACGTTAATATAACTCAATGCAAGAGATATCTGGGTGCTAGTTTGTCTATCAATCACAAATTGTTCTGGTTAAATAATAAATTGTAGTTTAAAAAAACTAAAAAACACCATTTTGTAGTCAAGCGAACTAAGTTGTAACTTTCGATAAGAGATATTTGGGTGCAAGTTTATCTGTCAATCACAAATCATTCTAGTTGAATAATAAATTACAGTTTTTAAAAAACTAAAAAACATCCTTTTATAGTCAATCGAACTAAGTTGTAACTATTCCATGCAAGAGATATCTGAGTGCAAGTTTGTCTATCAATCACAAATCGTTCTGGTGAAATAATAAATTATAGTTTAAAAACACTGAAAAACACCCATTTGTAGTCAATCGAACTAAGTTGTAACTATCAATCACAAGTTTATCTGTCAATCACAAATCATTCTAGTTGAATAATAAATCACAGTTTTTAAAAAAACTAAAAACATCCTTTTATAGTCAATCGAACTAAGTTGTAACTATTCGATGCAAGAGATATCTGAGTGCAAGTTTGTCTATCAATCACAAATTGTTCTGGTTAAATAATAAATTACAGTTTTTAAAAAAACTAAAAAACATCCTTTTATAGTCAATCGAACTAAGTTGTAACTATTCCATGCAAGAGATATCTGGGTGCAAGTTTGTCTATTAATCACAAATCGTTCTGGTGAAATAATAAATTATAGTTTAAAAACACTGAAAAACACCCATTTGTAGTCAATCGAACTAAGTTGTAACTATTCCATGCAAGAGATATTTGGGTGCAAGTTTATCTGTCAATCACAAATCATTCTAGTTGAATAATAAATCACAGTTTTTAAAAAACTAAAAAACATCCTTTTATAGTCAATCGAACTAAGTTGTAACTATTCGATGCAAGAGATATCTGAGTGCAAGTTTGTCTATCAATCACAAATTGTTCTGGTTAAATAATAAATTACAGTTTTTAAAAAAACTAAAAAACATCCTTTTATAGTCAATCGAACTAAGTTGTAACTATTCGATGCAAGAGATATCTGAGTGCAAGTTTGTCTATCAATCACAAATTGTTCTGGTTAAATAATAAATTGTAGTTTAAAAAACTAAAAAACACCATTTTGTAGTCAAGCGAACTAAGTTATAACTATTCCAAGCAAGAGATATTTGGGTGCTAGTTTGTCTATCAATCACAAATTGTTCTGGTTAAATAATAAAGTACAGTTTTTAAAAAACTAAAAAACATCCTTTTTTAGTCAATCGAACTAAGTTGTAACTATTCCATGCAAGAGATATTTGGGTGCAAGTTTATCTGTCAATCACAAATCATTCTAGTTGAATAATAAATTACAGTTTAAAAAAACGAAAAAACACCCTCTTGTAGTCAATCGAACTAAGTTGTAACTTAATTCTTTAGTCACCAAATCTGGAATTGGGACCTGAGATTATTCGCCAGATGCGGGATGGGATCTGAAAATGGGAAATCGTTAATCCGGATAATCCTGATCAGGACAAGGGAACAAAATTGTTAAATTATTGTACTGTCATCGGTCCTTGATAAGTATGCAAAATTTCGAATGAATCTGACCTTTTAAAGTGGGTAAAAATTAAGCTCAAGATTCCGTTACATACACACCATTTATGAGCTTATATACCGTCATAAATGACTGTAACATAATGTATTCTTAGGGGCGTTGAAATTGAAAGTACTACTTTAAAATTTGTAAGCTATTGGGGTAAAATTGTGGCTATTATTTTTATTTTTTATCATTTTATCGTTAATATTCTTCGATATTTTAATTTTCTATAAATGTTGAAAATATCTTATTGCTCATTTCATATCAAAGTGCATGCAATGATGAATATTTCTTGAATAAATAAAGATAACAAGATGGGAAATAAGTAGTAATGACTGATAAGAAGTATGAATGGAGTAAAAGATCTCTGATTTTTTTTTATGTTACTCTGTTACACAGGTATCACATACGTAAAATAAATTTTAAAAAGCATTAAGGGAGTTCCTACCAGTCAAAACAGTTGTATTAAAGACAAAAGAATTTCACTAAAAAAATTGCATCACTGGGTGAGTAAATTGTTTACATTTAAATAATAATGTATTTGTGATCGCTTAATAGACTAAAATTTGCATTTTGATCAATGAGAATGATTATTTTTTTTATATTTAACTAATTTTTATTTATTTTATAGTTTTCTCTCTACTTATATACATATACAGGCACGTTTTCTTTCTCGAGGAGAACCAAAATTTTAATTAAATTATAGGAAAAGCTCCAAAACTCTTTTAATAAATCAATTAAATTAATCAATTAAAACTTAAACCAGTAATTTTTTTCATTATTTTTTAATACTTCACATCATTTTTAATTTTTTTTAGTATCTTAATTTCGATTTAAATTATTGTTAGTATTAACTATTTTTTATGTTTTTTTATTATTTATTTAAAATGTTTTTAGGTTAAGCAGTAAATTCGTCTACTTGAATTGCTTCTTGGAACTGAAGAATATTAACTGCCTGAGTAAATTTTATTTTACTTATATGACAGTGAGGTTCTTTTCAAAGTTCTATGAAGCCTAAATATTTTTTTTTTAATTTTAATAGGTTCTTATGTACTCAATTACTTGTTTTAATATTCATGCATTAATTTTCGTCAAAATACTAAAAATGCTAGCCGTTACCCTTCCTCTTCGTTAGGTATTTCACAATACTGTGTGACTATACCCCAGTGGTCGAGTGGTAGCGTATCGAGCTTCCACACCACAGGATCGTGTCCTATTCCTGGGCTGAGCAAGGTCGATTCAGCCTTTCATCCCTACTGTAGTGGGTCGATAAATGAGTACCAAGCTTATACTTGGGGACTTAAACACTGGAAGTCTCGCTTCAGACTGACCACCTTATCGAGACTTCTGCTCATGCACCTCAGCGCCCAATGGTCACGTATACTGGGATGGGCACAGTAGGCCCTGCCCTTATGGGCTGTTGCACCACTGAGTTTGAGTTTAGCTTTATCTTTTATCACATCTACTGGTTTTTCTTCTTTTTCTTCATACATCTCATCATCGGCAGAAATAAGCGGTACATTAGATGATTCTCTAGATAAACCCTTTTCTTCCCCAACAGCAACAGGCTGTGCTTCAGCATCTGGATCCACGCTATTAGGTTAATAATTAGAAAATTATACACAGGGTGTCCGGGGTATCCAAAAGTTATGGCTTATTATTACGGAACTACCCATCAGAACGTAACAAACTGTTCATCCATGGATTGGAAATCTCTCCGAGATTTTTTGGGTCTAGTCCGATCGGCCGCACGTGCATACGTTATTCGGCAATCGCAGACGATGAACTTTTTACACTGACTTCATTAGTAAAGATGTGGACGCCACAACAAAAGGTACAGTGCGTACTTTCGTTAACGGAATTTAAATCAGTCACGCGTGTTCAGCGACGGGTTCGAACTTATAGGAATGTCGATCCCCCGACATCAAATTCTATCCGCTTTATTATCCAAATAACTTTAAAGGGGACGAGAACTTTGGTACCTCAAACAGGCAAGTATCCTAAAATTTTCGTGATAGAAGACACTGTTGATCGTGTGCTTGATTCTTTTTGTAGGAGTCCTGATAAGTATGTTAGGAAAGTCAGTAACTACATTCCATTCTGTTTAAACACGTCACTGTACAAGCGTGACTGATTTAAATTCCGTTAACCAAAGAACACCCTGTTCCTTTTGGTGTGGTGTCCCCTTCTTTACTAATGAAGTCAGTGTAAAAAGTTTATCGTCTGCAATTGTCAAATAAAACGCGCACGTGCGACCGATCGACTAATAACAAAAAATCTCGGAGGGGTTTCCAATCCAGTTCCAAACCAGTGAACAGTCTATTACATTCCGATAGGTATTTCCATAATAGTGGGCCATAACTTTGGATATTTTAAACCCGGACACCCACCCACCCGTATGTTGTTTTTTTAAGTCGATATCCAGATCCAATTAAGCTTTCAATTTAATTAAAAAACATTCTTATTGTCCAGGGCTGTCCCTAGCGGATGTGCAGCATGTGCACCGCACGTGGAAGGACAAAACAAGGGGCGAGCTCACATAGTTCTATCAATCAAGCAAAATATTTTATGAATCTCTCAAATTGAAACTTACTATAAGTCGAATAAATATGCTGAAATTTAAATAGTTATCGGAAAATCAAATTAAATCCCGATAACATAGCACAGTTTAAGAAAAATAGAATGTTAGTGCATATCGTGTTGGTCTATAGTCCATTAATGTCTTCTCTTTATACAGACACATCCTTTATTTGGTAGCAAAATTTGGCAATACCGAAAGAAAAGGAAATTTCTTTCTTTATTTTTTTATTATTGTTATTATTATTATTATTATTATTTGCTTATCAACGTAATGTGGATCAATGCTTAACAAAAGTGTCTCAAAAATGATTTTTTGCGAAAGTGGATTTAGGAAAATATTCAATATACTTAATATTACCTAAGACACTGGAGTCTTTAAATTCAATGTGCATTTGGGAAAATTAAAAGTTTTCAATTTAATAATAACCTTACAATTTAGAAAAACAAAGTAGAGAACAGAAGTTATTTTTGTGTCTATTTGCATTTTTATTAAGGTTTTTTCTCTTATACAGTTAGAGGAGTTTACAACGTCAAAGTTAAGTATCAGTCGAAATATGAAAAATTTTCGAGACGGGCGGCGCATCAGGTCTTTGCACCCGGGTGGCCTAGGATTGGTCATGTTATAGCCCTCATAATTTGATCTAAAAAGGACAGGACTTAAATATATATATATATATATATATTCTGAAACGGAAATATAATTACATTTTACCCTACCGTAGCACCCCCCCCCAAAAAAAATGTTGATCTCCGCAAAAACCTATTTTAGAAGACCTCTAATCAACAAAATAAACATGCTTACCAAATTTCTAGTCTGTTAGCCCATCGTTCCTTAACCCTTTTTGGTTGAGGGTATGAACTGTTCTTTTTCTGTTGTTGCCAAATTCAGGGTCCTACAAATTGCATATGAGTTGATCAACCAATCCTATTCGTCTACTGAAAACGAAAGAAAGTAGCTTTTAAATGAAATTGGAATGTCATTAATGATATTTATAATTTCATCTGCACTTTTTCTTTCGACGAGATTCACGTTCACCCGAAACGCAGGCAAAATATTCTTTTATTACTTCACAATTCCAGTTTTAATTTTTCTTCAAATTTCTTCAATTTCGATGTTAATATGATGATATTCTCGTAGGAGCCTTGAAGACTTTAAGGTATCCGACTAGGTTCGGAGATAAATTTTTCAAAAATTGATTTTCTGAATAATTTTATTGTTTTAAAGAACATAAATAGGCTTTTAAAAAGTCATAACTATTAAATAACTAACATGTATCGTACTTTTTTTGAAAAAAAAATTATTTTTAGGAAAATTTAGCAAAATTTTTTAAATTAAGAAAAACGTGATAAATAAAAAAAATTGCACATTATGCAATTTTAACGTCATTGATATACTTCTTGATCCCTCTGAAGTGTCATAAACTGCAGGATAAAATTTTTTTTAAGAAATAAATATTTTATTTGAGCATTTAAATTTGATGGTTATGATTTTTCGTCAAAATTACTGCATGTTCTAAGCTAAAAATGGCTGCAAAATGTGATTAAATGTAACTGTCTTAAAACCTGCGGTTTGTTACACTCTGAAGGGCCCATAGCATATATATTATAAATTTCATTGCATTTGGGTGGATTATTTAGAGGATATCCCGTTTTTCGTGCACAAGTTATCATAAAAAGTTCATTCTTCAAAAAACGAATTAAAAAATATTCTTGTTAGATAAAGTAAATGCTATAAAAAGAACTTAAAAAACTCTCTAGTTTTATGTATTAGTCCTTCTTCCTCAATAATTAACTTCTTTTTTCCCTAATGACCCAAACAATACCAAACATCAAACACCCAAAAAGCACTTTTTCAACCTAGTCGGATACCTTAATTCGGAGAGTTCAGCTTTATAAACAATTCCGAGAGAAACTTAACTTTGAGCCACAAAATCCCTTCATCAAAGAAAAATTCAAAGGATGTCTTTTAGACTTTCAAAAAAAATTACCTTTGCTTTAAAATGTATAAAACGGTACAAAACCGTTCCCTTCGAAAGCCAACAAAAACTTCAATGTGATATAGAAAAAAAATTTGCAGTTGAAATTCGTTGTATCACTGAGCAAAGAGAAGCTTCTAGATTAAGAGGTCAATAAAACTGACCACTTGGCAGTGACCTAACGTACACTTCCGCAATACCAGCATCACGGGAGGAGGCAGAATTCAAGAGGTTTCCAAAGCCTGACTGACGCCAAGTACGGCTTGGGGTCCAAAAATTGACTTTGCAGGGAGAAGCCTAACGTTCTCCGTTACGCCACCGCCACTTGGATAATGTAGTTCAAAATAATCAGCATATGTAGAGTTCAGTAGCACACACAGGAATTTTTCAAGGAGGGGGCAGGGTCGCGAAAGTCCACCATTCTTGTATCATGCTCCTTTTGATTTTGTCGATTTTCGGGAACAAAAAACAATAAAAAACTAATTATTGAACAAATAATTAGCATTAAATAATAAAACTAATCATTAATAACATATATTTAATTAAATTTTATGTACTATATACTTAGAATTATAATCAATCGGAAAAAAAATCAACGGCTTTGGGGACCCCTAGGACATCCCCCTTGAGTGCGCCACTGGTAAGAGTTACATTTTGAAACGAGGAATTCTCTCTGAATCATGCTGTGGTCTCTTATAACATTTGGATTTTCTTGGAAAACAAGTATGATAGTCCAAACAAGTGTGAAGTCACAACAAAGATCAACATCTGTCTGTGCAAGCATCATTGCATTTCTTCCACAGTATTCCAAAGCTAGAAATATTTTCTTGCAAAAGTCTAAATATGTCTTTTTCTGTCTCTCTCTCTCTCTCATTGAGCTCTTCAAATATGTTCATAAAATAGGCTCTCTCATTCAAGAATTTTTCATTTTTAACAAATCAAATGGCAGTAAGATGTATCGACTTATATGTGTTGACTCATCATTCTGAAATGACCAGCGTTCACTTTTGAGTAATTAAAAATGTTCTATAATTTGTTTTAAGTCTGAAAATAAATCTTCGATTCTACATCATTGCATAATGAGGCTTTCTTCACCTTCTCTATCACTTCCTTCCCCTGCATTAATTCAACAATGATAGCAAATGCTGGTATTGAGACGGATTTGGCATCTATGTGTGCATTTTTGCTTTGTGCTATTAATAGAGCAACCTTGTAACTGGAATCATCCCTTTTCTGGCATCTTCAAACATTTCTTTAAAAAATTGCTGTTTTATTTTGCTGAGTTTCTTGGCATTGAAAATATTCTCTTGATTTGTTTTTGACTCCTGGATGTGAAGTTTTTAAATAACTTTTCAATTTTCTGCGAACGAGAACTTTATCAGAAAATTTCTTTTTGGAAAAATACTCATAATAGTATTTAAGGGGCCTCTGTTTCAATAACGATGAATCTGAATTTGATACAGCCACTTTGTTCAATTCTTAATCACCGTTGATTTTTTTCCAGAGACACTTTTACGGTTCAAAAGGTACGTTAGTGAGGAGTTTCGATGGGAATATATCATTTTTTAACGTCCATTCCAGTTCTCTATTTCAATAATGCTCGTATTCATAGCATACCATAGCCATCTCAAGAGTTGCAGTCTCAAACACTATGCCGTGGTCAGCAACATCGCTTTATCTGTCACCCATAGAAAACTTATGGGGTGCTATAAGCCTTTCCATTAAAACATTGCTGCTACCATAAAATTTTCCGTCTACATGCCAAATTTCAGCTTCATGGGATAAGTCAATACATCGTAAAGATCACCTATTGTTCTATGCCACGTCGTGTGGCATGGAACAGTAGGTGAGTAATAACACACATCCAGCTTTCTGTTAGGAATTATGACTTTGTATTTTATCTAACAAATTTTGTCTCTCTCTCTCTCTCTCTCATGCCCACGTTCACTTCTTAATTATTTCTTATTGTTGGTGAATACTAACTTAAATTCTAGTATCATTTCAATCTGACTCTTTCTTTAAGGGGGGAACTCTTTTTTTAACTATGAGAATATATATATTGTATTATATTATATTATAATACTTTATATTATTAATAAAGATCTAATTTTTTTCCTATGTTGAAAATTCTTTTAATTTTTTAATAACGTTAGATATTGAAGTTTCAGGCAGCCTTTGACATCTAGCTTTGGAATTTAGATGGATTTATTTTATTTTACTGTATCCATTTTGGTTTTATTTGTGCTTTCACATTCTCCAAACTTTGCAAAGTAGGATAAACTTCTGTTGGGTAAATTTTATTTTACATGCATCATAATAGTTCTTTCCATAGTATAACATATATTTTTAAGAGCATACGAAATAATATGGCTTAAACTTATCATGCAATTTTGAATTATTCCACTGACATTCAACAATATGTAAATGTGTATCGTAAAATTTTAATTATTACTAAAAAAACAACCGAGATATCTGGATAAAATTTATTCTATGAAATAATTTATCCCAATGTGCATAACGCTGTAAATTACAGCTATTGTAGATTATTTGTTTCATTTTACAAAGCTATGAATTGAGGTTATCTCCAATATGAAAAAAATACAGGCTGCTAGTGGGATTGATTTCTTACATTTGAAACGTTACAGTTCCCAATTGATTGATTGATTGAATATTAACGTCGCGCTGTTCAGCTACACGAGGGCTTTTGGCGACGGACCACGTAATTTTGAACCATGGTCAAGTGACGTGGACGACACCTGAGCTGGCACCCCCTCTCCTAACTACCACACCACACCAACGGGAGGACATTTCAGCTCTCGACAGATTTAACGTGCATCGCTGCCCTACACGGCGGGTCTTTAGTGGTACTTGGGCTCGAACCCGTGACAAAGCAAGCCACGGTCCGATACCTATACCACTCGGCTACCGCGGCCACGTTACAGTTCCCGAAAATTCCATAATAAAGTTATGGCAGTTTATGGAAATGACAACCCCTCATATGACATTGTTGTGAGGAGAAAAAGAAATTTTAAAAATGGTCACATTTCATTCATATCAATAAGAAATTAGAAGACTATCTCACTAAAACGATGCGCACGGAAGGCTATTTTATTAGACCAATGATCAACCATCCAAAAGATCGTGATGAGAGACTTAGTTTTATTACGGAAATTTCTAGAAATTATTCACGAAGAGCTGTTCATGTCTAAGGTGTCAGCATACTGGGTTCTACAATTATCGACACCTTTTTAGAAGCAAACATGTCGCAACTTGTCAAACAAGAACAAACGGATATATTTCGTTGTTGTGAACTATGGTTGAACCTTGGGTCTATCAATAGAATCCAGAAATCAAACAGACGAACAAAGAGCGGAAACACGGCAAGACACCTCTCCTCGCCCTCCTCCTCGTCAATGAGGTTACGGTACAGAAGTCAGCATAGAAAATCATACTGTCCATTTTTGAGAATATCTGGGAATAATTTTAACTGATTGCATAGAGAAGAATCAAACCATCTTTAGCAGTTATTGAATAAAGTGGATGAAGCTGTGATCAAGAAACAGCCCAATATATTTACCAAAGACATCCGTCTTCTTGCCAACAATGCACCTGCTAAAGTATGTCGAAAGAATGCTATGACTTTGAAATTTTGACGCATTCATTCTATTCTTCTGACCTCGCCCTCAACAACTTTTCCTTATCCCCATAACTCCAAAACATATTGCGGTATAGGAGATTTGACATTGTTTTTACAATGATTTTTGATGAAATCTATGGATTACTACAATGGTGGTCTGCGAAAGGTCCAGACACACTGGGAGAAATAAAGAGTGTTTTTTTTCAGGTATAGAAGTTTAAGTTGGCATTACTTTCCAAGATGGCGACCGATTTAACAGCTGTCAAATGATTTATTCTCAGTTTGGTTTGGCAATTCATCAAAATGATCATCAAGCAAGGCGTAGCTTCGTCGAATGGGCCCAAAACGAGATTGCCGTTGTTCCCGATTTTCATAAGCGAATTTTGTTTAGCGATGAAGCGCACTTCTGGTTGAATGGCTACGTCAACAAACGAAACTGCCACATTTGGAGTGAATCTAATCCACAAGTGTATGTCGAAACACCGTTACATCCAGAAAAACTGACTGTTAGGTGCACTTTATGGGCTGGTGGAATCATTGGTCCGTACTTCTTCAAAAACGATGAAGGCCACAACGTTACAGTCAATGGTGATCGGTATAGAGCCATGATTACTAACTTTTTCATTCCTGAATTGAACAATCATGATGTCCAGGAGCTGTGGTTTCAACAAGACGGCGCAACATGTCACACAGCTCGTGCCACAATCGATTTATTGAAAGACACGTTTGGTGACCGCCTAATTTCACGTTTTGGACCTGTGAATTGGCCTCCAAGATCTTGTGATTTAACACCGCTAGACTATTTTTTTGTGGGGCTATGTAAAGTCATTGGTCTATGCGGATAAGCCACAAACGCTTGACCATTTGGAAGACAACATTCGCCGTGTTATTGCCGATATACGGCCACAAATGTTGGAAAAAGTCATCGAAAATTGGACGTCCAGATTGGACTACATCCGATTCAGCCGTGGCAGTCCTATGCCAGAAATCATATTTAAAATGTAATGCCACAAGATTATCTTTCGAATAAAAAAAATTCATGTCAATCGAATAATACATCGTTGTTTTATTGCAATTTAAAGTTCTATACCTCTAAAAAACACCCTTTATATACCTCTGGATGAAAACGATGTAGATAAGTAATATTAAGAATGAGAAATATATAAAAATCTCGATTTTTTTTTGGTAAAAATCAAAACATTACGATACCCTTTCATACAATATCTAATTATCGACTCAAAAAATCTCATTAATTGCTTCTATAATTAAGTATAAATAATAATAATTTATATATTTTTTCAGAAAGCATCATGGCTTATGGAACTTACCAAAGCATCAGAGGATTAATGTTTCCAGGTGGACCAATGTTTTCAAAAAAGAACATTGAAGATACTTTAGATTACGTTCCTCACGATGGAGATATTATCATCGCTTCTTATCCTAAAACTGGCACAACGTGGTTGGAGTACATTGTTCTGCAAATAGTTTCTAAAGGCGAACTGTATCCAGATTTCGATGAAATCTCCTTAAAGTATATCCCATTTTTGGAAATGATGGGAGTAACTGTCTTAGATCAGATAGGAAACCCAAGAATATGCATGCACCATTGTCCTTATAACATGGTCCAGAAAAACAACAAAGCTAAATACTTGTATGCTTACAGAAGACCCGAAGATACCGTTATTTCTTATTATCATTTCTTGAAAAATATAAACTCTATTCCTCCAGGATTTGAGGAATTCTTCGAAAGATTTCTATCTGGAAACATTGGATACGGTAATTACTTTGATCATGTTTTATCCTTTCATGAACACAAAAATGATGAAAATATGTTATTCGTATGTTACGAAAAACTTCAGCTCAACAGAAGAGATGAAATCTTGAGAATTGCAAAGTTTCTCGGGGAGGAATATCATCAGAGTCTCATTGAAGACGAGGCATTACTGGAAAATATTTTAGAGCGCACTAGTTTCGATTACATGAAGAAAAATTTGTCTTTAACCCATCCTAAATCAGAAAAAGAGGGAGAACGAAAAACTGTGAATTTTTTCCGGAAAGGAGTGATTGGAGATGGGGAAAAGTCCTTATCTGCTGAACAACAAGAACGCTTAAAAGATATGGCGAAGAAAAAACTTCAAGGGTGCGAAGTACTTGATGTATGGTTGAAATAATGAAATATTTTTTATATATGTTATAACTTTCAATGTATCAAACTGCTGTCTCTCATTCACACACGCAACACACACACAACAAAAAAATAATTCTATATATATAATTTTTAACTTCAAACTTTTAAAAAATACTTCATATTATACTCATTATACTCTTCATTATTATATTATGGTGTACATACAATGTAAATAAAACAAATTTCAAATTTATCGATGTTTATTTTAATTACTGACACAACATTTATCTTCCATTTTCCTATCAAAATTGATATGGCTTTGGGATACGCTTTGGAGCACAGATTAATCGGGGTGATTGATATGGATTTTATAACACAAAGGTTCTTAAACTTTCGATCACCGCGGCCCCCTTTATGTATCAGGGGGACATCGTGGACCCCCAAGATTTTGAACATTCCTCTCCGACTTAATATTCTTGATCAAAATACAAGTTCTAGTAGAGTTTCTTCTTTGGGGCTATTTAGTAATCTAGTCTAGTGTGGCAGATTTATCAATTTTTCTACGAGGCCTTTCAGAGTCTATGAAAAAGGGAAATCTCAGCGTTACATGAGAGACTCCATGGACCTTCTGAGGTTCGCGGACCTCAACCGCTGCTCTAAGACAATCAAAGTGCTGAACAATATCTTGATAGTTGGAGACATATTAATGAGTTGAAAGGGTTTGAAGTTATAAAAAAGCTCACAACCCTATCCAAGAGTAGTGTTCTTCATTTGAAGTGGATACTATCTCACTAGAATCTTAAATATAATGTTCTGGCAGATAAACTTGCTGAGGATGGCACTACTATCCCTCAGATAAATGAGGATCTTTTGACCTGATTCAAATTGTACTCAAAAAGAAAGCCCGCTATCGATATTTCTTGGAGGCAACCACCAGCGCTACATGATATCGTGGTGATAGTCCCAGCACTTCCATTAAATTTAACTGGAACAGAAAAGACCAAACTGCTTTGGCACGTTTAACTCCCGGCCACTTAAGGTCCATTAGATTCTCATGTGGTTTTTTTAAAAGTTCTTGGTTTGTATAAAGAGCAATATGTATGAAGCCACGCCTCACCATCTACTCAGTTGTGCTGCCTTGACGCAAAACAAACTATTCAAAAGACTCAATTTAGTGCTGGGAGTGCAGAAGGCGAATAATTTCATAGATCTAAACTGATTCAGATTAAATGTATAAGAAAGAAGGCATTTGTTTTGCTTAATTCAAAATTCGGGATTTACTAATTAAGCATTGTCTCTCTACCCGTCCCTACTTTTAAAATATCAAAATTACTTATGTGAAAACTTTTAAACTGTCGATATATTCAAAATTAATTTGAATTCTTATATATTTATATTTAAGAAACATTTTGTTTAATATTTGTATGAATATAATTATATGTATAAAATCATTCCAAATTAAAACGTAGTTACATACAAATAATCCTGTCTATTATAAAATAATTAATTGAGCTCTGATATTTTAGTTCATATAAATAAACACAATTTATATACTACTTTCTGCAGAAAAATATTTAGTGAATAAAAAAATTCATTACAAAACAGCATTTTCAAAATTAAATTTGTAAACTCATAGGTTCGTAATTTTTACTATCAATGTGCCTTTTGATGAAATTTTTACACTGCATTTATTACAAGCACATTTCATTTCATTTTTATTTATGTGCACCTGTTCCTATTTTTTTTTCTTTTTTTACTATATTAATCTGCTTCAAAAAATTGCAGACATTTAAATGCATGATATAACACTAAAATTACTTACTAAGGTAATTTATAAGCAGTTTTATCTTAGAAAAAGAATTGTTTGTACTGAACAATGATTTTTTTTAACGAGTTTTCAAAATCTTTTAAAAGAGTAGGGTTTTTTTAGAGTTCTTTCGTACGCATGTGTAATATTTTATAGAATTATGTTGTTTACAAGTGATTTGGAATGTGCTTAGTCATTTCATTTTAAGTTGACATTGTTGGGGAACAGGGATCACGTTAAACAATTTTAATACTGTCCTTAATTGGCATTATTTTTGCATACACACACATATTTCACTTTTTTCCCCATCTTTCTTATATTTTAAGAAAAGTTTTTGATTGACATGGAATTTGCGGGACAAAAGAAAACATTTCTATTCTTATTTTCAATGAATCCTAAAAATACATTTGCTTTTAAATATGCTAAAAACCAGAAAAAGTTATGTTACGATTTGCCTATTTTTGAGTGGCTTCAAGATTAATAGCAATCAGTGATATAGGGTGTTTTTTAGAGGTATAGAACTTTAAATTGCAATAAAACAACGATGTATTATTCGATTGACATGAATTTTTTTTATTCGAAAGATAATCTTGTGGCATTACATTTTAAATATGACTTCTGGCATAGGACTGCCACGGTTGGCTCGGATGTAGTCCAATCTGGACGTCCAATTTTCGATGATTTTTTCCAACATTTGTGGCCGTATATCGGCAATAACACGGCGAATATTGTCTTCCAAATGATCAAGCGTTTGTGGCTTATCCGCATAGACCAATGACTTTACATACAGCCCCACAGAAAATAGTCTAGCGGTGTTAAATCACAAGATCTTGGAGGCCAATTCACAGGTCCAAAACGTGAAATTAGGCGGTCACCAAACGTGTCTTTCAATAAATCGATTGTGGCACGAGCTGTGTGACATGTTGCGCCGTCTTGTTGGAACCACAGCTCCCATGATTGTTCAATTCAGGAATGGAAAAGTTAGTAATCATGGCTCTATACCGATCACCATTGACTGTAACGTTGTGGCCTTCATCGTTTTTGAAGAAGGATTCCACCAGCCCATAAAGCACACCAAACAGTCAGTTTTTCTGGATGTAACGGTGTTTCGACATACACTTGTGGATTAGCTTCACTCCAAATGCGGCAGTTTTGTTTGTTGACGTAGTCATTCAACCAGAAGTGCGCTTCATCGCTAAACAAAATTCGCTTATGAAAATCGGGAACAACGGCAATCTCGTTTTGGGCCCATTCTACGAATCTACGCCTTGCTTGATCATATTTAAAATGTAATGCCACAAGATTATCTTTCGAATAAAAAAATTCATGTCAATCGAATAGTACATCGTTGTTTTATTACACAATTTAAAGTTCTATACCTCTAAAAAAACACCCTATATTATAAAAAATTCATTTTCTCGAAATTTAAAAATATATATTTGTTCAAAATACTTACAGATATCAACAGATATATCCACCTGATAAATTTTCATAGCTGTCAATATTCCTTTGCGTCTGAGCTGAGACTCTTTTCCTTTTCAAAGAAATTATCTTAATTCTTTAAAAAAAAAAGCATATTTTCTCAGAGGAACACCTTGTTATTACTCAAAAGTTCATCTTCAGTTATGTGTGTTAAATTACAAATATTAATATAATCTACTCAATATTTCACATGACATAGTTTTATTATCTTTCATTTTATCAAAACATGAAAATACATGGTGATTCATAAAGAAGTATACATTTTCAATTAACTATAAAGCAAAAGGAATGTAAGATATGATATCTTTCTTGTAACAAACTTGTATGGAATTATTTAAAGTTTTGTTAAAGACAGTCACTGATGTTTTATGTGGGAACCCTTAATCACACAAGACACACATTGAGCAAGTAATCCCATTTTCGCCCAAACGCGCGTTAAGGTATCTGACTACTTGCGACTTTTTTTTTTTTGAAAAAATGGTGATATGAGGATTTTTTTGTGATTTTTAGATTTATTTAGTATATTTTAAGAATAAAAATGTAAAATTGAAAACAGAAAAAAAATTATTATAATTAAAAGGGGGGAAAACTGGTGAAAATGTACAAAAAATTACATAAACTGGGCCCGCTCTGTACAAAAAGTTTTTGAACAAATTCTCAATTTTTCAATTTTAATGTGTTACTTTGTTATTCATGTTTGAAATGACCTTCAGGATAATAAATATTTTTATTTTCACAAAAAGTAGAGCACTCTATCTTAGTGACTATATGAAATTGCTTAAAAAAACAGTGATTATATTCACATAAAGGACTGTAAATTTTGAAATAAAACAGTGATTGATAAATCTGAAACTCAAAATACTTCTACTGTTATACAAAACATTCACAAAAAATTTCAGCAAATTATCTTCAGAACTTTTTGAGCAATCACTGTCCCCGTTTGAGTTTTTCAAAAAAACACACATTTCGAGTAAAACGCATTTTAAAGTTTGACATCTTGCGTAAAGTTATGGCATCTTCTTTTACTGAAACACTTGTAGTTTTTGTTCTAGAGAATAGAAAATAAAAGGCTTGGTATTTTTATTAAGCTGATAAGATGGTCAATAAAATAGAATCATAAAAAAAATTTGTCATTTTTTGAAAAAAAATAATGATTTTAGGGTAGTCGGATACCGATATCTGAATCAAGACTATTGATTGCGGTTGTGATACGCTGTTTCAGCTCCGCTAGATCAACAGGTATGGTAGGGACGAATGCCTAATTCTTTACGTAACTCCCGCTGGAAGAAATCGTAACGTGTTAAATCAGGACTTCTGGGTAATCATTGGGAGGTAAGTGGCATGTTGTAGTCCGTGTTTTGTCCAATCGAACTCTGAGAAAGATGTTCATCGAGGTAATCTCGCATGTTGGCCGACCAGTGGGGTGGTGCACCATCTAATTGGAGAGTTAAGTTGTCAGTGTCATCCTGAAACTGCAGCATCAACAGAAGAGTTAACATATCCACAAAAGGGGCTTCCGTAACATTTTGCTAAATTCAAAAATACAAAGAGCCTTTTCCACTGCAACCGCCTTCATTTTGGCTGTATAGTCACATGACACGCATGTCATTGCCTAAGTCACTTCCGTCAGGGGCGAGACACAAGCGTTAAGAGTACATCTGCCCTACGGTTCCTGAGGTGGTGCTTGTTTTTGATTATTGTTGCTTTACAGAATCTGGAAAGCGTATACTTCAGTATACACTTTCCAGATGTATACTGAACTGTATGAAGATGTATACTTCTGCACACTTCAGTATACACAGAAGCATTCTACATAAATTATGTACTTTAAAAAAACTTTACTTTCTCATTAATATAAATTCAAGCAAATTAACAGTTGAAAATTTTAATTTAACAATGTGCAGTTTTTTGGTGCATTTTATAAGAAACGTTAGTAAAATAGTGAATATTTAAAACAACAGCTTGAAATTATAGTGCTGATAATTTTATAAAACAACTTAAAAAATTATGCTTTTTTTTTAATTAAGCTGAAATAGATAAAATTACTGTATGATGCGATGCATGAGAGACGTGCTTTTTTTATAACAAATATTTCTTAAAAATAAGGTGCGTCTTGTAAAACGAGAACATAACCGTGCTCTTGTTCATTATCCTGCTCGTTATCAGCATTTCATTTGCTCATAACATATGTAAAAAGGTAGTACTGCGAAGCTTAAAATTACAAAATCTGTCACCAATAAGCCTCGTTTTGCTTTACAAATGAATACATAAACTAAAATCATTTAAAGTCGAACCCTGAAACATTTGCGTCAAACTTCATGGTTTGTTTTGCACATTGAAGTATATAGTTTTATGTACCAAAAAATCAAGTGAACAACTAGTCATTTAATGAATAAGCACTACTATCTGCTTCCCATCGGTTACAAGTTCCTTATTCTATGAATAAAACAGCTACCTCGCTGCAACCAAATTAAATACAGAACTGAAATACACATTTGTAAAAGAGCAGAAAAATATTATTCTTATTCTCGTACAAACAAATAAGTTTAATAAAAACTAAGAATTTCATTGTAAGGCAGCAATACCAAAAGAATTTGACTTCCTAATTTATTTGCACTTGGTCTGTTTCAAAATCCTTCAGAAGAAATAATTAAAATTCGTAGTTAAAAATGAGGTGTATGCGAGAACTAATTTTTGCCTTCATGCAATATAAACATTGTGAATTTGAATTAAACATAAAGCATTATATATCTTTATATATAAAAATCTTCTGTGCGTGTGTTTGTCACTAAACTCCTCCTAAACGGCTGGACCGATTTCGATGAAATTTTTTGTGGGGGTTCAAGTAAATTTGATAATGGTTTAGAGAGATTCACAATTCGGTCCAATATCGCAATTAGTTAAAGAGATATTATTTAAAAACATTAAAAAAATACAACTTAACATTCATCTGCATTGTTGTAACAACGCTATTGTTATAAACAAGTAATATAAAAAAATTTAAAATCAATTCCTACTTAGATCAACCAAAAAAAGTTTATTTTAACTACTTTTTATTAAATAGTTGCAATTAATATAAATATGTATATACATAGGACAGAATCACAACATTAAGTGGTAATTAATTTTTATTAATTATCATTAAAGTATCGTTATGTCATCCAAAACAATCATGTATATAAAATTTCCTTTCAACTGAATGCTTTAACACGTGAAAAAAAAACCTTTTCAAATTTTGACATAAGTCGCCAAAAGGGTCACTAAGTCGCCAACGTGGCTGTATTTGTAATTCTCTTAATAATTAGTTTTAATCAATTAATTTTTATTAATTATAGTTAAATTGTTGTATTGTCATCCAAAATAATCATGTACATTACGTTTCAGCTTAATTGAGCGCTTTAAAATGTATTTTATTAACGATTGAAAATTCCACCAAGATAAATAAATAAACAAACAAATAAAATATGTATAGAGATCGTGAGCTAGTAGTAGGAATTGAAAAAAGACGTAATTTGGCATCGAAAAATGATTTTCAGCCAAACTGGCCAAACCCGGTCTTTATTGTTACGAAAATGCAGACGCCACTCACGCTTTTTAGCATTTTTAATTAATATCTTTAAAAATAATCTTTATATATGTAATTCTTCTGTGCGTGTGTATGTAACTGAACTCCTCCTAAACGGCTGGACCGATTTTGATGAAAAATTTTGTCTGTTCCAGCGGACTCGAGAATGGTTTAGATTTAGAATTCGGTTTAGAAATGTTTATTTAATTAATTTTTTATTTATAAATTGTTGATCTTGGAATGTTTTACATTGGATTCGGCAGACTGCGCTACGATCGCAGTATCGAATATTAAAAAATCTTTTATTTTGAATTTAAGATGTGTGTACAGGACAACGTCTGTCGGGTCCTCTAGTATATATATATATATATATATATATATATATATATATATATATATATATATATATATATATATATATATATATATATATATTTTTTTGGTTTGTAATGGTTCAATGCTCTTGGTTCTTTCGGTTTGTTCTTTAGACGTTTTAGGATTTATTAGTCTTCTTTTTAATTTATTTACTGCTATATATATATATGTGGGGGCGTGTGTGTGTGTGTGATGAATTCCCAGCCCCTCAAGTGTCAGTTGGGGTATAAAATTCCTACCAAGACAACTCAACCCACCTCCCGCATAAGAACTTTGACTTCTACTTTCATCGACGAAAAGAAGACACGTGTACTAAGGACTCTCGCTGCAGATCAACGCTGAAAGTTCTCTCGTTTTTGTCATGGCTTGGAGTGCAGGCTACTTTACTGAATATTGAAATAAAATATAATAGGACAAACTGCTGCCCGTTGCATTTCTCCTGTCAATCCAAGAATTTCTCCAAAACATTATATATATATATCATCCGTATATTTATCATATCATATCCTTTTTATTAACACTTTCTACTAATGTCTAAAATAATTTTACTTCTTTGGTTTAAAAATAACATTGTAATGTTAATCATAATCGGCTAGTCCAAAATCCCTATCCAGCCCATTCTATCCAATCAGAACTACTATTACGTAATAACCACTGCCAGAGTATAAAAGCAAAAATCTTGTGTAATCGCTCTTTTTTGTCTGCTTGCCTTCATTATTAACCAGCCGGCTGCAGCGCGTTTGGTGTTTGTCTTTGACTGTGTTTATGCCATGATGTTTGCTTCTTGTTATGTGTAATGCCGTCCCTACTTAATCTTTATGTGTTTCCAGATGTGAATAAACTGTATTATTGAGGTACATGACTGCCTAATCAATCCCATCATATAAAATGCATCAACATACAGTATCACTCACACACCACCGGCAACGCCCTACTTTTGGTTCACCATTGTTTAAATCAATCACTCGCCATGACAAATTATGCACTGCTAAAGTTTATTATTACATATATATAGAAGAATAATTGCATTATGACTACCTGTTCAATATGAAGTAGGACCAAATTTCACCCTCAGAACCGTCAACTTTCGGGGAGTCGACCCGCCAAAGTGCTGAAAGGTAGTCTGAGGTAACTAGTATCAGGCACTTACCAACTTGTCCTGCAATTTCAACACGTTGCGAGATGGTAGCGTGGCAGCCCAAATCATGATTTTTCAGCTGGAGCCACAAATGTTCATTGAGATTATGTCAGCTGTAACCACAAATGTTCATTCAAATTATGTCAGCTGGATTCGGAGATTAAGACATGACATGAAATTCAACAGAATATTCCTCAAACCGCATGATATTGTGCATTATCATGCTGGCCATTACCCACGGAGAATACTGTTCCCATGGAAGGGTTCATCTGATCTGCTCAGTGATGCTCACACATCACGCAAACGTCAGGATTTGTTCTTTGGAAATAATGGGTCATATCGTGTTTCATGAAAGCATTGCCCACATCATAATACCTCTACCACTGTCTTGCATAAGGGCCACTGTGCATCCAAGTGCCAGAGTTTCCAATTAAAATCGTATATTCGCCTTCACTCCTCAATGTGACTGACCAGGAAATGTGATTCGTCGAACCAGGTGATTTTCTATGCCATTTTTGTATAATTCAATGCCGATGTTCCAGGACCCACTGCAGGCGCTGTTGGAAATGACAGGTCATCAGCCCACGTCCAACAGGAACGCGATTCAGACGCTGACTGCGTAGACTATAACATGCAGCGTAAGCTGATTTGTGTATTGCCGTATGTTGCCGCTATTGAAGTTGCTGGTCATATCAGGAATTGCAATCCTTTGGCAATGGCGAACAATGCGTACGTTTCCACTCCCCTCTGGAATAGATGTTTCGTGACCGATACACCACTAGTTGTCAACTTGCCGTTTCGCCATACTCTACTTTGGATAAGTACTTACAACGGCTTCACGTGAGCAACCCACTAAATGCACCGCTTCTGATATTGGTGTTGCCAGGCTCCTAGCCATAATGATTTAACCTTCATCAAAATCTGATGAATCTGCTGTTTTTCGTATTATAATGCTTAACATTCTACGAGTAAGAAGACAGAATATGGGCGATTTGCATACTCCGCAAGTACCAACCGTTGGTGTGCTGTTGTATTGTCTCTGAAATGGCTCATTGCTGTAAGTGAGGGTGATCATAATGTAATGGCTCTTCGGTGTACGTAATAGAAAGTAAGAGAGAGCATTCACAATAATGATAGTACAAAAAATATATTTCAACCTTAATAATCCAAAATTATTATTTTTTATTGTATTTGCACCAGTATGGATTATATACACTGAGATCATAATTACTATTACACTTTATATAATGATTTTCTTTATTACATGCCAGTTTCCTATTGCATAATAAAGATATCTTATTGTGTTCCTACCAGATAAATGAAACATTCGACGCGCTTCTTGAAAAGAGATTGGAGTAGATATATTGATAAGAAAATTGAATAGAACAATAAAAATGTTTCAAATATATAAATACAGCTGACTGAGAAAAACAATTAACCTCTCTTCTTTCATTCAGCTGTCTAGTCAGGATATTCTGTCGAAGATAAATAAGTGTCAACTTTGTAGAGTTTATATTATTGGGTAAGTAATGTATAAATATCTTGGTTGTAAGTTTTTAAAGCTTATTTAATAATTTTCTTTTTATCAATGAGTATTGTCTCATTAACATTTTTTATCTAAATAAGTCAAGTATAAAGAAAGTATTTTGAATTTTTGAGATCACGAGATATATAATTAAAATGTCGATTTGAGCACAGCTTAGTGTTTAATGTTTATCAAATTTTAATGATTATTGGCAGTTCATAAAAATGGATTTTTTTTTAATGGAATGATAAAGTTATATTTGAAAAAATATAATTCTAATGTGTTAAAAATGTAAAATTATTATATAAATAAAATTTACTGTTTCCTACCATTCTAAGTTTGTCTTTTTCTCTTCGCACTTCAAATTTTAATATCTGACAAAAATAGGCTTAAGAACAAGTAACTTCATTTCAAATTTTTATCTTATTTGCCATTTTTAAATTCCTTCCTTTTATATATTCAAGACAAAGATTATTATTGCTTTATAAAAATTTGTAGGAACAATACAGTTTTTTAAAAATATAAAAAACTATACATCTTAATCAGATACCTTAATTATTATGTATTTTTATCGAAACTACATGGTAAATAATAAGAGACTTAGAGTGTTAGGAGTTTCCGATTACTGAATAAATTAGACTAAATATTGGCTAGATGATCATTTACTAACATTGGTCATGTATTCAGGTAACACCAGGGCGTGATATGAGAATCTAATTAAGGTTTTATCCACGCCACAAAAATAGTAATAATTCATGATAAAAAAAGGTTAAACATATTTTTAATTTACAGTTACATTATAGAACATTATAAAAATTACTAACAAATTACTAAGGTTAAAGCATGAAAATTGAATAAAGGGAAGAAATCTCGTGCAAATCAAGCAGAGAAGAAGGAACGAGGCAGTCCGGAGAAAACAGGTCTTTTTTTGTGGGTTCATCTTGGTTCACTTCTCTCGGCTCGCAGGCTGGTTCCAGTTAAGGGAATTTCGGTGGGTGCCGAGACACGCCACGGTGCTCTCCTCCCCAAAATACCGAAGGTACAGAAGTCTTACAGTTTTTCATATGATGAAAAGTCCTTGTTTCACAAAGTTATATGGAAATTCAAAGGTACTTCTGGTTGAATCCGACCTTTTCACCAGAGCGAGTCGTGACAGGTATGGGCACATGGTGATCAAGTGTAGGAGGTACAACCGTACACTTCCTTTTCTGCACTGGTAAGGGTTCCTTTGTTAAATCCGTGTCATTCAACAGAAAATATGGCTTAAGCTGATCAATGCTGATCGTGGATGTCCTGTCATTTATATTGATTGTAAAATGTTTGGCGGTCAAATGGTCCGTAAAACATAAAATGGTCCTCGATAGGGTGCTGATGGTTTTAATCCCTCAACCCTGACAAATATATGAGACCAGGTTTTGAGGCTGTGTGCACGGAACATGAGGTAGATGAATAACGGGAAGCAGGAGTTGACTTAAGAGTCCGAAATGTCTCTCTCAGCCTTAAGAGAAACTCAGAGGAATCAGTTGGAGCCCGACTTGAAGATTCACAAAATTCTCCTGGAAGCACAATGGTTTCTCCAAACACCTTTTCAGCGCAGGATGCATTGAGGTCCTCCTTAATGCACGTTCGCAAACCCAGCAGGACCACTGTTAACGATTCTGTCCATTTGTAATCGTAACATCGAAGAGCTTGCTTGAGGGTACGATAGAGACGTTCAACTATACCATTCGAAGAAGGATGGTACTGAGTAGTTCGCATTCATTGTATTCCCAACATAGATTTCAGGCTGTACAGAAGACGAGACTGAAACTGGCCTCCTTGATCTGTGATTATGATAGCAGGTATATACTCCAAAGCGCGATATCTAATTAGCGATGAAGCTTTTTGGCACGGCTTCAGCAGAGGTATCGCTGAGAGGAATAACCTGCAGCCATCGGGTGTAGCGATCGATGCATGTCAACAGGAAGGTGAAGCCGTCAGATGGTGGGAATGGTGCAACTAGATCCACATGTACGTGCTGAAATCTCACGTATGGGGCTCACGGTATGCCTCTGTATTTTAGATCATTGGCATGCAACGCAGCATCTTGTCTATTTAGCGATGTCCTTCAGCATGGACAGCCAGATGAAGCGATCTTAGATGAGGCGCTTTGTAGCACGAATACCTGGCTGGGAGAGATTATGGAGAAAGCGAAATACTTCAAAGCGAAGTTCCTCTGGCACATAAGGCCGTACCTTTTCTCCACTGACATAACAGAAGATTTCAAGAGCATTTCCCATTTTTAAAGGTTTTAATTTAATGGATAAATCATTGGAAAAATTAAGGTTTTAAGTTCCTCAACTTTGGTTTGACTGTCGGCTAAGTGTTGGAGATCAGTGGTTGAAAGATTAAGAAGACACAGTACGATTCAATTGACAAAAATCGGTTGAAAAATCAAATCTAATTTTTCTAGCCTAAATTATTCCTTATATACATTTCTATAGCCTCACAAAATTTGAAAACTCTGAACTTAAAAAACGCAGAATTATGATAGCTTTTACATTCATTTTTATTCACATCCCTATGTCAAATCAAAACTTTAAACTTACTTATCTCAGAAAGGTAAAATAACTAGTTAGTCTTCATTTAAAATGCTAAGGCTTTTTTCTATCATGCCTAATGCTTTGAATTTTTTTTACCTATTGTTAATAGTACATGTAACAAAAGTTGGTATGTATTTTTGAATCAAAGCAATACTTATTTTTAAAAAAATAGTTGGTTAGAATTTTCATATTTTTTAAGGGATTTTCAATAATTATTCATAAAAAGAAGTATTGTACAAATACCAATCGTGTTATCGCAAAACCCATACCAATTTTTATTATACATAGTTGGATGTACTTGTAAATCAAATTTCATGAGTGTACATAACTTTTTTCCTTAAAAAAATAAATCTCAAACTTTTTATGAAATTTTGAGCACAAAAAAATTTGTTTTACATAGTATACACACATAGGAGGCAACCAAAAAAAATTTTGAAAATCCTTAAATTAAAAATTTTTGCTTAAATCGTACCATGTCCCTTTAAAGGCATTAATTCTTGAGAGAGCATCTGCCACGGAGTTATCAGATCCTGAAACATGTGTGATATCTGTTCTGAACTGCGATAGGAAATAGAGATGCTTGAGTTGACGGGGAGAACACGAGTCTGAGATTTTACTAAACGCAAAAGATAAATGGCGATGATCTGTAAATATTATAAAATTATGTCCTTCCAGCTGGTGTCAAAAATGTTTTATTGCTAAGTATATAGCAAGAAGTTCCCTGTCATACTTGCTGTATTTTGTTTCTGCTGCGCTCAGTTTACGTGAGAAAAACGCTATAGGTTGAGGACCATTTTCAGTCAAGCAATTTAATGCAGCCCCAATTGCGGTGCTGGACGCGTCAACGAGTAAACAGAGCTGTTGGTCGGGAGTAGGGTAAGTCAGGGTTGTAACGTTAGCCAATGAGGATTTGCATTATATAAATGCGGTCCCTGCTTCCTCGCTCAAAGGAACTGGACATTTATCATCTTTTACAATTAGTAAACAACTGTTAAGAGGTGCTTGCGCTGCGGCTGCAAGGGGTAAAAAACGTCTATAAAAATTTAACATGGCCAAAAAATGCCTTAGTTATGAAATAGTATCTCGCTTAGGAAAATTTGCAATGGCTTCGATTTTAACGGGAAGTGGTTTAACACCCTCAGCTGTTATGAGACAACCCAGAAATTTTACAGATGTTTTGCCTAAGACACATTTATCAGGGTTTAACGTGAGACCGTAATCTTTTAAACGAGAAAAGATTTGATGTAAGGGGTCAAGGGGTGTTTATATTCTGAGGAAGATGTGCGATGAGCAAGTCATCAAGATATGGAATACAAAATTCTAGATTAGCTAAGACATAGTGCATGTGTTTCTCTGAAATGTTTGACCAGAATTTTGAAGTCCAAAAAAAAAGCAGTATACTCAAACAGACCAAATGGGGTAGTTACTGCTGTTTTAGGAATATCGGGTGGATTTATTCCTATTTATTGATACGCTCGGGCCAAATCCAAAGTAGAGAATATAGTTTTTATGTACAGATTTTGAGTGCAGTCTTGAATGTGGGGGACTGGATAGCGGTCGGGCACGGTAACTGATATAAGTCTACGGTAATGACCACAGGGTCGATACTCTCCATTAGATTTTTTAACAACATGCAGTGGGCTTTCCCAGAGACTCTTTGATGGACGAATTATACCTTGCGCTATAAGGTATTCTAACTCTTTCTTAATAGCTTTTTAAATTGAGGGTGCGAGGCGACGAGGTTTTGAAAAAACTGGTGGACCTTTAGTTTCTACGTGATGATAAATTTGATTTGAAGTATCAACATTTATCATTTGTGAAGGGTTAATTAATTCGAGATATTGTTTAAAAACTTTATCAAACTTAGTATAGCCGACTAATATTGCTAGGTTAGATGTTACAGACTTAATTTTTGGAAGTTGGCCATTCGAAGAAAGTTTAGTGTTCGCGTCGATAACTTAATGATGTTTAGCATCGACAAGCAAATTAAAATGCTTCAGGAAATCAACCCCAATGATTGGTTGGCGTACATTTGCGATTACGAAAGACCAAGTAAATTGGCGTCGTAAACTTAAATCAAGTAAAATTCTTTTTGTGCCATTCGCAGAGTACAAATTTAAGTCTTGTTGAACTTTAGCCTGAGGCGTGAAAGATTTCGGAATAACAGAAATATCCGCACCTGTATCGATCAAAAAAGTTATCTTAGATGTTGCATCGGCCAATAAAAAACGCGGTTAATGAGACGATCGCCTGTGACGTCAGGCGACGATCGCCATTCTAGTTTTCCGAACGAAAAGAGCATGGAGTAGCACACTTTTTTGCCTTGTTGCCAAAACTTGTATGGTAAAACAATATCCATTTATGGGTTCTTGGTACATTTTAAAACGATTTCGCAAATTATTGCGATTGAGGAAATGGTTTGAGTTGTGGGCTGGGCTACGGGAGCGCTTCACGAAAGTGGTTAATTCGCTTACCTGCTGTGTAAGTTGAGCAATTAGTTGCTCTAATTGCAGATGTTCTTGTTCAGATGTTACTGCAACTGAATTAATTCCCTGTGAAACACTCAAGTCATTGATTTTATCAGCAACAATATCTAACTGATCTAAGTTTTCGTTAAGACCAACAAGAATTGTTTGCGTTCCATTAGGCAAACGTCCGAGCCACTGCGATTTCAAGGTGGCTCACCAACATTATCGTCGGCGAGGGAACGCATGCGAGTAGAAGCTGTGGTGGCCGTTGGTGTCCTAATTCTAAACCCTGGAGAAGAGTTCGAATTTTAGAAGCCTCCTTTCTAAGTTTACCTCGATTAGACGCTTTTTTAAGACTTCGTACTTTCCGTTTTAACGTGGTTTTTGAACCAAGTCACTAACAGAATTTAATATGTCCGACTCAACAGCAGACAGAACATAATTAAATTTAGTGGTATCATTAGATATTTTTGCTAAGTCGAACTGCGCCACTAATCTCACAAACCGTATCGCAGGGTTGTTTCCAAAAAGATGGTGGTTTGACTGCCACGTGGGATATCTGGTTATTTTCGCATTCATTAGGCATGTTAGTAGGTAAATCAAAATCAAAATTTATTTTACATAAGTATATTTCTATGTTGTTGAAAAACAAAACAGTTTGGAAAATGAAATTATACTTGAAATGAAATATTTATATACAGGATTAAATATCGTACATACATATGATACATAAAAAATTATTTCTACGTGAAATGGGCAAACGGTTTTTGAAAAAAAATTAATCAACGTATGTTAAATGGGAGTGCAACAGAAATTTTTGAAAAAAAAAAGCATACAGCACATACATAAATGAAAAAGATAAGTATAAAAACTTACTGATTTTCCAGCGACAGCTCAGGCATGAAATGATCTCGGTTCTGCACAAACTGGAGGTGGGAAGAATCCATGGATTAGATTAAGATTGGAGGATTAGAAAATCAACATTATTTTCAGGAAGATGAATTCACGCGATGTTAAGAGATTGAATTCACGCGTGTTTGCTTTAACATTATAAACCTGGTCACCAATTATGGCGTGATGTGAGAATCTAATTAAGGTTTGATCCACGCCACAAAAAAATAGTAATAATTCATGATAAAAAAAATTAAACATATTTTTTATTTACAGTTACATTATAGAACATTATAAAAATTACTAACAAACTACTTAGGTTAAAGCATGAAAATTGAATAAACGGAAGAGGTGTGCTGATGTCTCGTGCGAGTCAAGCAGAGAAGATGGAACGAGTGAGTCCAGAGAAAACATGTCTTTCTTTTGTGTGTTTATTGTAGTAGTTCCTATATAAGTCAGCAACAACCTCCGGACAGAGGGGATCACATTTGTCTAGTGGTTAAGTTACTTGGCTTCGGATTCATAGATCACGGGATCTAATCCCCGACATTGGTGACCTTGGCTGAAAAGAAAAACGCAAGCCATCTGATGTGTCGTAGAGCCATCTACCCGCAACAAAAGCAATCAAAAGTCGTCAGACCCACTTGACGACAACTTATATTGTTCCCTGCTCCTTAATAAATATGCATTTCTCGAAATCATTTCTAAAAGCACCCCGAGTCTGATAGATGCAACCCTTAGAATTTAAAACTACTTTGTTCGCAACATATATATTATAGGTTCACTTTTAAAACGATTTACAGTCATTATTTTTTGAATGCGAGTGCTGTCACCACCGCTCTTAGAAGACGACTGGAGCAAATGTATGAGTGTAAACTATTATCCAGTGGCGTAGAGGGGAGGGCTGCAGAAGAGGTCATAGCCCCGGGTGGCATACGAAAAGGGACAGCGACAAGCACCGCGATATTTAAATTCAAAAAATATTTCAAACGCCAAATCACGCCCGCGTGATGAAACTGACGGAAACAAATGAAAGCTTTAATACAAGCACAGATGCAGGAAGTTTATTAGTCATTCGTTTTTATGTTACTTAGGCTTCTAGCAACCAGTACTGTGTGAAGTTAATGATGCTCAAAATTATTTGCAAACAGAGGGACTAAATATCCATCAATGAGCTCAATAAGTACATGCTTTATAGACCGTATTAGAAGCAAAACGATAGGAATTCGTGGATGATGCTTTAATACATGCTAAAACTTTATATGAAGAGCTTGAAATTTCTTTTGAACTCCCATGACGAATCAGGAGGAAGCATATATTTGGTGACGGAAGTAAAGATCTTCAGTTATCGTACGAAGATGACTTATGGCGAACAATGTTTTCTTTTCAATAAACAGAGTAACTGCTGAAATTCGAGAAAGGATTCAACAGTTGCAGAATATAGCACAAAAATAAGCTTTTTAAGGCCTGAAGTGGTATTGAACGTGAACGAACTTAACTTAGATAAACTCCTCAAGACATTAATAAAGAATTGCAATTTGAGCATGTACGTCTACAAGCTTTCGCAGCTGCAACAGACCCATGCTGTTAAAAAGAACTCATTGGGTCCGGCTCTCTGGGCTTATTAAAATATATTATTAAGTCCAAACTTGAAGATGGTTTACCAAGCATTGTCATAATGTTGAGAATTTTTTTAACATCTGCCATCAGTAATGCCAGCTATGAGAGCAGCTTCTCTAAGCTAAAATTAATCAAAAAATTATCTCAGATCGACTTTGCCCATATTAAGGCTAACAAATTTAGCTATTCTGGCAATTGAACATGATATACATATTAATATTGACAATTGTATAAAAGATTTTGCTATGAAGAAAACACGAAAAGTGCATTTTTAATCAATAAAAAATTTATAAAGCTGTTTTTTTTTACTGTTACTAATTTTCTTGTCTAATAATTAAAGTAGAGGCGAAAAATTTCCGGTTGGTTCCAGGCGGCGAAAGCAAACGCTGAGCCACTGCTATTAACCATTTCTCATGCCACAATTCGCACTGTAAGATTCGCCCGGAAGTTTAAAAATCTTTATAGGGGGCGCGGCCATCGAGGACAGAGGAAAGGGGAAAGAAGGAGGGGAAAAGTGAGCATGATGGCGAACGTCAACAACTTGAGGAGAAAAAAGTCAACAAGATGGTGGAGTGAGAGAACATGTCAGAATGAGAGGGATAGTGATTACGTTGAGGAGGATAGAAACAAAATGGCGTTAACAACTTAAAATTAAATGTATCATAGTTAGTTTTCCTATTTGTGTTTGTGTGTGTGTGGCTGTCTTTGGAATAAAACTCTTTAGCTTTTAAAGAAGTAGTGACTTTATTGTACCTGGATTATACTGATGACATGTTATATTTGAAGAGAAAGAACCTACGAAATCCTTATTCGCACCCTTATTATTTTTGCTTGCTATACAAATGTGGAGTAGTGTGTTGTAGTGTATTAAAATTAGCACGACATTGTTCACTGACTTTTCTCTCTCGGTCTATCAATATTCATCGTTCTCTGTCATTTTTTTTTTTTGTATTTTTACTATAACACAATTCATTTGCCTGCTGTGAGAGGAATCACAGTTATACGTTAATGAAAAACAATTCAAGTCTTGATACGTCTATGACAACTCAATAACATTGTTAGTGCAATTAAATCAGTAGGATGTTTTTAGTAAGTAAAAACATTTCCCGATACAAAATTTAAATTGTTCTTTTCACCATAAAACATAAATAAAAGATATTTTTCTGGAACAATGTTCAGTAGTCTGGTGGTTTGGGTACTGCTGTAGAGCCACATAGCAAGTTATAAAGATATATTTCGAAACTCTTATCAATAGTCAAATAACGCAGGCTTTTGTTGAGAAATCTGAATTGATTCCTCAATCAAGAAACCCCAGAGTGTGCGGGGTTAAGACACAAACATTGTCGCATTTAACACACAACATCCATCAATATTCTACAAGTCATTCTTAGGTGGAATCACAACTTGATTCAATCATTTCCAACCTTGAAGCTCACAATCTAATCAATTGTTTAATTTTGAAGCTTTGACATTCGTCCAACTAATCGGAAAGCACATTGACAACAATGCATTATAAAATGTACTGGTCTACCAGAGTCTGATAAATATTGCTGTAGGACATATTAATGCATTTAATACTTTTAGTATTGATTTATTTTACTCTTCTTATAATTAATATTCTTGTTTTTCTGAGAAACTTTTTATGAAATGTAAAAAATATTACTTTTTTTCAGGAAACATTATGGCTTCGGATGAGCCACCTCATCAAAATATCAGAGGTTTACTTTTCCCAAATGCACCCTTTTTTAGCAAGAAGAACATTGAAGATACACTAGATAATGTTCCTCATGATGGGGATATTATCATTGCTTCTTATCCCAAAACGGGTACAACTTGGCTTCAGTACATTGTAATGCAAATTGTCTCTAAAGGTGAATTATATCCAAAGTTTGATGATTGCGTTTTCAAGTATGTGCCATTTCTGGAAATGTCAGGAGTATCTGTCTTAGATAAGATGGAAAAGCCAAGAATGTACAAGCACCATTGTCCTTACAACATGATCCAAAAGAACAACAAGGCTAAATACTTATATGTTTACAGAAGACCCGAAGATACAATTATTTCTTTTTACCATTTCTTGATAAATTTGAATCTTAATCCTCCGGAATTGGATGTATTTTTCGAAAAATTTCTTTCGGGAGAAATTGGGTACGGCAGTTACTTTGATCATGTGCTCTCGTTTTATACGCACAAAAATGACGAAAATATATTGTTAATATCTTACGAAAAACTTCTGCACAACAGAAAAGATGAAATCTTGAGGATAGCTAAATTTTTAGGAGAAGAATATAACAGAAGTCTCACTGAAGATGAATCTTTGTTGGAAGCTGTTCTGGAGCGCACCAGTTTCGATTATATGAAGAAAAATTTATCTCTAACTAATCCAAATGCAAGAAATGAGAAAGAGAAAAAGACTATTAATTTTTTCAGGAAAGGAGTGGTTGGAGATGGGAAAAAATCATTATCTTCCGAACAACTAAAACGTTTGAAAGATGTAGTGAAGAAAAAACTGAATGGAAGTGAATTACTTAACGAATGGATTACCGAATAAACTAAGAAAACTTCTTAACATTAATATATTTTACCATATATCTGATAAACCTTTCATTAAAAAAATTCAATGAATTATTTTAATTTCAAGATTTAAAACTGGACTTCGATGTATTCGATTCCAATTTTCTAGATAAAATAGCAACTTGTGAAACAGAAGTATTAATGCCACATTTAACAAAGAAAACTTTTTGCACCTAAATGTATTTTTAGAGCAAAATAAAATACTATTTTGGGTTTTTGTGTTAGTTATTTTCCTTGAACTACGATTATCTTTGCATGCGGAGCGTGTCCGGAAACTAAATACCGTTTTAAAAAAACTCGTATAAGAAACTTTTTTTCAAAATAAATTTTTTTTACAATAAAAAGAGCACATCATGACTATTTTTCTACTTAGTTACTACCATTATTCAGACATTTGTCTCATCGTGAAACCAGCTTGTCTAGACCCTTTTCAAAGGGAGATGTCACCAATGAAGAGAGCTTTTCATGAACAGCTCTTTGTGGAAACTTATCGCAAAGCAATCTTATTGTGAACCGTCTGTTTTCACGAATTTTCTCATTTATTGTACTTTTTCAATCTCAAACCATCCTTGACAACTGAAAGTTGATCACTCTTTGCATCGTCATGAACATTGGTGCACCCGTCATTTACTTTTGCCATTGATTTTGATGCCACTTTCTCACAATTCCATCACTCATTACACTTTCGCCATAAATCTCTACATGCTGACGATGAATTTCAACTGGCTTAATATTCCTTGCGTTCAAAAGATGGATTACCGAACACATTTCACTGTCGGAGGATCGGCAATCGTCTTAAGCACTTTGAACGCTCACTAACATCTGTAAAAACAACCTAATACTACTGTAATGGCATCACTGTACTGACAATCGACCAAAACCCCATATGCGCAAACAGTGGCGTAATGGAGATGATTAGGGGCCCCCTGCAAAGTCGGGTTTTGCGCTCCAAGCCGGATCTTACAAAGCGTCAGTTAACTTGGCGTCAGTTAAGACTTGGACCCCCTAGAATCCTGGGTCACCCGCATTGCGGAGTGTACGTTATGCCACTGTGCACAAGGGATGAACTCCGATACTACCGCTGTGGCCGTGGTAGCCGAGTGGTATAGGTATCGGATCGTTGCTTGCTTTGTCACGAGTTCGATCCCAGTACCCCTTAAGACACGCCATGTAGGGCAGCGATGCACGTTAAATCTGTCGAGAGCTGAAACGTCTTCCCGTTGGTGTGGTATGGTAGTTAGGAGAGGGAGTGCCAGCTCAGGTGTCGTCCACGTCACTTGACCATGGTTCAAAATTACGTGGTCCGTTGTCAAAAGCCCTCGTGTAGCTGAAGAGTGCGACGTTAATATTCAATCAATCCGATACTACCGCTGCGGTTGCGGTAAAACGAAACGGTACTTAGTTTCCGGTTAAGCCTAGTAATATATGAAATGTATTTCTAAATTCGTAACAATGTGATATAAATGATTCTTTAAATAATTGAAAAATTGATAGTTAAGTTCACAGATACTTTGTAAATATGAATACGATTTATATAACATTAAATTTTTACTTATTAAATTATAATTTAAAAAATACTAGAGCAGATAAGATACGATACTTTCCTGAGTTTTGGCCGAAGGTGGTAAACTGGAGAGGTAATTAATTATACTGAGGGAATACTAGTGTTTGTACCTATGATAATATATGCATTTCACAATGTCACTTCTACTTGATATCCAGCTAATACGGAGAGATATATTGACGCAATTGTTAAAAGCTGTACATGTTCCGTAATCTCTTTATATGCATAGACCTTTAAAAAACAGGTTGTAAAAGGTTTTATGAAGCTGACTTTTGAAACAATATAGCTAAATTGAAAAATATTAAGTCATAAAATCTTTTACTTTTATCGACCTTAATTAAAGATCTATTTATTAAATAATCATTTTTCAGTGTTTAATCCCAGGCAAAAGTTGTAGGTTTAAAAACTTCATATTTTACTTTGAAAAATTGAAATGTTATTAAAAGCAATATGTACTTTCCTTGCCATAATGCATGAATGGAATCGATTTTTTTCATAGATAAGATTCAGTTATCGTACATTTGTTTGCGAATGGAAGATCCTACAAGGTGAGGTCCTCTTACAGTTGGCTTCAAGGAAGAAGATTCAGTGTTACTCTACCAAGAAAGTGCCAAATGTGCTCTATCAAATTAATTCAGGTGAACGAGATGCCCATACCTTTTGTTTCCTAATCAAAAAACTATTTATCTGCAAGTATAATTGAATGGCGTTGAACATTATCAGAATCAATTATCATCAATAGCTTTTACATGCTGTTCAAACGCTCTGTCGCAATATTTTTGACCATTTTCACTGCCTCTTTTGAACACATGCAAGTCTGATTTATTTCCTAAAGAATTCCCGATCCATATCATGATTCTACTTCTGTTGCATGCATGTCTTTTTCATTCACGGTTGATTTCTTGCTCCATCTAAATCAAAATACACTCATGTCCAAATTTAAGATCACACACACACACAAACATAAAATCTCTGAAACCTTCTGAACTATTTACTGTGTTGCCATGAAATTTGGCACAGAGACATGTTGCAATATCAGAAAAAATATAACAACATGGAAAATATTTTAATTGTGAATTAAGATATAAGTCACATCAAAAAGTGTAAAATCATAAATTAGAGATAAAGCATTTACCTCGCGGAAAAGTCTGTGTAATATGGAGCGTGCTCAATGTGAACTGCTATACAATCGCCACAACTCGCTTACATACTGTTTTGGAGGGTGTCAAGAAGTATTTGAGGCAACATTGTCCGTTTTTCCAAAAGCGGGTTTTTTAATTCCTGGGGAGTCGTGGAAGGAGAGCTAAGCTGAGAAATGGCTTTTCTAGACTAGGGATTCCCGAAATGGTCTATATAGACCCCCCAGGGGTCTATAATGAGCTGAAAGGGGTTCACACAAATGAAAAAATAATTTGGGGCCAATGAAGTGACAATGGAGTACAATGTGATTGGGGCTGTCATTAAACCAGATCGTGACTTTATGTTTAAAAAAAATTGATCTGGTGGAAACCTGATTTAACCAAATTTAACTAGTTTATTTATTATTATTAAATTTTTAAAAATTAAATTTAGTTAAATTTTTATTGTTTTATTAAATTTAGTTAAATTTTTATTGTTTTGTTAAATTTAGTGAGATTAATTTATGGTTATACTAGGTGATAGTATAGATTTTATTAAGACAAGGACCATTTCAGCATTTCTTTCCAGAATTAAGCTAAAGAAATATAGTATAGGACTTCGCGAATTTTCTGAATTTGTCACAGACAATCTGTCATGACATTTTAACCTACGTTCAACATTTAAATGCCCTTTACTCAAATTTGGAAACAAGGTTTGAGATTGATTCTTTCATAGTAATACCATAGTAGACAATGAATTCATGCAGTCACATTGAAAAAAAATGTCATATTATAGTAGTAACTGATCAGAATAGGCCCTAACGAAGATCTTAATATAAAGTTTAGAAACGTATGTCTGCAATTTTGGCTTTAAAAGGACATACTTGTTATTTGCCGCACATTATGAAATATCGTGAGAAAGTTGTTAATTGCTTTTTCTAGTGAGAGGGAGTTTCAGTGAGTTTGCCAATTTCAAAAACAAAAAAAGAAAGGGGGGAGGGACTGGACAGTTACTAACAAAGAAGATTTAGAGTTAAACCTGACTAGATTGATATTAAATGTTGAAAATTTGATATTGAAGCAACAGAAACTTCCATTTCATCAAAAGTATTTGTGTGCTGTTCAGTTATTTTATGCAGCATCTATTTTACGCATCAGTTTAATTTTAATTTAATTAACATGTGCTTCTTAAGTTTAAACGCTATACTTCACTACAGTTAGAAATTTAATTCTTTTAAAGTAAGTAGTAGTACCATCTGTCAAATAGACATTTAAGTTGATAAATTTGCAAAAATTCAATATTAGGTAAGTAGGGGAAACCCGAACCGGAAGAACATAGCAAGGGTCCAAGCAGACAAAAAAGTTTGGGAACCTCTGTTCTACACCATCTCAAACATATTCAATAGAATTGCGATCTGGAGACCTCTGAGATCAATCTGCACTGCGAATATCCACTCCTTCATGAAATTCATCAACAATGCGAGTTCTAAGTGGCCGTGTATTATTGTACATAAAAATGTAGGTCTTAAGGACCCAAAGTCTGGACCCATAAAACCCAGAAAAACCTCACACAGGCTTCCGGAATCTCATATTTACAGAGCTGTAGTCGCTACGAAAACGTGCGGGTACTGTTTAATACTATGTCACCACACACAAGGATTCCATTGCCATCAAATCTGTAGATTTTTGCTTCGTAGAGGGAATGAAAGCAAGCTCTACACATTTTCTCTCCAGGGGAAGACACCACGAGAATTACATTGTCTGATGCATTTAGACTCACCACTGAAAAGAGCACGCCCCCATTCTTGTGGTGTCGACGACTGATGTTTTCAGCTCCACAATATCTGGTCTCTCCTGTTGGATGCAGTCAAAGGGACACACCAAACGGGGCGGGGCGTAAGAGTCGGTTTCTGCAAAACTTCTGCAAGACTGAAAATTCTTCTTGTAGATACAGAAGCAAGGTCACGAGCAAGCTAAGCAGTCACTGTCCGCCTACGTTGTAGCGTGCTTAATGCCAAGTAGTAATCTTGCGCAGATTTCGATGCCCTATGGCAACCTTGGCTGACCATCCTGGTGACAGTATCACTTGTTTGGAATTGATTCCATAACCGGGAGAGCACTTTCGAGCCACTTGTAACCACCGAGATACCTTTGCTTGAGATTGGCCAGCTTCAAGACTGCCAACAAGCTCTCTATCTCAAGGAATTATCTAAACGATTATGAGAAGTGTTAACTCACTGTAAACAGACTAACTTGTTTGTTTTAATGCAATATTTGCAAAACTTTTGGCAAAATTCCTTTATGCTTGAACGGTCTCAATCCAGTAGTTCTACAAAAACTAACGTTAAACATTTTTTCCTAAACTGAAGGTACCCGTACTATTATTGGAAGGTATTGTACTACCCATTCTTCGTAATATATAAAATACAAATTCAATCAGTTTTACTCGAGGCATTTTAAAATTATGACGAAAAACATGTTTGTGACCTTAAGAGGACTTGGTACCCTTTGAACTACACTGGTGTGCAAAAATTAAGGACGAAGTCGAAAAATTAGCATATCAGCTGAACGAAGAGGCAGAGCGGACAGAAAGACCAATCAGAAGATTAAGTAAGGTGATGTACGGTAGCACATGCGCAGATATGCAGGTAGACGTAATGGGGGAGTGTCTGAGTAGTATAAAGCATGTTGTCGGTGTAAGATCAGTATTTCTGGCAAAGAGATTGCACGCCGTATAGCAGTTAAAATCATACCGAGTTGCTGCCTCAGCGAGAAATGGCGAATAATTAATCTGTTAGACGACATCTAGATGCTTTTACCCGAGGTCGAACCATTGGGAAGTTGGAGGAAGGCCGCAGTGTGACAAGTGTGGCTGCAGAGTTCGGAATTGCTCACAGTATCGTTTCACGACTTTGGAGAGAATTTCAAACTACAGGAACAGCTATCCGGGGGTTCAGTAGTGGTCGTCCACGAGGAACCACACCCGCAGATGACCGGTACATTGTCTTACAGGCCAGAAGAAACAGGCGGCAGACAGCGGGAGAAATCGCTAGACACACGACACAGGCGACTGGACGACCGATATCGCGTTTTACCGTGGCCAGAAGACTGCACGGTGGTGGTCTGTTTGCACGACGCCCTGTACGGTGTGTACCTTTAACGCCTGCCCATCGGAGAAGGCGTTCTCTGTGGTGCCGGGAACATCGGAATTGGAGGGACAATGAATGGGGACGAGTACTCTGTACAGATGAGAGCAGATTCAGTTTGAGTAGCGATTCTCATCGCATACTCATCTGGAGAGAGCGGGGAAGCCGCAATCATCCCTCGAACATCATTGAAAAGGACAGGTATGGAGGTCGCGGTGTTCTCGTTTGGAGAGGCATCATGCTTGGTAGTCATACATACCTTCACATCTTCGACGCAGGTTCAGTCAACGGGACCCGTTAATGTAACGAGATTCTTCTTCCATATGTGCGCCTTTTTAGAGGCGCTATGGGTCTGCAGTTCCTTTTCATGGACGACAATGCACCATGTCATCGCACAGTAGCTGCCGAACAGCTCTTAGAGAGTGAGGATATTGAACGTATGGATTGGCCTGCACGATCTCTGGATCTCAATCCCATCGAGCATGTATGGGATTTTCTATGCAGACGCTTGGCAGCTCGTACCTTACCACCAGTAACGATTCGGAAGCTGCAAGACGAATGGGCAGCAATGCCTCAACAACTCATTGACACCCTCATTCTCAGTATGGGCAGACGCTGTGAAACCTGCCTAGCAGTCAGGGGAGATCATATCCCCTACTAAAGACCGGATGTTTCTTGCTGGACACCCATCACAGGGATGTTTCGGCCTTCAGTCGCATTGCGCTCCATGCTACTTTTTCAATCAAGCTTCTTTTTATCCCTCTGATTTCTCTTTTAGTAAGTGTTGCTTACATTACACATGTCCTTACGTATTGGGGATCTTACGGTATTAAATGCGTTGATTTGGAAAGCTTTTGTACAAAGTTATATTGAAAAAACCGTCTCGTCCTTAATTTTTGCACACCAGTGTACTTTCTTTCTTTATGTATTTAAAAATTATATTTTAACACTTTATGTAATGATTCTATTCAAGAAAATGATACGAGATGAAATTTTTGACACATTATTCACACAGTTTTAAATTAAGAAATTTTGGAAATATTTAAAATTCTACTCCTTCTGTAATTAGTTATTTTTTTTACCTGAAATTCTTTTGTATTATTCTTATGGGTGTTATAAACAATTTTAGGGATCGATTTTACAATAACTTAATACGTCTTTGAGGGGGAAAAAAATAAAATGTTGATATGCATGCTAAAAATCAACGAAAAGGCCAATATCTCTTACATTTTAATTTTTTTTAAAAAAAAAGTATTCAGTTTACAGCAAATCTTAATTTTGTTATATGCTTTATATACAACACACAGGACAAAAATGGAAGTTATTAGTAAATAGTTGTGGAAGGAGTAGCATTTTGAATGCTCTAATGTTTCGAAAAACGAACTGAGAAAACCCACTTTAAAGCTTATAATTCTGAAAAAAAAATTATAATAAGCTTAAATGAGCTTAAAATACCACTTTAAGATATTAGTTATATCTTTTTCTTTAAAATAATTGCATTTTCGTACCTTTTCAACCCATACTTTTTTTTATAAATGATCAATTTTAAGAAGGTATTAATTGCACAAGAAAATTCAAGGAAAATGTTAAAACAAAAAAAAATTTCACGACAGAAAATTTAGTTTTTTCTTCACATATATTGAAGTTTTACATTTGTATAAAAAACATATCGGGAATAAGAAGTGAAATTTTGAAATTATTATACATAATGCCTTAATTCAAAAATTTTACATGCACACATTTCACAAAGAAGAAAAATTACATTATTGTATTGCCTCGGAAACATTCTGCCTTATATATTACACATTATTTTTTATAGTTATTACTTCTCTTTATAAAATAGATTTTTTTATCACAACGTTTTTTTGAGCTTTTTTTTTCTAAAAAGTGGGGGGGGGGCGCGAATTGCTTAGTTTGTTTTCAAATGAAGTTTTATTCAACTTCTAACTTTCCGACTTGCACAAATGATGTATCAATCGAAAGATAATAATGCGAAGAATAAGATTAAATAAAAATAAAATAAACGATAGGTCGGTAACATTTTGGGGGTACCAAGTCCTCTGAATTTTGGACATGAGTATATGACAAAGATCCATTTCTACAGTGAAACTAGTCGAAATCTGTAAAAATTACGGACTGCTCTTCATCCTTTGTCAGATCAATATGCGCTCCAGCCCCCTTTGATCGAGTTCTTCATATTCGGTTTAATGGAATTATTTAGTCGTTCTTCTTGCATATGAACCTTCATTGTGAAAACATCTTTGGATAGTGGTAGTCAAAATTCTTTCAGTTGCTGTGAAGTTGGCTACAACTAATTCAGATACAGTGATGATTCTTCGCGCAGAATGGCTAAAAAAAGGTATTTATTGTAACAAATAGGGGGCATAAAATATGTCTTCTTGAAACTGGATTTTCAGATTCAAACTTACTCTTAAGTCGTTTGGACCACACTGCATGACACATTAAATATGTATCGATATTAATTACAAGCTCATTCCCATCCATCTGTATAACACTCCGTCTGAAAGAATTCGATAAACTTGATAAATCAATAATATTTTCGTGCCCAAAGTTTGTGAATGATTAAGTAATTTTTTTAAAACTTTCAAAATTACAAGATTATTTTTAAGGAAATTTATGCTTTTCTTACACAATTATTTTTTTTTTATGGATAAGGTGGTAAATACAAAACTTAGTCTACAATATTGATGTGACATATTAACACTCATAAAAACTCAATTAAATTTATCAAAAACATTATAGAAATATGACCTGAAATACATGTTACTTAATTTTTGAATTCCAAAATAATATACTGATTATTTCGGTATTATTTTATTCAGTTTATTATTAAAATTGCTCAAAAAGCAAAATGGAGTTTTAAAGAGGGACTACATGAATTTGAATTATAATCAAGTGAGACGAGGACAACGCCTGAGCTAATGACTCTTTTTCCTGAACTTCACTTCAGGCCAATATGAAAAATTTGATAACTAAATACTTACAGCTCCCCTCTACCTTTAAAGTACTCTTCCTATACGTTGGAATTAGGACTCATACAGGCAACTCATCTAAAATATAGTTGGCAGCTGCTGCCGACTGCTGTTTGTGTGTATAAACTTAAGAATACAGTATAATCGAGTAGCGGAAAATGCAATTACTTAAAATAGCTAAGCTATAGAAAAAGTGGCTGCATTAAACCTATATCTATCTTATTTTCAGTTTATTTTTTGAAAAGAAATGTTCATAACTATCTACATTTTTTGTAGCTCCATCTAGGGCATGAAGTGAGAGAGTGCACGTGTGTGTGTTTATACCGAATTTTATCTTTGCGCGAGCTTCTTTTTATGCGCCGATTTTGACTTTTTTCATCCTAATTGCAGAAAAAATATTTATTCACTTTTTTCACAAATTTTTGTTTAATATAATCAACAGAAATTCTAAGAGGAACATTTTGCTTTACTTTTATTTTAATAACTGCAACAATGGAAATGAGGAATGTAGGGCAGTTTTCATTTTTGAGCGTTCCCACAATTTTATAACCACAACACGGAATTTTGTCTGCTTTGGAAATATCATTACATCGAACGCACGATACCAAACACGACGATTAAGTTAAATGTAAGAATAAGAATGTTAAGAACAATACATGTCTCGATGAGATATTAAATTAGTGTTCTAATTTCCAGCTGATTAGTGAACAAGCAACTTGATAGACCATATATATTTCGCTACATTATTAACGTTACTCCCCGATGAGAGAAAGGAATGAGGACTTTAATGATCCACATTGACTGTATAATCCATGCAAACTAACGATCAACTGATCAATATAAAATAGACACTGAACTTAAGCGAATAAAGCAAGTTAATCACAGACTCAACGAAAAATACACCGAGAATCGAAATTGACAAAGCTTCATACTCTTTGAACTCTAACGAAAATGGTTCTTTTGAAATAGCATGTCGAACAGAACTTTATAGTAAAAAAAGCAGAAATGTCTGATAGGTTTAAGGTAGCTAAAGATCACATAAGCTTATTATTTTATTCCGAAGCTTCAAAATATCGTGTCTGGACTTAGTAGTACAGTTTTACACCACTAGATGGCTGCACGAATCGTGCATGTCTTTATAACACATTTATCAATTAATAATCTGAAAAATAATTAATAATATGAATTAAATAATATGAGTTAATAATTAATAATATGAAAAAAATTCTAATTTACATGAAAGTAATTAATTAATAGCAAGAAGAGTTCAATGCAAATAGAATTTAATATTAATTGTTACATTTAAATTTTGTAAATATGTAAGAAGTATTTTTAATTTTTATTTAATTATGGGCATTTATATGAGTTTATATATACTGCAAACCCAACTTTATAGAGAAACATGTTTCTCGGGGCGTTTTTCAGTTTGATCAGATTTCTGGCGCTGCATTACCTGTAAATCAGATCTTTAGGCCTACCCTAATTTGGATTTACTTAGTCCTTCTTTTGTGGTCACTTCAACTTATTCACGCAACCTTAAAAAAATAATAATAAATTAATAGCCTTGATAATTAAGAAAAAACGACCCCAAACCGTATGCTGAAACCACTGCTTGTAAATTGAGCGCTGAAACCACGTTCAATGAAAGATGTAGATTTGAATGAATTGCTAGTTCACTGGATGGCAAGCAAAGAGATTTGGATTATCACAAAAATCTTTACTGAATGATTTTATATAAATGTTCAACCCCAGAAATTGAATGCCAAAAGAACGGCAATGGCCTCGAATTTCGAAGTTCTTTTGATTTTTGACAATTCTTTCAGTCTCCTTTCAGAGTATACGATGGTGCAATTTTGCTTTCTGTCGCCTCATGCTACATCCTTGATACTACTGTTAGATCCTTATATGCATAATTATGACATATATATATAATTGCGACATTTAAAACATACTACGCGAAGTTAACATTTCAATAAATTTTTCTTTATTTTTAAATTTAAGACTCGCTGAGTTTAAACTCGCTAATTTAAGTAACTTTCAGTAATGGATTGTATCAATCAAAACAAATTAGAGCTAATTGAAATAAGACCATCAGCTTTAACTGTGTGTTGAATAGCTCTTTCATTAAAATCTTTTTACGTGTAATACGCTATTTTGCTTAATTTTTCAATTTCTACTATTAGCTCACACTCTCTATATATTTATTTATTTATCTTGGTGGAATTTTCAATCGTTAATAAAATACATTTTAAAGCGCTCAAATGAGATGAAATTTTATATACATGATTATTTTGGATGACAATACAGAAATTTAATTATAATTAATAAAAATTAATTGATTAAAACTAATTATTCAAAGAATTACAAATACAGCTACGTTGGCATCATTTTTGGCGACTTGTGTCAAAACTTTAAAAGGTTTTTTTCTAATATTTTAAAGCGCTCATTTGAGCTGAAATTTTCTATACACTATTGTTTGGGGTAAAAATACGATGATTTAATTATGATTTATTAAAATTAATTGACTGAAACTAATTATTTAAAGAATTACTTATACAGCCCCGTTGGTTTCATTTTTAGCGACTTGGAATTTTTTTTCCTCACATTTTAAAACATTCAGTTGAACCGAAATTTTATATACACGATTGTTTTGGATGACAATACGATACTTAATGATAATTAGTAAAAATTAATTATTACTTAATGTTGTGATTCTATCCTATGTATATACATAGTTATATTAATTGTAACTATTTAATAAAAAGTCGCTAAAATGATATTTTTCTTTGTTGATCTAAGTAGGAATTGATTAAATTTTTTTTTATATTACTTGTTTTTTTATATATTTTTGTATAGAAAATTCATTTTGTAGTTAGTCATGATAAGATTAAAGTCGAATAGAAAAATAAGTTTATTAACGTATTTTAAACATAAGAGAGGGTATTATATAACCTTTCGCAACAAGAACAAATCAAGAAAAAGACAGGACTAATACAATGGGGAAACTAATAGGGATATTATAATCACCGGGAAAGTGAAGGGAAATAGTTGTTATTTTTAGAAAGTGTGTATATGTGTTAAGGGGAAATTTACATCACTTAATCTTTGGAAAATGCATGCATAAGTTATTTTGATAAATCAGAACATAATGATAAGATAAGAGCTAAGTTATCGCCGTCTGATACGGGAAACCCTAAGTTTTAGGGACCCAAAATGTGTAAGCAAAAATTTGTTAATTGTTTGGGTCCCTAAGGAAAGGATTAATAAAAGTTTACTAAAAATCATAAGCAATCAAAAATATAATAATTTAATAAAATGTCACACACTCTCCTTTTTTTTCACTTTGCAATATGCTTACAATAGAATGTTTATTCTTTTCATTTTACGTTTCTTCTCGACCACATTTTTATTTTCTAAACACATTATGTTTTGATGAATAAGTATGCAACAAAAATATATTAAAATACATTTTGAGATTTTTCCATCATTAACTTATAAACCATAAGAAAGAAAGAACGATATTTCTAACATAATTATAGAAAACAATGATCTCTGCTGGAGTCGATAGATTTTCTGGGTGTGTAGGTACGCATGCCATATAATTATGTGGCATGTAAAAGATCCCTTAGAATCAATTTGGTTTTGGTACTCTCGCCAAATTTAAATCACGTCAATATTTAGCATCCTTGCTTGAATTAAAAAATTAATTCAAGCGTTCAAATTTGGTAACGAGGCTGCCACTGAATGATGGACTTGCCATGTCTGCAAAGACTTAGTTGCTAAAAAAATGCCACCCTATTGGAAAAAATAGAGAATAATATTTCTTGACATAGTTACTAGATTCAACATAAATTTATTATTATTTACTGTAATTATTTAGACACAGCCAACGCACAGATCATTTTACCTAGCATCCGTTGCCAACTAAGAAATTTAGCATAATCAATCCGCTAACTGTTTCCTTTCATCTGGTGCTTTTCCTGTAGTCGGTTTATTTTATTTAACGTGTATCTTCTTATATCTGACTCTATGTTTTGCAACATACGTGGCGTTGAGTAGTAATTTTGTGTCAATGTGTTAGAAATAGAGCTATAAAATTACTTTAACTTAATAATGTTTAGTTTTACTATTTTATCACTCCTTTCATATTTATCATTGTCTTCCGCTTTGTATTTTCATATTTCAGAAACAGAAAGAAAATGTTTTATTGAAGAAATACCGGATGAAACTTTAGTTGTTGGTAATGTATTTAATTCAATATTTAATTAATCTTAATGAAATGCTGCGTGTAAAAATGTGTTTTAAAGTTTTTTTGAAGAAAACATTTTTAGTAGTTTGTGCTTAAGTATGAGAATTCCTCAAGTTCTGCATAAACTATACAAGTAAATCCGAACGAAATGCATCTGGGTTATTAAAATTATACAATAGTCTAAATATACATGTATATATGACTTCATCGATTATTTAGTGTGCAATTTTTTTAATAATTTCAATTTTTAAATAATATTTATAGTTTCCATGCTTGTGAAATGACTTTGCAATGCTGACTTTCATCGTCATATGTTTTCATATAAATGTATTACTAGTTGTTTTTTTATTATTATTATTAAATAGTTTCACCATCAGGAGTATGTTCATCTGAATTATATGTTATGATTCTAATTGATATTTTTCTGTTTCTTTATTTGTATGGTAGTTTATAATTATGAAGAAATAAACATATATATTATATATATACTTTCTTTGGACTTATAGGAAAAACAATCAATGTTGATATGCCACAAATTCTATTAGAATATATGCATGCATGTATATATTCCATCAAGATTTATAGTCCATACAACTTTAATTGTTTCTAGAAATTGCATTGAATTTCAATATTAATGCAAAAAACATCTTTGTACATTAAAATTTTCCAAGACTTCATGTTGAAGAATTAATGTATTGAAATTGGATCTTTTGCTGTACCAAAAAAGCAAATGACTAAAAGGAAAATTAGATTTATTCTATTTTCTTATGATCCAATTTTTTTTTACCATTAGAAAGAAAATTTACTTGTAAACAATAGAAATCTAAAAATTGAAGATACCGAATTGGTTGTTTTTCTGTATTGAACTTCTATCCTTATAGAATAACGTGATTCATGAAATTGGCGATAAATAAAGGTGTGTACTAAAATAGGAACCTACTACCGTTTCTCCCAAAAAATGTGGTACAGAAAATGAAACTGTTGCATATTACAGTATTTATTCAATAAGTCTAAAAGAGAGCTAAATGTAAAAGTCAATGTTTATTTTGCTCAAAATCTCATTAAGTCTGGACCAGAAAAAAAAATTAAATTTTTGAAAATAAGTTTTCATGTATGGAAATTTTGTTTAAACTAAAAGATTTCTTTGGTACTTATGTATTATCGCAACAATCGTCAGCTCTATTTATAACTTACCAGGCTGGCAACTGCGATATTTTATGTGTCGTAAACATTGAATTGACAACCAGGTGCTTCGTTTCATATGTCGCCAATAGATTGCGATAATACATAAGTACTGAATTTTTCATGTCCTTTTGTAAGGGATAGTTATTATGTAAATAAAAAAATAGGATGTTTGGTAAAATTCAAAGGATAAGGTAATCTTTCTAAACCTTCTAAAAAGAGCATTCAATTTATCGTTTCTAAAGTCTTCATAAGGCATAGAAACTTAGGGTGTAAAGTTAGGGAATATGGAAAAAATATTTAAATTGACTTGTGTAAAATTATTTATAGATAACCCAAATTGTGTATTGAAATTGTAGAGACTATAGGTGTGTGTGAACTTGAATTACAGGTAGAAAGTGTTATCAAGCCAAACCAGTCTTGAATGAATTTTGAAGTATTGCCATCTATCTTCATTTTTGTACCATTATTTAAAATGAGTTTATTACCAATATCTTTCATATGATTTTCATCCATGTATAGGAATAATTAGGAATGTATGCATCATTCCTTTGTTTGAGATTGAGATATTTTAAAATGAATTTTTGATGTCTACATATCTGGGTCAATAACTATCCTAATTTGTTTTATTTTTTAAAAGTACATTTTACAGAAGGAGATCAAAGCTAAGCAAAGGTAGCTTTCTCGGGAATTTAACTAACAAGTAATGAGTTTTTAATTAATAAAATTTAAAAATAAAATGAATTATCAGTTTAAAGTACAAAATTAATTTTTAGATGTATCTCATCTCAAATTTCTTCAAGCTATGTAAAACATTTGTGCTATCACAGATATCGGTTAAAGTATAAACTGTGCCCCTTGCAAAGTTGGAAATTTTTTGGCGACTGCTCTTGACTCCTGATTATCAATAATTGTTCACAGATAGGAAATCTCAAACAATGTAAAATACAAATTTTCACAAATGTAAAAGAGAATTATTGGAATGTAGTATAATGAAACATTTTGATGTGAAGAAAAAAGAATTATACCATTTCTATGAAAAAAAAGACTTTCAGTTAGGAGTAATAATCCTTCTAAGGAAAAATAAACTTTTAAGATCACTGAGAAAAATGCAATCATGCTCAAAAATTGATGCTTCCGTTTACATATAAAATTGGAAATTAAGAATAGTATTGAATATTTTATGAAGCAACTGAGTTTTAGTTGAACTCGAGATACTTGTACTCTAAGACAGTAATCTCAGAAGATATAAATCACTGTTAATTTTTCAAATCTACATATTTGTTGTTAAAATATGGATTGTACCTAATTCAAGTATTCTTTCTCGTAAACCTTCTAATACAATGCTTATTCATTCCTTTCTTGCTGTATTTTAAAATAAATTCATCAATCCAACTTATTTCAATTAAATGCTTGTCATTTTCACAAACTGAACCTTTGATAATTATTAAAATCAAACATTTAGCAATGCATCGTTATCGCTGGAATTTTTCCTTTACACTCCAAAAATAATTTTGGAAAAGGAATGTAAATTATGCATATCAGTTATGCTGTTCAGGAGAAACAACTGAAGCTAAACTCCAAAAAAGAAGAGATATAAATTTGCAATAAATATCAAACTCAAAATATTAATAAATTCTTCAAGAACAAAGAATATTCTAAAAAGTATCCATTGTATCTGGGTTATCTATGTTAATAATCTGACAGAATGAAATTGTTAGCCCACCATGGAATCTAAAAAAAAGCATGGTCAAATCCAAGAGATACCTTAATCTATACTCCAGCTGCAGATTTCATTTTTTTTTTAAATAAAACTTAAAATATGTTTTTATGTTCAGTTTAAGAAACTAACTATTAACACAAAGTTTGTGGTTGGGTCCTAGTAGAGCTCACACCCTTGGCAGGAATTATTTTGGTAACCCTACTTTGATACACTAGATTTGGTAAACTTCTTACATATATTTCTGGAATTTTCATTTTTTTTGTTGGTGGGCATTTGAATTTCATTTTGTTGTTGAGCACCGGGCTGGAAGTATGGCTGCAGAATTTTTTACTATACCTTAGAATTTTTTACTTTGTTGAATGCAAAAGGTTAAGAAAGAATTGATTGAAGTGTATGAAGGAGGAATTGAGATTGCTTCAAGTTATGAATGTCCTAAATGTGATGAGCGAGCGGGATTATACGAACGAAAGAGCTTTCTTCGAAATGGTACCTGCCACTCCGAGGGTAAGTTCGACCTTTACCTCGCAGAATATATATGCCAGCGCTCACATGATCATTTGCTTAGCGATGAGATATTCAAGGCTTTTTTTAAATCTGTTACAGTGTACCCTCCACTCAGAAAAGATAAGCAGTAAGAAAGTTGGTGCTGTTTTTATATTTTTTATCTTAAATGGTTAATTTCTGTATTGTTTAAATATATTTTCATTACGAATCCACCTTATCCCACTATATTCACTTGCCACCATTGTCGTTTTCGTTTGGCGCCATCTCGTTCTGGCTTGGCATTTTTTTTCACATTGTCACCAAGGTTGTGGGCTCTCCTAGGATTTTACCGCCTTTGTGAATAGTGTGATGTTAATTTTCTCTTACTCATTAATCATTTATAATATCAGTAACCAATAGAAACCACAATATTTTTTTTAAAAATACCTCCTATTTGTAATAACTGGTATAAGTCAAAAGTTTGACATGTTTTCAAAGAGCATTGCCATATTGTATATCATAGTCCCGGCAATCAATATCAATTGGTTTTTTTCTCCCTTGGAGCTGTTATTTAAATTGTATAAATTTCATTTTCAGGTAACTATAAATGTGAACTCCATGATCCTAAAACAGGAGGATTTATGCCTTCAAGCCCAGGAATTGGAATGCATGTTGAGATTAGAGATCCACAGGAAAAAGTAATACTCTCAAAGGTTTATTCATCTGAAGGAAAATTTTCATTTACATCAAATTTGCCTGGAGAGCATGTAATTTGCCTTTATTCCAACACTACTAAATGGTTTAGTGGATCTCAATTGGTAATTAGTGCATTCTAAGGTTTTTCTGTATATTTTAGTAAAATTTATTTTTATCTTTGTGATATTTCACTTAGAGTTCTAATTAGTAGAATGTTGAATAATTTTTTTAGCGTGTCCATTTGGATATTCAAGTTGGTGAACATGCTGTTGATTATGGAAATGTTGCTCAAAAAGAAAAATTAACTGAGCTCCAACTTCGCTTGCGCCAACTTTTGGACCAAGTTGAACAGATCTCCAAAGAACAAAATTACCAAAGGGTATGAATGTTTTTACTATTTTTTTTTAATTTTAAAAATATCTTTTCATTATAAGTTCTCTGCTTTTTTGTTGTTGCTTGGAGATGAATTATTATTAGGATTCCTTTTATTATTTAAATATATTAAGCAATTTGATGCGCATATTCTTACTGAATGGGAAAAATAAGGCTATTAATATTTGTTTCTGTAAAATAATTGCTTTATGCATATAAATTTGTGTATGTATACATCAATATAAAAGTTGTCTTATTTTGCTATGCTTTGATGTAGATGTAAAAAATAATCTGTAATTTTTCGTTACTTGTAATTTTAATATATTTTTAGAAACGTTATTGAACTTAATAGCTTATACTAATTCAACTACTGTATATAATCCACAGCGGCGTATTATCCGCAAAGCCTTTTTTATGAGTAAAAAAAAGCATTGTATAATCTGCGGCCGTTTTTACGGCGAATAATCCAAAATGTAAACTGCCGATAATGAGTGCCATATAAGGTAAAAAATACACAATATAATTAAAAATAGAAGTAAGAAATTGTACTGGAAAAAAATTATTATGAAACGTCTTTTTAAATATATTTTTTACGATAATCTCAATAAAACAAAATTCTTCGCTACTGCCGTCTATGTTTTGAGTTAAACAAAGCATTCCACGTGGAAAAAATCTTTTTTTTTTAATTTAGCAAGTTAACAGCAAAAAAATTAAGATCGAGACTGCTTTCCCATTGTCTCCTTCTTTTAAAATCCATTTATTTATTTCTTCCTCTAATTCTGGCCAATGAGGTTTTCCACTACGAATGTCGATCACAATTTTCGAAGTTGGTCTTGTTTTTCCTCCACAAACAAATATTCAATTCGTCAACATTGAAAAACCTCGCATCTTCCCAATATCCGACTTTGGTAGCCATCTCTAGAAGTTTGCAGTGTTAACTTAACGCTTTCCCTTCAACATGATGGAAACTTTCAAAGGACATAATAGCTCTAGTCAAGAGAAAATTTGAAATGGCGCCAGCGACTAGTAATTGTTTTTTTCCTTCCGAGGAATCGATTTCGGTTTTGAATGTAATTGGACAAAAACTAGTTATGGCTGAAATGTCATCCGAGTCGTGAAAGTGCCATCTATTATTTATTTTTAAAACATAAATGGCATTTCTTTCAAAACTTTATTGTTAGCTTTTCTGATGGAGAATGTTTTTTCTCAGATAATCTGTGGTAGCGTATATACTCACAACGAAATTTGAAACTTTTTTAACACATAATCCGCGTATTATATACAGGAAAATACGGTAGTTTTATTCGTTTGAAATATTTTGTATTTGTAAAAATTAGCATATATGAAGAGGAAACATAAATTTCCAATTTTTGTTTTAATTAAATGGTTCTTATATATATATTTTTCAATATACTTTAATTGAATATTTAAGATCTACATTCTTCCAAAATAAAATTTTCATAAGATTTACTAATTGAATACTGCTGGAATTGTTAAGCTACTGGATAATATTTCATAAAAAGCTGTTTTCTTTTTGGGCTGGAAGAGTCAAAATTTGCTGAAAAAAAATGGTGTTTTACGAAATCATTGTGTTAGTTTCACTGATCTTATGAAAAATGTCACAAAGCAAAAACAACTTGCGTAGCCTAACTTAAATCACATTCAAATAACGCATAAGTAAGATTCATCTTATTTTTATTAAAATTCGAGAATAAACAAATATATGTATCTATGTGATGCTATTTTGTAAACCATTAAACTCAAAGATGTGCCCCGAGTTCCAAAAGGATGGAAATAATCCCAGGAATCCATTTTGACCATTAAAATTCCATAATAAAATTAGTTAAAAGGTCATTAATTAAAAGTCTTAAAGTAATGATTTGTCTATCCCTGTAGTGCCACCTATCATGCAGTATCTACAAAGGATGGCAGGCGAAAGATTTTGGACATTTTCAAAGTTTTTTAAAACTGCCATCCTTTTTTCCATCCAAAAATTAGACAAGTAATAATTCTGGAATTGGACAGACTGTTTATTTTGACATGACATAAATAATTTTTTTTACCAATTTTGATCTATTGAGTTGATTTTTACCCATTTCCATCACATTTAATAATTTCACTATTTATGAAAATAATAGCATGTCTGCAAGATCTAATTATCCATTAAAAACTTGACTGCAAAACCAAATACCCAATGCTGTATCAAAAATAAAACTATGCCTACTTACTGTAAACAAATACCACATACTCATTTAAAGAGCCATCATATATTGTGCTATTTTGAAACATTGCTTTCCCTGTATGTTTATATTATCAAAATCTATTGGTATCTCAAATTCTATGGACTACAATGCTGTCTTAAACCTAAAGTTTTTAAAGTGTTCCAGCGCATTGGCACTAATGTACTGTCTGGGGTGAACAAAATAACACCAGTGTGCCGACCAGAAAATTAGTGTATTTCTTTCTGACACATGTGCAACACAGTTAGCACAAAAGGATTAAAATTATAGTAATTTCTTTCTTTTTCAAATCCATCAGACAGTTACATTGCTTACTCTCAGTTAGCTGTAGAATCTACGGTTTTTTCCCCTCATGATTTTAAATACTATCTTCCATCTCCCCCCTCCCAAAGTGCCATAAAAAAATCTGAGGAAAAATGAATTATTTGAATGCAATATTTATTTGAGCATTTCCCTTCCTCCTACATCCTTTAAACGGAGTCAAAATAACAGCATCATACAAAAATTCATTTCAGCATTAGGAATGTCATGAACATTACCCCAAAGTGTCATAAGAAAGGCAGTAGAAGGATTTTGAAGATCATCCAACTATTTGTAACAAAAGAACTGATACTCAAAGCTATTATAAGGAAACATCAACCTTGTATTCAAAACATCCATACAGAACAAAAATCATTGACGGAAAGTTTTTAAGTATAGTCATCCATGACGACTTAGCTAGTACTGTTCAACTGACTGGATGCAGATTTCACTTGATACTTTGGCAACAACATATAAAACATGCACATACAAAAGCTACGTATTGTGAATTTTAGTGTACAGAAAATGGTTTCAACTGCAGCTAGTAGCAGCATTTATCGGTCAATTAGCTGAACAGTATTACTCTGTTTTTCTAAAATGTTTTTTCTTTTTTTTAATTTTATTTTTGATGTTGAGATTAAAACAGCAGATTATAAAGTTAATTCATGATAGGAAATAGAAGTTTCAAAGCAAACATTTTCTCTAAGCAATTAATATGAAATCTGTATAATAATGATTATGAAAGATCTATTACTCTGTTACTTAGTTATCATGTACTTATGCTTAAGAGAAAAATTTGTAAAAATGAACAAAATAAAATTTTTGTGTATTGCTGAGAATTTATTTCAAAACCAATGTTTTTAATGAAGTCTTCTCGTTTTGTAATGTTTATTGCAAATGCTATTTTAAAGGATATTCATTTTAAATTATTACATCAATGTACATACAAATTCATCTTTATTCAAATCATCCTTATTCTTTTTAATTATATATATATAATTCCAGAATGTTTAAACTTTTTTTGTTAAAATTAACAACTTTTATTTAATTTAGTTTTAACTTGCTTTCTGTTTTATACTAACTATGGTTTCTTTAATGGCTGAATATTGCATAATTTCTATTAATAATTCTATTCATAATTCAGATATTTAAAAGGATTCTAGAAATTAAAGTTAAGATTTATTAAACTTATCTTTTAGTGGCTGTAAATTTTAATTTTCTATGCAAATCTGTTTTTTTGGGTTACATATAACAGTATTTAAAAAGCAATGTTTTCTTTCAGTATCGAGAAGAACGCTTCAGGCAAACAAGTGAAAGTACCAACCAGAGAGTACTTTGGTGGTCTATTTCTCAAACACTCATCCTTTTGCTCATGGGATTTTGGCAGATGAGACATCTCAAGAGTTTTTTCCAAGCAAAAAAATTAGTATAAAGGATAAAATATTTAAAAATTTGTGTTTGAATAACATTTGTATCATGATTGAGTGAGACTGTTTCATCATCATGTTCAGTAAAAGAAGAAAACAGCTATAGATCTTGATGTGTTTGAGTGCTTACTTATTGTTTTAGAAATATAAAGGTTATTGGTATTATATGAACATCACCTAAAAGAAATAGGGAAATGCTTGATAATATTAGATATTTGATTTTGAATCTTATTTTTTTTATCCAGTGCTAGGAAAATTTTGCTTTTCATAATAAAGACATTTTTTAATGTATGCCCTTTATTGGTTTATTAATAAAAAAAAATTCTACAAGGACATTTTTCATTATTAAGCTTATTAGAAGGCTTTTAAAACTGATATTGTTGTCTATTTATATATTAATCAGAATTTTTTAGATTTTACAGTAATTTTTTGAAATCCTTGACAACATGTATTTACTCTGCGAAACATAATAAATTTCATTTTTTTAATCTCGCATTTATTGTGCTAATAATATTTTTAGTTTAACTTAAAAGATTATTTTGAGCATGTTGCTTGCCCTTAATTTATTTTGTAATAACTGTACTTAAAACATAATTTTACAGCTTTAGAGTTTAGAAAAAAAAATGCTATTCATGTAATCACAATCTGATTGTGTAATGAGTTTATGCAAAATTTAGATTTTTTTTAAAGAAATTGTATGCTTGTTTTACATGAAAAATTCCATGTATGCAACAACGTTTTATTTTTAAAACAAGTATGAAGTTGATTGTTTTGCTAATTAACTTTTAAGTTTGTTTTGTATGTGTGCATTGGTATTTAAAAAAATAATTGCTTTTGGAAAATTTTAAACTTAAAATACTAACTTCAGTATATATGTATTTTCAGAATATTTAATCTTCAAATAAATCTAGATTCCTTATTTACATTTAAATTGATAATTAAAGGGTTTTTAAAGGTATAAAACATTGTTATTAAAAATGTTTGGAAGCTATTTTTTTAATTTTTGTTAGAAAAATAGCTTTTAATATAATTTTAATTGCTAATAATTAATGTTATTAAATATCAGAAAATAATGTTGAAGATTCTGTTTGAAATAATTTCAAATTGTGAATGTTATACAGTTATTATTTATATAATAAACTGCAATCTTTTTTTATAGCTGAGCTGTTTGGAAAGCTAAACTTTGAGCCCTTTAACCTAAAAAATTGCTCTGAAAAAAAAATATTCAGATTTGATTTTATTAATTATTTTACAAATAATTTTATTTTGCATTTAATCTTTTGATCTTGTATGCTAATTTTACTAGGTCATTCCTACTGTGTGATAAAATCTCATCTCAAGGTAAAATTATTTTAAACCTGAACAGATATTATACTTACAAAATTTAAGATACACAATTGCAGAAAATTCAATAAAATAATAATTTGTTTGATATTTTTCTCCCTTTATTTTTACATTTAAAAATTATCAATTTCTTGTATTAGAGAAAATTGCTGATAAAATTTCTTGCTTTTCACTTCCTCACAAATGCTTTTTGAAAAATATAAATAAAAAGCAAAATATCTTGTAAAGCACTCATACAGAATTCTTCCATAATATATTTTTCATTATACTAGATTTAGCTAAATCAGGAGTTGGCATACTGCAGCTTGTGAGCCACATATGCTGTTCAGACTTCTGCCGCAATGTGTTATTAAAAAATTGTTTTTAACTGCCAAAAATTAATGTGTCATTGTCTATTGTTCCTTTATTATCTTTTGAAAAAATTCCCTGTATTTGCTTATGCATTTTTTAAAAAATATTTGGAGCATGTTGGTTTCGATCAAGCTAGTTGCTTGGGGCCCTCTTCATCTGATTAAGCCAGTAGCGCACATAGGAATTTTTAAAAGGGGGTCCGGGGTCGAAAATTCACCATTTTTGTATCATGCTCCTTTTGATTTTGTCGATTTTCGGGAACAAAACACAAAAAACTAATTTTTGAATAAATAATTAGCATTAATTAATAAAATTAATCATTAATAACAAGTAATTAAATTTTACATACTATATACTTAGAATTATAATCAATCGGGGGAAAAAATAAAGGGTTGGGGGGGGTCCGGAGCATTCCAGCATTTGAAAAGGGCTCTTATAAACTATCATAAAGCAAGCATACTCCTTTGTCTAATACGTAATATGAAGAAGTTTTATAAAAAATGTTGGATTGGTATGATAAATAAAAAACAGATTGTGTAATTATTAATTAAAACATTGCAAGGTCAAAAGCCTGTATCTAATGTTAATTATAATGTGCTTAATTTATTGAACACTATCAATAAATGTCTAAAAAAATATTACACTTAACAGCCTCTGGTAAAGATTGCTAGTTAATTTATTTACCAAAAAAAAAAATTGATCCAGAGTGTCGACAATTTGTAGGTTACTAAATCTACAGAAAATCTTGATTAAAATTTTAATATTAACCCTGTAGCTGGGCATAGTCACCCTGGCTTACGAAATCTTTAACTCCAAGAAAACTGTTTTTGTTACAAATGACCTTGTCAGTATCCTCCTATATGTGGCAGTCTTCGTGAGATCTAAAATGTATATTTGTCAATTATCTCCCTTTTTTAGGGGGGGGGGACCTTTTTTTTACAATCTGAAGGTATTTGTTTGACTTGAGTTCCCTTCATCTCTCTCTCTCACCACTTTTGTTCCAAAATATTTTCTATGAACATGCTACATTTTTACCCTGTGAATAACTTAGTGATTTTGATTGCTGTGTTGTAGGACTTATTATGGTTTATAACTGTAAATGAGTAGAATATAAACAAGTAATATAAAAACACCCCACGCCCTTTGGATTAGAAGTCCAACGGGCTATCCATTGCACTACAAGAACACAACGAACAATTTTCCTTTTCTATATATGCTGTTAGACTATTATTTTTGTTTGTTACTATTTATTCATTTTTTAATTTAATTAATGAACTAATATTTAAAAAAATTGTTAAAACATCAAGTATCATTCATTACAAGTTTAAAAAAATGTATTTGAACATGAATGGATGAATAGAAAGTATTTTATTAATGATTGAAAATTTGAACAAGATATATATATATACATAGGGACAGAGTGAACTAATAGTAGGAATTGAAAAAAGAAACACAGTTATTAAAAGTTGTATGATCACTAAATGTGCACCAGTCTTTATTAATTGACAAAAATGTAATTCTCGAGCCGAGCATCCTTGACTAATTATTAAAGAGTCGCAAATTATTATCTATCACAAACCTGTCCATTAAATTAACAGGAGGAATTTACGTTTAAAGTTGAAAAATTGTATCTGAAATTAAAGATGTCCTATCTCAATTCAGCACTCATTTACAAAACAAACTGAGTGCAAAATAAATGATATGGTTACGAGTGTTTCTCAATTAAATAAAACATTTATTATAAGCTATTTACACGGATGCATAAAAAAATAGTGAAATATTATCGCTCAAAGTTGTCTGATCCCTTCAAAGGCATCTAGAGGAATTCTCTCCTTCCCTTTTTGGAGCGTTTCACCTCACCCTGTTGCCTCAGGCGAGAAGAGAAACCCAGGCGCTCGTCTGTCATCTGGTCGTTCACTCCTCCGCACACACTCCTCTCTCCGTTCGCAACAGATAATCTGAAAAACATCTTTGGTTCTTGAATTATTCACGAAGGGGACTATTTTAAGAAATTCATTCTCACTAATCTGAAGCTTACTTTCTTCAAACCAGTTTACAAGCTATTGTGATTGCGATAGCCGAATGGTCATGATCGCAAGCTCGAGGCAGGGTATGAGAAATCGTGTGTTCACGTCCTGGTGAGGTCTTGGCTGTCTGTAAAGCTACAACGCAATTACTCTAGCTCCTGCAGAAGTTGTCTTCATAGACTCCCTAGCTGCAATTTTAGCTTTCACCGGTTATACACCAACTGACTGCTTTAACACAATTCAGTGCCGCTCTAAAATTGCCTGGCTTATCTCATATGGCTGAACTGTGGCCTTATAGTGGGTACCAAGTCATGTTGGGATTCCTGGCAATGTGTGTGAGAGAGCCGACCAAAATGCCTCAACCGGAAGTCCCCTTGACCATCAAAAGAGCATTATTTCCACATACATTAACAAATGTACTGCCATGACCCAAAAACCCAAGAGCTTTGGAAAGCCATGGGATACTCTGGCCACAGTGGGTTCAATCCCGAGGCACCTGGGGAGAGCCAAGGCTGCTGCCCGTTTTCTCCTAACCACTGGACATGACTTTTTGGAAGTATACCTTCGCTGGCTTGGCCTGGCTGCTCTGCGGCCATTCCTGAATGAATGGCAACCACTTGCTCCAATGCACTGGACTCGGATAAATACCCGACTGACGACACCGTCAGTCGGTACTGGGAGCCTCAGCGTCAAATGGTCAATAAACCAAGCATGGGCGTTGGGTAAATAAATTAATACATGTCCTTGTGCTGCAAAAGAACTTTCACGTAAAGGGACTGATTCATTGTCTGTCGAAGCTCTTAAGTTTTTCGGTTAGCGTAGTGTGGAAATATTTGGAAAGAGATGCTAGTTCAAGTGTCTGCCTCATTACTTAACCTTTATTTAAAATTACGAGGTCATTTAGGTAAAAGTGTGATATTAATAAAAAATCGATCTGATTGTTAGAGACTCGAATGAGCTAAGCTAATACAGAGTGTTTTTTTCCAGGTCTAGAAGTTTAAGTTGGCATTACTTTCCAAGATGGCGACCGATTTAACAGCTGTCAAGTGATTTATTCTCAGTTTGGTTTGGCAATTCATCATGAATAGACTCACGCCTGAACAACGCTTTCAAATTGTCGTCGAATGGGCCCAAAACGAGATTGCCGTTGTTCCCGATTTTCATAAGCGAATTTTGTTTAGCGATGAAGCGCACTTCTGGTTGAATGGCTACGTCAACAAACAAAACTGCCGCATTTGGAGTGAAGCTAATCCACAAGTGTATGTCGAAACACCGTTACATCCAGAAAAACTGACTGTTTGGTGCACTTTATGGGCTGGTGGAATCCTTCTTCAAAAGCGATGAAGGCCACAACGTTACAGTCAATGGTGATCGGTATAGAGCCATGATTACTAACTTTTTCATTCCTGAATTGAACAATCATGATGTCCGGGAGCTGTGGTTCCAACAAGACGGCGCAACATGTCACACAGCTCGTGCCACAATCGATTTATTGAAAGACACGTTTGGTGACCGCCTAATTTCACGTTTTGGACCTGTGAATTGGCCTCCAAGATCTTGTGATTTAACACCGCTAGACTATTTTTTGTGGGTCTATGTAAAGTCATTGGTCTATGCGGATAAGCCACAAACGCTTGACCATTTGGAAGACAACATTCGCCGTGTTATTGCCGATATACGGCCACAAATGTTGGAAAAAGTCATCGAAAATTGGACGTCCAGATTGGACTACATCCGATTCAGCCGTGGCAGTCCTATGCCAGAAATCATATTTAAAATGTAATGCCACAAGATTATCTTTCGAATAAAAAAAAATTCATGTCAATCGAATAATACATCGTTGTTTTATTGCAATTTAAAGTTCTATACCTCTCAAAAAAACACCCTTTATTATAACAACTATTACACACATTCAAAAGGCTTTAAAGTTTTTGTAGCGGGAATTTGTTTTCGAATTATTAAAGGGAATTGCGAAAGTGTAAATTATTAAATTTTTATTCTAAAAAAATGTTAATAAAATTTAAGAAAGGTAGTAAATTAAATACAATCGCAAAATGCTTAGTCAAAAATATATCAATTTTTACATGTATTGAAACAAAGAAAAACTGTGTGAGATAAATCGAAAAAAAGTTATAAAATGTTACTCTTTATTAATTACAAGTGTCACATTGAAAAATCGAAAGCTCTTTGTTAAAATTGACAATATATGTATAATTCGACTTTAAAAAAAACTATTGAATGGATAAAAAGTAAGAGAAGAAAAAATAGTTTCAATCTTTCTTTTAAATGTCAAAAATTAAATAAGAAAAATGTATAGATTTTTCATTGAAATCAAATTTTTATTTTTTAACTATCATTATAAATATATTTAAATAAATTAAATGTAAAATTTTACTTCAAAAAAATTATAACATAATAAAAAGTTATTTTTGCATTATAAACATTAAACAAGTAAGAGGAGATTGAAAAAGATAGTTCTTATGTATTAGTTAAGCTTATATGATTAAAAATGTAAGGTTTAAGGCAGATTAAATAGTAAGGTTTTGAAACTGAGGTGGCGTGCTTCGGTTCCGTAAGCACGTAATATACTTCTAGACCAAAATGGTCACTTTAGTCCGGAGGTTGTTAAAAGCTTATATAGATGATAACGCTACATATTTCACCACCAGTGAGTCGGTCGATAGGATAACGGACAATTATGGCGAGCGTGGTGCGCGAGCAGTTGTTGCTGTGAATTTGAGGAGCTGCCCCAAGTGAGTGACGACTTTGCTGCGTCAAGTAAGTCTGACGAGTTTCTGTTCTTCTTTTTACGGGTAGATGCCGCCACGACAGATCAGATGGTTACCTTTTCTGAATTCAGCCAGGGTCACCAATGAAGTGACGCATATCCGAGGGACAACCCGCAACCTTTGGTTCCGTAAGCACGTGACATACCACTAGACTAAAAGGATCACTTTAGTCCGGAGGTCGTTACTGCCTTATATAGATAATGCCGCTACATAACTGTAACTGATATCAATCGTTTCCTAATAGAATTAGAAATGTTATCACGAATTTTTTATGTAAAAATAATTACAGTATTATGACGGATCTTTGCGCGTCCTATCACTAATCCTCTTGGGGAATCTTTGGGCTAGCATTCGTGTTTAATTCAAAGCCATCCCTCTCAGGAAGAAAACACGATATGCAGAATAATTTGTCTAAATAAAGTCAGTTTTGTAATTATAGAAGAAGGAGGAAGAAATTGTTACATTCGCTACGCAGGTGAGTTTGAATAAAGTTGACTTTCGCATGTATAGATTAAAAGTGGTGTCTGGCCACTGTGTTGAATTAATAAATTTAAGGTTAGAAATCCACGTTAGGTTAGGTTGAGATAAATAAGTTACTTGCGCATATTTTCTTATTGATTATTGTTTTTGCTCTGCCACTTCTTTGACATTCATTGAGAATAATTTGTTGTTGATTAGTGCTTTTGAGTATATAAATAATTGTTATTAGGGAGGACTCAGGTTCGGCTTTCATTCCTCCCCCACCCTTAAGTAGGCAAGACGGTGACGGAGAAATTTCAGGTGTAAGTCGCTCACAGTATGCTTAAATATCCTTTTATACACATTTAATTATCTCTAGAGAACATTGGCATACACAGACCTTTCTTATAAGAGAGTCATATACTTTAAAAAACACGGAGACTAACAAACGGATCTCAACAGTAAAAATTAAAAATCCATTGGTCTACACGGGATGGTTGAACCCCAAAAGCCCCACCTTTCCATACACTACTGCTAGAGAATATTAAATGAATTTTAACATTTTATTCTCTTTAACGACACTAAAAAAATATTTCCAAGACGTATGTCAGATGTATAGAAAACTATAAAATTAGCCATACACAATGTTGTTAAGAATATATTTTTAATGCTGTCATTTTAATTGTTTAATTAGATTTCGGACCCTTTTTAAGAAACGAAAGAATGAAAATTGCAGTCCACTCATTTCTAGTTCTTAATTTACAACACTATATGTCACGCGAAAGAATGAAGATCCTAGGCAGTACTCAGTGGCATAACGGAGAACATTTGGACCCCCCCATAAAGTTAGGTTTTGTGACCCCAAGTTGGATTTTACAAAGGGTAGGTACTTGGCAGCAGTCAGGCTTCGCCCCTCCCTGCGATTCGGGGGTAACGGGGTGTACGCTACGCCACTGGCAGTACTCATATATACATTTGAACGTTGTCAATTGAATTCAACGATCTTGGCACATTTCCGATCCCTTCAGTATTCAAAAATAAATCTCCCTTTAAGAAATATTTAACTTAAATTTGTAAAAAAAAAAAAAAACCTTTAATATTGAAATAGATAATATTTACTGAATGTTTAGCACAGTGCCAATTTAAGCTAATTTTAGGCCCTGGGTGCAGAAGATCTACAGGCCCCCTTGGCACTGGTGGATCGAAATTTATTACCAGAAAACCCGATAAATCCAGCTTATCCGGGCCCCATGATGCACGCTCCTAGCGTCCAATGGATAAACCGGCACTGGTTTAGCGTAAAAAACCATTTATTATTAGAAGCTTTCTGTGTTATGCTGAAAATAAATAAATAAAAGTAGCTTGGATTTGGGGCTGTTGAGCGAAGCACATAAGCAGCATTCATGTTAACGTATTACGTGGTGAGAATTTTTCCAGGGTATGTCACACATGGTTACTACGAACTGCTTCCCAAGGGTGTAGCTACCGCCGTATCAATGATACGGGGCCCCCAAGCTACAGGGGTCCCAACACGTGCAAGCAAAAAGTCGTAAAATGTTATCATTAGTCTCTTATTAACATAGTTCCTTTTTACTCTTAAAAAATCGTCTATCACTAGTTTCAAACGGTTAAAAAAATTTCATGAACTTTACATCTTTATTCCCACAATAAAAAATCCTTAAAAGCAGATGTCGTTTTACTCAAAACAATCAGAAAACAAAGCGGAGTATAGACTCGGGAAAAAAAGCGACTGGAAAATTCTTATTTAAAGTCCTTGTCGAAAAGATCGGTTTAAGTAAAATGCAGATGTCGTTTAGAATGTAAAAGAATGTTGTTTTCTTGTAAATGACAATATCCTTTCGTCTGTTGATTGATTTACTGTAGATATAAAAGCTACACTAAGACTTAGCTCTTATTCGGAAGTTTGTCTAGAAGGCAATGAAAGTTAATAATGGATTTTGTTTATCTCGCCTTTTTTTAATTTGTATAACGTCCAAAAACCCGAATGTGCATCATGGTCACCAAGGGTTCGAAAGCTGTCTTTCCTTCAGAGAAAAAGTAGGGCTACGGGGCTTTGTCACTCTCCCAGTTGTCATTTAATTGTCCCACATAATAGTTAGCCCGTGGTGCGGACTTTTTTGACCAAAATACAATGCTTTCTATTACGAGTCATTCTAACAGCCTGCCAATTATGAGAGGTTTAAATTCTGGTTTTCATTTCACTCTTTTAATTCTATTTCTTTCGTTGTGATTATTTAAGCGGTGAACTGTTCAAACTATGAGCAGATAGAGTATACCATAGTGGCGCTTTAAAAAGCAAAATTAAAAATTATACTGTATAATGGCGTTTATTATTAATCCGACTTTAGTCTTCCACGGTTGAAACGTTACATGAAACGCCGTGTAAAAACACGCAAAATAGATACTATATTTGTAAATTAAAAAAGGAGTTATATTCCCTTCAAGTTCTTTCAAGCCATGTTTATGGAATTAAGAGGGTATTTTAAAAATTGCATACATTTATCATGAATCTTAAATTTATACCTGTTTCAGTAATTACAATAAAGTCAAGAGCGCATACATACTTTTTCAGCATTGGACAAGATATGATAATATTTGAAATAATAAATTATTTGCCTCTACTTGTGTATATAAAGCATTTGTTAGTACTTGAGATAAGTAGAAATCGCCATCTTCAGTTTCAAGACCTATCATACCTACAATGCTCGTATGATAGGTCTGCAATACGAGTAGTATTGAGTTGACCTGCTGCAATAAACATTCTCAATTTATAATAGCGTCTTGAGAAAATGAACTGCCTTTTCAGAAATATGTTGCGGTTTTCATTTTTCTTTAATGAAAGAAACTTTTTTTTTATTTATATAGCTGTTTGGGGGGGAGGGGTTCAAACTTTTTTTTATATATATAAGTTGACAAAAGTTAGTTTTAGTTTTATGTCTTTACAAATTTTAAAATAATTTTTTTGAAAATGTGTCTTCTATTCCCTTTTTTTCTGTTCAAGATAGAACCTTGAAACTTTTGTGGATACTCTACTTTAAAAGTTATATAGAAAAAGTGATGTAAAAGTTTTTATAGAAGTTAGTAGATGGAATTAGGTCTGAAAGCTCTCTAGCTGTTGTTTTTAAATGTTGTAGTAAATATTTTTAAATTTTTCGCGTTTTTTTTTCAGGTTGAGATATAAAAATTATTGAAATCCAACAAGGAAACCGATTTTGGATTACATATTAAATTTTGTTCCTAATAATTTAAGAAAATAAATATCACTTAAAATAAATAAATTTAAGACTTGAGTACTGTATAAAAGATTAAAAAACTTTATAACATTATGTCTTTAAAATAATGGCTTACAAACTGACTTATTTTTAAGGATCAATTTAATATTATAATCTTAAAATAAACCACACATAAATTACTTTTTTAATATTACTGCCTCCAAAAAGTTTTTTGAAAAAGAGTACTGTTAGACAAAGTAGTGTAAATTGTAATATTTTTATATATTGTAAAATATAAAGTCATGTTATATGCAAGAATATTCATGAATGAATAAGAGCATTCATGTTACATATAAGAATGTTTCACAATATATTGAATGAATCTGCATAAAAGACACTCGAGTTATGTGTATTTGCTACGTTTCCTATATATAATTGTGGTCGAACCAACTTACAATATGTCAGTTAACAAATAACAGAAAAATAATGTATTAATTACAATATTTGTGCATATTAGAACATTTGCATTAAAAATAGGAGTATTTATCGAGACTTCTATATTTAATTTCTCACAATATCTTAATTTCAGTGAGAAACAATTAGAGATTTAATAGGACTCGAATGATTATTTTTGTAGGTTGGCTGATGACCCAGAATATAAAGCAATTTAATTTTGTTATATTTTTTTAATCTTCTGAAACACATGGTCTATCAAAGTCTACAGAAGTAGAATATAACAAATATTCTAAGGAGAATATGAAGAATAAATTAATATATCTTCTTCAGATAGAGGTAATTTTGGTGACATTCTTACAGAATTCGAAAGAAAAACAATTTTCAAATTGGATCCATTTAAGCCTCAAGGACCATTTCCAAAGGATCCAGTGCCAAAGCGATGCTTTTCACATTTTCATTATTCATATTTGAACAAGGCCGGTATAAAAATATTAAGCATATGGTCGTGTTATTCAGTTATTTCAAACAAACCATATTGCCACTTCAGTTGGTTGTTAGCAGATAGTCAATGCAAATCATATTCCTCAACATGGGTTAATGGTGTTTCCGTTAGAAGCAATTTTACATAAACTATTACTGATCATGAAAATTCACTTCAACGTATTAATCTGGCTCTGTCTTATAACAATTGGCGCCAAGGGAAAACGATTGACATTCGATTAGATAGTGAAATCAATAGTAAATTTACCTTTTGGCGAAACGTATAGCATCGAATAATTAATGTTATTACTTTAGCGTCTTGCAATTTATCTTTAAAAGGCCACGATTCCAAATCCCGAAATTTCATAAAAATGGACTAAATTCATGTGACGTCACGATCACGTGATTCCGTCAAACTGTGAATATGGCGTCATTTGTTTACTACTATTGCGTACGATTATTTTGTTCTTAAAGATTTACATTTTACTTTCTAAAATGTCTTATTTTGCTGAAATGGTTGCTCGATCAGTTATAGAAAGGATAATTAGAAGGAAAAAATCATTTTTTAATATCATGATAACAAATCTAAGTGCTTTGATAGCGTGAGGATTATATACCATCTTCCCAGTGTTTATGTGTTTGACCACTCTTTGAATAATGTTTTCAACACTGTAAGACAAATGAAACTTCTTCAAAAAGGATTTTGGATAGATGTAGACTTACTTCTACAAGAATGTAAATATTTAAAAGCAAATATTTGTTTATTTTATATCAAGTTATTTGAGAACATATTATGTTTAGTTAACTTAAATTTTACTTATTTTACACATCTTCAGAGTAGTTAACAGAGGTACTTCAGCATTTAATTATCTAAAATTAGAACACAAGAATCTGATATGTAACCATACATATATCAAAAAGAAGTATATATATTTATAAAACTTATTTTACTTAGTAATTTTACAATATTACAGGGAAAAAGAAAAAAATACAGAGAAATGGGAAAAATACCTTAATTTACTACAGCTCTGTTAATGTTTATACTAGTTGATGAAATAAGAACCACTTTCAAACATTAGAAATCAAAATTATCATTTACCATTTGTAAAATTACACATAAAAAAATTGTGCTACATTTTAAAAATCTTTATTTACTGCACTACTTAAGGTAAAATATATGATTTATCGAGAATTGAATTCCAAATATGATAATAAGATAAGGCATTAAAATTTTTAAATTAGAATGTGTATATAGTAGAATATAAATTTGTGTCCATATATTAAATATAAAAGTCCTGCTCACACACACTCCTACATGGCCAAAATAAAAAAAGTCATTTTTGAATTCCTAATTCTTTTTGAAAAAAATAAAAATTGTAATATATTTGCGTGGTATCAATTAACACATATGTTTTTCAGAGTTTGACTGTATGGTATAAGAACATGTCTCACACATATACAAATTTTTTTACTACATACGTATAAAAAATATGCATTTATTGGTATTTGCACACTTTGTAGATTTATCATTATAGAGATTAGATTTATTTTATACTTTGCAAAAATAAATCTCATGATATAAGTCCTGAATAAATTTGTTGCATTGAGTTTGTTGCAAATATTGGCCTAAGAAGAGTACTTTGATCAATTTTATGATATTTATCGAAGAGAATTACAGAGAATCTTTTTTCAAAATTATTGTTAAGAGGTTAATTGGCCAAAATCACTGATATTTTTGTGTGAGATATGTTTCGAAGACAAATTTTAGGCTCTTGTGTATTATAATGATCAATTTCTTTTTTTAAAGGTATAATTATATATAAAAGGGTACTTTAGATATATATTAGTGATAACAAAATAAAATGCCAATACATTTCTCCAAGTAAGTTTTAAGTTTGCATGAAATGGAACTCAAGTGTTTAACACTAAACATAAATATCTGGTCAAGAGACATAACTAGTAGAAATTGTGAATGGAAATTTTATGCAACTACTTATTTCCATATTATTGTATTAAATTGTTTCTATCTTATTTGCAATTCATTGTGTTATAAAAATAAGTTTCATTTTCATCAAAGGATAAATATTTATTATTAATCAAAAACTTTCATATTAACTCTATCTAATATGAGATAAACCATAGCTTAAAGAAGTATGCAATTCAATAAGAAAATAAATTGAATTTGTAAAAATTATAGCATTTTTTCTGATGAAATATTCCTTAATATTATACAATTATTTAAAACAAGTTGTTCAACATGTTATAAGCTCTTTATTAAAGGCAATTAATAAATTTATTGAATTTGTAATATAAATTTTTAATATAGTTCATACTCGCATTAATAATCTGAATTTGTGATCCAAGTGTCGCATATCCATGCATAATATTTAATAGCCGAGATATAAAGGTGAAGTTCATATAACATTGAATATTTCTTAAAAATTATATATTCTTGTGATTCATTTCTTTAACTTAATAGTGAAATAGTATTTTCTTTTATTATACTTTATACAATCATTTCTAAAAAACTTCCAAACATTTTTAAAGGATAATCACTAAGTAAATCAGACAGTCAAAGATAGGAATGTTATTTTATTAGAAACATTTTCAAATATTTTTAAATTCTTCATAATATTGTACAAAATATATATAAAGTATTTATACGCAATACATTGTGTAAACGAAAAATTCATTTTCAACAAATAACTATTCCACAGTGAAATAAAATATTCATTTGAATTTTAAGTGTAGGTAGGTAAACTCGAGTAAATACAATATATTTTTTAGAAAATTGTTATTTACTATTTCTAAATAATGAAGTACTGGGGGGGAGAGAAATTTCATGCATAACATTATTTGTATATATAAATTCACACCTGTGTGAAGAACAGGTTTACCAGCTAGTAGCATACAAGAACAAAGGGAAAAAAAATAAGAACTTCCAATAGTATTGATAAATCAAACCAAAATTACAGGATTATTTAAAATGTCTGACACTTATAATGTTTCACATAGTGTTTAATGTCTCCATTGGTAAGCCATACTATTATAAAATTTGCAATTCATGAAGTTGTGAAAAAAATTCAATTTTCATTACAGGAGACATATATACGAATCATATACTCGTATCCTTAATTATCATTACATGCATAATACTGAGTTTTCAGGAATTAAACTATTTTAAGGATTTGTTCAAAAAAGGAAAATAGTTAAATCATGGATAAACAAATACTTACTTCTTAAGTAGCCACTGAGATTTCAAAAAAAAAGATGGGAAAAAAATCCACTTTTACCAAAAGATAATTCTCTTCATTTATCTAAAACTTTCATATTAACTAATGTTCTATGTACACAGGCTTCAAGAAATAAACTTTTTTTCAAGTTTCATATGTACTTCAAAAAAGTAAGATAATAACATATCAAATTAAATGTAATCATTTCTAAAAATTGTTACCCCTTTTGCAATGGTTTCATTCCCCTGAAGAATATTGTATTTTAATTTAAAGAAAGAAATGACATTAAATTTTAACAGCAAAGAATAATTATAAATAATTTAGAAATCGATAATTTGTGTGTGGAAGGTAAAAATCAAAGAAACATTTCTTTAATTTTTGTAAACATTCCTCTCACAAATTATCATCAAATTGAAAAAAAATTCAGAATATATATTTTCTCTTGACTTTGAATTATTAATTAAAATTACACAAACAGACATTTTTTATATTATTCACACCTAACTGACACTGTGTTGTATCATAATAGGTGTAAGCTCTTTTTGAAGAAATGATATCAATGTTATTCGATAATCATACAATTTTAAAAAAGTAGTTTTAATTCTATCCTGTCAACCATTCTTGTGCAAAACTATATAATAAATAACTACTAAATTAATTAAGAACTAAAATAACTAAGAGACATACCTAAGTGTACCAAGAACTATAAATAAAAATGCTAGGATCCAACCGAACCAGGATAAATAAATATGCCAGCTAACATTAGTCAAAGTAGTCAGTTACCGAATTAGATAAATAAATAAGAATAAAACAAAAATTATAAATAAGAGTTGTTAAGATTATTTCCTAACAAATATATATTCTAAAATAAAACAAAAAATACAATGATATATGTTTTTAATTAGATAAAATTAAACCAAAAGAATGTCAACAACTTCCATATGGTTATATCATGGTAAAAAGTAAGCACGTGCTTTTGTTGCCGAAGGAATCACGTGATTACTTACTGGCGTCAGTCTGTCCATGAAGTTACTCCATTGTACACTTGCTATCTAATTATGATCCTGTTTTAAAGGAACTTCTCCTGAAGCCAGAGGGGGAAATAAATTATTTAAGTCTCATCATTCCAATTAAAATAACTAGTTTGGAACTAAAGTTAGAGAAAATATTGTTATGAAAGTTAAAAAAAGCCCCACTTCTGGCAATTATGAATACTACACAAGATCTTTCAAAAACTGATTAACTTTCTTTAGTGTTTCGATATATTAAGATAAAAGAAAAGGATGATGTACCTAACGAAATTAAAATCTACGAGTCCTTTGTGGGATTTATATCAGTAGCCGATTGCACTGCCCAAGCGATTGAAACTGAAATTTTAAATGCAATCGAAAAATATGAAATTGATTACTATAAATGTAGGAGACAGGGTTATGATGGAGCAAATGTTATGTCTGGAGTATATAGAGGGTTACAAACTCTAATAAAAGAGCGTGCACCAAATGCCAACTATGTTCATTGTGCAGCACATTCATTAAATTTAATTTTAAATGATGCTACAAAACACATCCACAAAGTGTCACAATTTTTCGATTACTTAGAAAAAAATATATACTTTTGTTTTTGGTAATAGCACAAAACGCTGAGCAATGTTAATCAATTATTCTTCCGAAAAATATAAAATAACCCTTAGAAAAGTGTGCCCTACTAGATCGACAACAGGGCCGGCGCTAGCAGTTTCGCCGACCCGGACAAAGAAGTAAAATGCCACCCGTTTATAACAAAAATTAAAAGAGATAATCAAAACCCTTCCCCCGCTTAATGGTAAAATAAAACGTGAGCAAAAAAAATTGCTATCAATAATGTTGAAGTTTTGATTAGTAAAAAACACTAATTTATTAATTTATGTTTTTGACACTAAATTAAAATTAGGGTTGCACAGAAAAAAAGAAAAGTCATTTCTAATGTATAATTATAAAATACAGATATTAAAAAATACTAAAAAAAATTATAGAACCACTAAATATTAAAAATTAATTACATATTAAAAATACATTTAAACCGATTGTTAAACTTAAAAGTGTTATTTTTCTCACTTTTAATTCTGAGAATTTTTTTTTTATAATTTCTTTAACATTAATTTTTTCAGCCAGTTCATGTTCAATGGCTGTTGTTGTCAAGCCGCTTAGCCCGTCCTCGGTAGTTGTGGAGCGTAAAAAATTTTCGGTTGAGATATGCCGAAGTAATCACCGGACATACATAAAAAAAATTGAATTATTTACCTCCTCTTTTTTTGAAGTCGGTTAAAAATACATGAAAAAGCCTCGTTTAAAAAGAAACATCCTGTGTAGAAGCTATTTAAATATTTGAGAAAAACTGAATATATATTTTTTAATTATTCTATTTACCTTACTCATAACACAAGACAAGTTTAAAAACGTCCCGGCAAATAGTAATTGTATTATAACGCACTCTACTTCACTAGCCGTGGGTAGCCTAGAGCATCGGACTCCAGACCGGAAGGCTTAGGTTCGATACTCGTGCCACCAAATACCCTCCAAGTACGTGCTCGTTTAATCAGTGGGTCTGAAAGTCTTGTGGGCTTAAATCCCGAGTGCAGGGAACTGAAGAATATTTTCCTCCCCTTCAGTTCCATACCTAAATTGTGGAGGTAGAGATCGCGGTGGTGTCGCCATTTATCGTCCCTTTCGGAATTTCTCCGAGCTAAATCGTACTCTGTCACCTGCATAATGCTCAAAGCTAATGCCGACGACAGACGTACATCTAGCTCCTTACCACGATGAATTTCATGGACCTCGATCGGACAACGTCAGACAGGTGGCATTATAAACAACATTTCACTAGCAATCAATCTGCGAGGCAATTATTCCATAAATAAAACAATAGAGCTGCCTTTTTTCCTTTTATAATCTGGGTTAAAAGTGTTAAAAGCTTGTCAGGACTGATTTTTCGCGCCTGCCCGCGTTATCATACATGTTTCGCCAAATTAAGACACACGGTAAAAAATTCTGTTACATCACTTTGTATATCTATCCATGTATTTTAATTATAAAAAAAAGAACGATTTTGTTTACGTTTTAAGCTTTTTTTAAGTGGGAATTTATTATGCTTGTGAGCAGTTTCCTTGAATTTGAAATATTTTGACATTTAAAATACTTAAAAGTGCGTAAGCATGTATATATGTATATATTATTAAAATTCAGCACATTAATTTTTCATAAGATTTAAATGAATCTTGGTTTATTTTCTTCCTAAACTAGTACATTTTAGAGTCCATTTGCCACCTCCTAAGATTGCCGCCCCGGGCAGGGGCCCGGCTTGCCCACCCCTAGCGCCGGCCCTGTCGACAACAAGAAATGACACCTAATTCGGTATTCGAAAAAATTACTCTCTAATGATGAAAACTTTAAGTAAACTAAGTTTAATTTCAACTAAAAAAGACGAACGTGACGAATGTAGGAATATAATTACTATATTAGATAGCTATGGTCTTATAGTGTTTGTAACTTTTTTCTTGGTTATTTAAAGTCACAGACTCCATTTCTAAAGACCTACAAAAAGCTAGTATTATGCTGAATAATCTTCTGAATGAACTGGTAGCAATTAGAAACCAAAATTTATTCAGTTCTTTGTTAAGCGATTTAGTTAAGGGATGGGGTGTAACACCTTTTTTTCAAAAATGAAAGACGAAAGCGAACAAAGCGCTTTTTTGACGAGTTAGCAGAAGATCAAAGAGTTTCAAACTCCGAATCATCTTTAAAAGTTAATGTATATTATTGCTGTCTAGATGTGTTGATATCCCAGACCCGACAAAGATTTCAGAGTCTACATGATCTCAGTAATACTTTCGAAATTTTACAATCAGATAAACTCTTATCCTTTTCAAATGAAGAAATAAAAGAGCAGATCACAAAACTAGCTAGTGAATACAATAAGGACTTAACACCCAGGATCTATGAGCAATTAATTTCTTTAAAAGGTTGTTTAAAATCCAAAATTCAGAAAATCCATTTAATCAAAGAGCTCGCAGAATTACTATCAATTAATTTCAATAAGCTCGCTTCCAATTTTCCGGATATCATAAAAACGTGCCTGTTATTTTTAACTCTTCCAATTACAAGTGTAACAGCTGAAAGAAGCTTTTCTAAATTAAAAATTATTAAAAGCTATCTTAAAACTTCTGTAGGGCAAGACCGGTTATCAGACTTAGCAATTTTGTCGATAGAAATTGAAGAACTAGAAAAATTAAATCCTCTTCTACTATGGATATTATCATAAATTTGCAGGAAAAAAATTGAGAAAAGTACCTATTAAACACAAAAATACCTAATTCTATTAATTAATACATTTTTTTACGTATATATATCTATATGTAATTATTTCAACACTTTCAAATAAATTTTGTTTATGTAATAATTTTTATTTATATTTAAAAAAGGGGCCTCCGAAAGAATTTTGAAACGGGACCCACTCAGGCCTAGCTACGCCAGTGCTGGTTCCTCTCAAGGATGCGCTTTGTCTAAAAAGGAGAATTTGATAGGGGAACCTTCAACACCCTTCATAAAAGTCCTCCTATCGAATCATTGTAGAAAAATCAAAAGCGTATTTATTTGTTGGATTGGGAAAAAAAATTATAGTTTAAAAAAACACTCGCACGCGCGCGCTTTTATAGTGAGTAGAACTAAAGAGTAAAAGAATAATCCTTAATATAAGAATAAAATGATTAACGAGAAAAATAATGTCATCGGGATAAAAGCGAGGGGTGCTCTGTATTAATTGTTATAATTTCTTACTAGTTCTATTCCGAAATGCTAAGTTAGTGTAAAAATGTAATACAAGCACGCTTTTACCACAACGACATTAATTTTCTCGTTATTTTTATTTTGAGGATTATTTCTTTACTTTTTAGTTCGATGTACAATAAAAGCCTGTTTTTTTAGTTTTTAAAACAATCATTTATTCTTTGTTGAATTTATCCTTGGATTTGATATTTTGATCCGGAATTATGTGACTGCTGGAATTAATTAATGGGTCTGAAATGTATTTATTATCTCCGTTTACGGGGCCTCAGATGAGTCCCATATCGTTATATTTCAAAGATTCCGTCTATGTAGATACAGGTTTAACTAATAAAAGTGTGTTAAGAAGAAATATTAAATGTCAATCACATTATCTCATTTTAAGCGTATTGCTATGATGTTAATTAGTACCATCACTTCTAAACGTATTGCTTTATAAAAATAAAAAATATTTAGCAGTTAGAACATAAGTTATTATTATTCACGTGCACGAGTCCTTTTTTTTATTTCCATTTTCAGAAAAACTAGACTTATATTATTATGGTAAGAAAGAACATAAAGAACACTTTTTTTGTTTTATTTGTATTAACCACAAGCCTATTTGCAGTTTTAGGGTGGCACCTTAATTTTTTTGTCTCTAAATTTGGAATTAGTCTCCAAATCTGGAAACGATATAATGATTTCGTCGCCAAATTCCGAAATCCTTAAAATCCTTATTCTTGAAGATCCTGATTAGGACAATGAAACAAAATTATGAAATAATTGTATTGTCATTGGTCCTTGTCAAGTGTGCAAAATTTCGAATTAATCTGACCTTTTAAAGTGGGTAAAAATTGAGTTCAAAGGTTCGATTACATACAACTGAAACTTATAAACGCGTGTTAATAATTGTCTGAACTATAAAAGCGATGTATGTATACCGCTGGACAAGGATCCAAAGTTAACGAATGATCAGTGATTTTACGTGATTTTGTTTTTAGGAATACAAACTCGGAAGGAATAACAAAACTAGATCAAGTTTACGAAATTTCTAGATCATAAATTCAGTCATTCAGATTTTTTCTCCTGCAATTAATATTTTAAACAAAAACCAATTGACTTTTTTTAACGACGATTAACGTTACAAACGGTTGGCAACGTTACAAAATTTTAGTGATGATTAGAAAATGTACTGAATTTCGCCATTTCTTCTATATATTTTTTTCACCTTACGTTTCTTATATAAATCACAAAGCATTCTGCTTTCAATACAGTAGCTACATAAAAGCTTCGATACTTTGGAATTAACCGTGCTTAAGATATTTGTTATGCCATGTCTGGAAGAACATCTGGTGCTAATACTACACCTTTGGGACGCCCAAATCCCATGATAGGATCTTCATCCAAGTCATCGAGTAGTTTGTTGAAACCTAGTTACATGTCATCTTCAGATAACAAAAGAACCAGAGATGAAGATTATGATTATCGTAAGTCTTATTGATTGATTTTATTGCAATTATTAAATAACAAGACTTTTGTCTCAAAGAGTTGAAATTTTGGATATTCGAATCCTTGAGTTTTTTTTTGCCGAATATTCACACTTTTTGAGAGTCAAGAAAATTTAAATTTGTTGAAATTTTTTGCACATGATTTTTAAATAACAATCAGTTTTTCGCATTGCTGACCAAAAATGAAAAAGTTCGATTTAAGTGTAGAACAGAGTGTCGGGTCGGATCCTTTTTGGATTTTATTTTAGCCTACATCTTTGTCTCGTGAACTTGGTGAATTGTTATTTTCATATTGAATAGAAATCCAATACAAGGGAATGAATTTCCAAAGATATGAGACAAAATAGATTTTTACCCAAAACATTGACCTATACTTTATAAGCAAAACTTATACTTATAAGTATTCTGTACTTTCAAAAATTTAAACATAGAACTAATAAGAAGTGGATAATTATAGTTTATTTTACTAGTATTAAAATTTTTTTGAATCCATACATGAGTCTGTAATTGCTATAATTGTCAGTATCATGTTCAATTTTCAGTAGCATTAACATTGGAAAAATAAGTGCTTATTAGATTTGATTAAGTATGGTAATTGAAATAAGTACTATGATTGTGGACCATCTGCTAAAGCTAGGCTGGAAGGAACTGTAACCACACACATAGAATTTGGTGATAAATCTCCTAGAAACGCGCAAAAATCCCACCAAATTGAAAAGTCTTTATATTGAAACCATACTGATAAGAGCTTATACATACATCACTAAATAGCAGAGCTTAAATAGAGAACTGATTGACTGATGACTACAGATGTGATAAACAGAGGCTGTTATCTCATCTGAGAATTATACATGGTTGTTATGAAATAGGCAGAATAAATTATTTGCATTGATTTAAACTTGAAGTTTCACATTGGTCAGTAAATTGAAAAATTTTGAAGGCTTTTTGACATTCTATTAGCACAGTGTCATTATTAGCAACTCCATTAATGTAGTGTTATTTTTTGCCAAGAATTAGAATATGAAATGATGAGTTTAAAAGAAAAATATGAAAAATGAGTTACAAAATATTTATTAATAAAGTAACATTGAGACCTTATACATAAAAAAAAGACAATTCAGTCTAAACGGATAGCATAAAATTGTAAATATCTTGCAAAATTGCTGATGGTAATCCTTTTGCAAGACATTAAAGAATTTGAACATATTTCAATCATGTGGTTATAATTTATGGTAGAGTTTTGGCTAATATGTTAACTAAAGAAGACTTTTTGAAAGCAAGTAACTTTCAATCCAAGATGGCCATCTAGCTCTAATAAAAGGGTTATATAAAATTAAAAAAATACACCTAAAAGGTAATAAAACAGGTGAAGGTAGTTAATGAAGCAGGTGAAGATCTTACATTTTTCATGGGAAACATCACTGAAAATAAGGAAATTAGGTGAAATCCTAGGAGAGCCCACACCCTTGGCGACAAACCAAAAAAAGCGCCAAGCCAGAACAAGATGGCGCCAAGCAAAACCGACAAAGGCGGCAAGGGAATACAGAGAGATAAAAGGTGGATGCATAATGAAAATATATGTAAACAATACAGAAATTAAACATTTAAGATAAAAAAATATAAAAACAGCACTTACTTTCTTACTGCTTATCTTTTCCAAGTAGAGGGTACAGTGTAACAACAGATTTTAAAGTCTTAAAGGTCTCATCGCTAAGCGAATGATCATGTGAGCGCCGCAATATTTATTTTGCAAGTTAATGGTCGAACATGCATTTGTGGCGTGGCAGGTACGATTTAGAAGAAAACGTTTTATTGCCGACCATGTTACATCATGCTGATCATTACATTTAGGACATTCATAACTCGGAAGTAATCAATCCTTCCTTCATACACCATTCAATCAATTCTTTCTGGCCTTTTGCATTCAACAAAGTAAAAAATTCTAAAGTATAATCTCTCACACACGCAGCCAGCCCGGAGCCCAAAAACAAAATGAAATTCGAAATGCACGCCCTCAAAATACGAAAATGCTAGAAATAGTTAGGGTTGCTATATGTAATATTTAAAAGTAAGATTACCATATGTAGTATTTAAAAGTAGGGTTACCAAGATGGTACAATTATCGCCAACCAAAGTAATTCGCGCCAAGGGTGTGGGATCTCCTAGGAGTGAACCGGAAATTAAAATTTAAAAAAAAACAGTATGTGGGATTTCCAAATGCTTGAAAAAAAAAAAGGAATTTAAATGTCAAGGGTTGTAGTTAACTAAAAATAAAAAAAAAATTAAGGTACTTTTATGTTTGGAGGAACCATTGGTGATAGTAAAATTTTTTAATTGTTGCAAAATTAGACATTGAAGGTATTTTTTGTCTTTTTGCACACACTTAAACTTGTGCATTGTGTGGTTGGCTTACCACACTAAATTTTTACTGGCATTTTATTGATGACTAATTGCAATAGCTATGTGACATTATCTGTTCATACTCAACATCGCATTATCCAAAAGTTCTTAGGTAATAATTCTCAATAAGTATTTGTATTGGCTGTTTGGTGTCCTCTAGAAGCTACAGTTATGATAGCACTGTATCTCCAAAAGGTGCTTACATTATGTTCTGCTGACCAATTTGTCAAGTGAAGAGATATCAAATGCTGTGATTTGCAGCCAATAATAGAATACCATTCCTTTACAAGTACAATCTTTTTTTTTTGGACAGTGAATGACAGCATTTAGCGACATCTCTTAATTTGGCGAAATTGGTTGATATAATATGAGTATCTTCTTAAACATCCCACATATGTTCAATGAGATTTAAATTGGGGAAAGCATGCTGGCCAATCAATTATGTGGGTGTCATCACTTTAAGAAACTCCTGAGCAGCATGGGATCTACGTGACTGTGTGTTGTAATCCATAAAAACAGAGGAACATATTCATATGGGGGAGTGATAACTTCATCACAATAATGATCTCGGATAAGTGAACTTCTATTAAAAGTGTAGAGATACATTTGTTCAGCATAATACTTTCCTACACAAGTAAACCAGGTATGATCTCTGATATAAATGGGAAGAAATGTGTCCCTCTTTTCTCCATATGTACTGGCACTGAGAATTTTGTTGTTGGACTGAAATGATTCTCAATGATAAAGAGGATGTGACTACATTGATTCAACAATTTTTTACACCATTTTAAACGACAAGTTAATTTAAGTGGGGGACATATAATAAAAATTCATGATGTAAATGAAATCCACCTCGTGTATTCTGTAAGATATGCACCCAAGTGCTGTGTTTGCTTTTTATTATACTATTTTATGAATTCTTAAGAGTGTTTAGGAGCCCTAGCTTTAGAATGCACAACGTCCATACTGATTGTTGTATTTTGAAATGTTGAAAAAGTCAACTAAATTTTTCTAGTATTGTAGCCACATCAGCAATATGAATAAATGATTTAGCCATTCTTGATGTGTTCAGCAATGTCTCAGCAAAAGCTTCATAATAAAGCATTCCTTGATCTCATAAATGCCAAGTATCCATTGCAGTTATTTATTGCTAATCAGTTGCAATTAAGCAAATATGACAAATATCGTAGTCAAGGTGCAGAATGATCTTTCGGACCCTTTGGAAATAAAAAATGGCATTCGACAGGGAAATGTACTGGCATGTCTTCTCTTTAATCTAGAATTAGAAAAAGTGATACGAGATTCAAATATCAATACCAGAGGAAGTATCTTTAGTAAATAGATACAGTTGTTGCATTTTGCCGGTGACATTGATATCATTTTTCAAACACTCGCCACACTAAGATGGGTTTAGAGAAGGAGGCTCTCAGGATGGGACTGAAAATCTTTGAGAATAAGACCAAGTACATGCCTTGCTCTAAACCAGCTTTTAACAATTCCCTTTTTAAAATTGAAGAGTATAGTTTTGAAGTTGTTGACAGCTTTTCACTTATTTAGGTTCGGAAATTAACAATAGAAACACGATTGTACTACTGAAATCCAAAAGTGAATTACTCTGGCTAATAGATGTTTTAATGGTATACAAAAATATATAAAATCAAATTTAATCAAAAGAAAGTTTTTTTTTGTATAAAAGTCTTTTAAAATCAGTATTAACTTATGCATGGGGAACTTGGTCCATGTCTCGAACAGATGAGAACATAAGTATCTATGAAAGGAAGATAAAGGGTTTTTTTTAGAGGTATAGTACTTTAAATTGCAATAAAACAACGATGTATTATTCGATTGACATGAATTTTTTTTTATTCGAAAGATAATCTTGTGGCATTACATTTTAAATATGATTTCTGGCATATGACTGTCACGACTGGCTCGGATGTAGTCCAATCTGGATGTCCAATTTTCGATGACTTTTTCCAACATTTGTGGCCGTATATCGGCAATAACACGGCGAATGTTGTCTTCAAGCATTTGTGGCTTATCCGCATAGACCAATGACTTTACATAGACCCACAAAAAATAGTCTAGCGGTGTTAAATCACAAGATCTTGGAGGCCAATTCACAGGTCCAAAACGTGAAATTAGGCGGTCACCAAACGTGTCTTTCAATAAATCGATTGTGGCACGAGCTGTGTGACATGTTGCGCCGTCTTGTTGGAACCACAGCTCCCGGACATCATGATTGTTCAATTCAGGAATGAAAAAGTTAGTAATCATGGCTCTATACTGATCACCATTGACTGTAACGTTGTGGCCTTCATCATCGGTTTTGCAGAAGGATTCCACCAGCCCATAAAGCGCACCAAACAGTCAATTTTTCTGGATGTAACGGTGTTTCGACATACACTTGTGGATTAGCTTCAATCCAAATGCGGCAGTTTTGTTTGTTGACGTAGCCATTCAACCAGAAGTGCTCTTCATTGCTAAACAAAATTTGCTTATGAAAATCGGGAACAACGGCAATCTCGTTTTGGGCCCATTTGACGAATCTACGCCTTGCTTGATGATCGTTTTGATGAATTGCCAAACCAAACTGAGAATAAATCACTTGACAACTGTTAAATTGGTCGCCATCTTGGAAAGTAATGCTAACTTAAACTTCTATACCTGGAAAAAAAAACACTTTATATTTTTGGAGGAATTCAGGAAAAGGGAACGTGGCAAAGGAGGTCAAATTTCGAGCTCTATCAATCATATAAGGAATCTGACATTGTTATCTTTATCAAAATACAACGAATTAAATGGGCAGGTCATGTTGTCAGAATGAACGAAGACCACACCACTTAAAAAAATCTTCAATACTCAACCAATTGGCACACAAAGAAAGGGCGGGCCAAATCTTAGATGGATTTATGATCTAAAAGAGATCTAGTTTTGAGAACTAAGAATTGGAGAACAGTAGCAAGAAGAAGGCTGGCCTGGAAAAGGCTTCTTGAGAAGGCCAAGGCCTAACCTGGGCTGTCTTGCCCCTGAGGAAGGAAAGAATCAGTTGTAATTATTTTTCAATTTGTTGATTTCAACATTCTCTTTCCTCAAAGTACATTGTATCTCTGGTACTGGCAACAAATTTTGCGCCGAGAATTGTTGTTCCAATTTAGTGTCATTTCCTGCATAAAGTCCATTGAAGATGATGTGATGCTGAAGTATGTTTGTCGATTCAACTTCAATAAAGTATAACTTTTTTAACATATCCCAGGATTTCATCTCTTAAAGGTCAGTAGTATGCTGATAGCCAACAAGGTCATGTCTCTGTTAGCATTTGTTACCTATTTTCATTCTTGTGGAATGACAGTTTGGACAAAAACCCTTTTGCCGTAAAATTTCCTCTTCATTAATGATGCTTATTGCATTTTCATTCATTGATTAACTGTAGATTTTCATCATTGTAGCAAAATGATAGAAAACTGTAGCTAGCGGTACTATAAAAGAAGCACAAATCTAAATAAACCAAATCTAAATAAACTACTAACAGATTGTAGGTTTTGAGAGCATCTCTTTTTTATATTATTGCATCCAGTATGTCTGTATTTAGCATGTTTCCTATGTGTTGCTCCAGCAGTTGGATAAGGCAGTGTTAATATTCACTCACTCCTATGCGTTGTTGTATTTGGCATTACTCTATGATTAATAAGTATTGTAAAAACCATACTTTATTTTACTTATTTCAATATTAATAAATATGTAAAATATTTTTTACATTAAATTGAATAATTCTAAAATTCCATCTCTTTTAATTCTTTAAAATCATAGTTTAAGTGTAGTTGATTAATAGATTATTTTTCTGGTAAAGGTGAGTTAAGTAAAATTGAGCTTTCTGTGAGATATGTATTAATATCTCTTAGATACTTTTACCTTTTTTAAAATATCAGCCTTGTAATCTTTTTTCTAAATGTGTAATTTATGATGCTAGTATTCTTTGATTGATTTATTTTTTACCAGAATCTTCTAAATGGCCTCCAGATGAAAATTCATGGATGTCTTTAAACCGTAATGATAGGGCAGAGAGTGAGCGTGAAAAAGAAAGGAAGAAAAAGAGAAGGTCTCGTTGGGGTGGAGATGAAAAAGAAAAAGTTTTCATTCCAGGTTTACCTACAGTTTTACCAAACAACTTGAATCCCCAACAAGAGCGTGCATATTTGTGTAAGTTTTCAATTTCTGTTACTTTTTGTGCACAGTTTTATTTACTAAAAACTCTGTGCATAATTTTAGTTAAAAAAATATCTGAGTAGTTTTTGGAGACTTTTATCCAATGCAAAATGAGAAATGTTTCTAAAATTCTTGAAAAAAGTGTTAAGTTCATGAGTTATGGTAAAGTTACAATTTTTAAAAGATAGTGGACAATTAATATTCATTTATGTGAACTAATATTTCATGTTTTTAAGCAAAAATTTATTAAAACATTAGATAACTTTTTGAAATTGTCATATAAAATAACATGTTATATTTACTTGTGGATCTAATTAAATGACTAGTTCCTGAAAATAGGAGAATGGGGTTAATTGTTCAACCGTTTTATCAGTGATGGGAAAGCTACAACTTACCTAGGGATTCTGTCTTGCTCGTTTCACAAAATCTTATGTCAAGGGTGGCAATCCACATATTTGTTTAGTGTGGAAGTTTGAAAAGTGAAGTGTCAATGTAGGTGTCCTCTTAGTTCAAAATTAATTCATTAAAATGAATCACATTATTGAAAGGCCAATCTAACATAGAAAGAGATTAAGTTCTAAATCCTCTTTGGTTTTAATTACAAAATAAGATATGAAATAAGAAACTTTATTTAAATCAGATAATTCATATGGCTTAAAACACATTTATTGTCTCCCAGTGGTTGAGTGGTAGTGTATTGCACTTCCATGCCACAGGTCCGGAGTTTAAACCCCTAGGGTGGGTAAGGTCGACTCAGCCTTTCATCCCTTCAATGGGTAGATAAGTGAGTACCAAGGTTGCTTGGGAACTAAATACTGGGGGTTTCGCGTCAGACTTATCGGAACATCTGCTCATGTACCTCAGTGCCCAAGGCACAGTAGGCCTTGACCCTCATGAGCTGTTGCACCACTGAGCTTAGTTTAAAACATTTATTAGTAGTTAAATTATTTGAGAACAGTTATGTCTTCATCACTTTGACATTTTTGGGTCATCACTTATGGGATTGTTATGATGTAGTTTGACTGATTTATATAGTCAAGAAATCAGTAATGAAACTGCTTATTGCATTGCTGTAATTTTTCATTACTAATTTAAAAGTGCTAACAAATATATAATTACTTTATTAGTTTTCTGTAGAGTTTAATGAGGGAACAATTTTTATGAACAGGTTGTATATATTTTTCTGTGCAATTAATGCTTCATAAAAATTTAGTTACTTTGAGAACCTAATTTTCAATTTGCAGTATTCATTCTGCTACAAGAAGAAATATATATAATATGTGAAACAATATAAAAATAATTTTTACCAATAGTCTTCTGATCTTAAAAGTGTTTATTCATTTTTAAATTTGAAATAATTTATAAATTGCATTGTATTGAAATTGTATTTTATGTGTTGTATAATGTATTAAATGAGGGAATTACTGCACTTGTTTTTACATATTGAGAGTAAAATCAAAGGAAGATATTTTATAATGATAAATTATTTTGATTTTTCAATTCCTTTATTTGCATTATCATAAGAGTCTCTTTAAGCTAATAAATAAAGTTTAATTTTACAAAGTAAGTTGTATTATATAAAATTTTTAAAACATTTTCTCTTAATCATATTGGTGAATGTTTTAACACATTGTGAAACTCTGATTTGATCAGATGATTACTATATGAAATATTTGCTGTTACCATAAAAATATTTTTGTTAAAGTAAAATCACATAAATAGATTAAAATTTTATAGTGGTTATGAGAAATGCCTTAAATTTTTTTCCTCAAGTGTTGAGAAAAAAAATTTTTGTTTTACATGTAAAAAAAATTATGCATTGTATATAGGCAGTTTTAAAAATATTAAACTATTTTACCATTTTAATTAGCTTTTTTTTACTTTGCTTTTATATTCATTAAGACATTATTTATTAATGATGTTTATAAAATAAACTTTTAAGGTACTGAAAAATTGTCTGTTAAAGTATCTACATTATTAATTTTTTATTAACAGTCCAGAGCAATCAAATATTTGTACAGGCATATCAAATCTTGTGATTCATTGTAAGAAAAGCAGTTATTTGACAGAATTAGAAATAATTTCAAAATTTGATAGTTAAAATATAATGAAATAACTGCAGTAACATTATTCTTTAAAATAAAATTTTCCATACTTTGTTAACCTTCTGACTGCTCAATCAATATCGCTTAAAAAATGCATTTTTGCATAGTGTAAATCTATATACATAAAAGAAAAATATGAACATTTTTTTCTGAGTGAAAAAAGTGAGAGATTTTTTAAATTATAGATTTGAACACTGGAAATAATACTATAAAAAAAACTCATTTCAGATGGCATGTGGGAAAAAAATTAAAAAAAAATAAATTTCTATTAAATTCTTAGCTTTTTAATTGTTATTTCAAAATGATGTGGTTTTTATAGAGTTATTTATCTAAAAATTATTCAAAAGACTTATTTTATCGTCTGTAAATGAAAAGTACCGTATTTTTTTTTTTTCCTGTATATAATCCGCGGATTATGTGTTAAAAAAGTTTCAAATTTCGTTGTGCGTATTATACGCCGCCGCAGATTATCTGAGATAAAACATTCTTCATCAGAAAAGCTAACAATAAAGTTTTGAAAGAAATGTCGTTTATGTTTTATAAAATAAATAATAGATGGCGCTTTCATGACTCGGATGACGTATGTCAGCCATAACTAGTTTCTGTCCAATTACATTCAAAAACGAATTCGGTTCCTCGGAAGGAAAAAACAGTTACGAGTCGCTGGCGCCATTTCCAATTTTCTCTTGACTAGAGCTATTGCGTCCTTTGGAAGTTTTCATCATGTTGAAGCGAAAGCGTTAAGTTACACTGCAAACTTCAAGTTAAATGTTATAGAGAAGGCTACCGAAGTCGGAAATCTGCAAGGTTTTTCAGCGTTGATGAATTGAATATTTGTTTGTGGAGAAAAAACAATACCAACTTCAAAAATTGTGATCGACGTTAAAGATCCGATAATCGTGGAAAATCTCACAGGCCAGAATTAGAGGAAGAAATAAATAAATGGATTTTAAAAGAAAGAGACAGTGTAAAAGCAGTCTCGATCTTAATTTTTTTGCTGTTAACTTGCAAAATTAAAAAAAAAAAGAAACATTTTTTCCGCGTGCAATGTTTTGTTTAACAACTCAAACATAGATGGCAGTAACAAAGATTTTTTTTTATTGAGATTATCGTAAAAAATATTATCATACATATTTAAAGAAAAGTTTCATAATTTTTTTTTCTGTACAATTTCTTACTTCTATTTTTAATTATATTGTGTATTTTTTTATCTTATATGACGCTCATTATCGGCAGTTGATATTTTTGGATTATGCACCGTAAAAACTGCCGCGGATTATACGGCGCTGCGGATTATACAATGTTTATTTTTTTTACTCGAAAAAAAGGCTTTGCGGATAATACGCCGCTGCGGATTATATACAGGAAAATACGGTAACTGATGGTTTTCTAATATTTGTATCTTTATTTTTATAAGAAAGAGAAAATAAAATAGTGTAAACTGGTTATTCCATTTTTTTTACTTGTGTATAAATTTGTTTCTAATAATTGTTTGTATTATAAATGTTTCAAGGAAGATTTATTTTAATATCATCAAGCTTTATAGACTACTGTTAAGTAATGTAATTACTCAATTTGTATTTAATTGAAAATTGCAAAATCAGAGTTTCATTGTGTGCTATTCCTTAAGTTTCTTGATTGATTATTTTTTTTTGTACTTTATTTTGAATGGCATTAACTGTTTTCCAGCATGCAGCACACCTAACAATCTCCTTATTTAGGGAAGGGAGGGAATTGTGAAAATTTATCCTAATAATTTGAGAAGAATTTACCTGCTAACTGTAAATTTTGTTATCCAGTTATTTAAAAATAAGTATTCAGGGGTGTTAAGATCATTATATATATATTGTGTTTTAATTTAAACTTGATGAAAGGATATATTTAAAATATTTAATTTAATTTTTCTTGTTTTAGAACAATTATTTTTCTTTTCTATTTGTTTTGTATTTGTCTGCATATATGTTTGCGTAGATCTATTTTTAAAAGTTGGTATAACAATGTATTAATCATATATTTTGCACACATAATTTTTTTAAAAAAAATGAATTATCAGTGATAAGTAATTTTTTGGTTCACTCAACTGTCTGTGCAATATTCTTATTTACTATACTTTTTTAGATGTTAGCTCTTAGTTTTATTTTTAAACAATATAATTTTAAAAAGCATATGTGTTATTATGATTTTATTTATCTTTGTAGCATCTCCAGTGTTAAATATTTTGATAAATTGAATTTTAGCAAACTAAACAATTTCATTTAATAAATGTTGTCATTCAATTTAACTATTTAAAGCCGGCAAATGAAGAATATTACTCTAAATAGTTGTAGTTTTCTATAATGATGTTAGACATGCAATCATTTCAGATGTTTATAAACAGTTATTAAAAATTATTTTGGATTTAAAACCCCATGAACAGTTTTTATTTTATAAATTTTACTTGTTTCTCTTTATATGTATTCTTATTGGGCAGTATCTATGTAATGTTAGAAAAAACAATTATATGCAATTTTATATTGAATTTGTATATTTTGATAACATTTAAAAAATATAATGGTCATTGAAATATATTTATATATTTAAAAAGAAATTACACATTAGGACTTTTATTTATTTACATTATTTGTCTTGGAATGTTTTATATTGTTATCAAAAAGAATGAGAAGTACAGAGAAAATCATGAAAAAATTTATGAAAAAGAGGTATTTTTCTAATGTGTGTAGAAGATTCACCATACTACAAGGACAGCTAATATTTTAGAAGATAACTATCTCCCGTTCCTTCCCCAATGTTATATGTATTTTTAAGGTGAATTATTTTGTTTTTCATTTGTTTACTTGATAGTTTCTTTATTGAATCACTTTTGTTGCTGTCATTGAACTATTTTTAATGTAAAATATTTATGAATATATTTATATGCTTTAGATATTTAAATTTTAAACTTTAGATGGAATTAATCATATTGAGAGAAATATTTATTCTAAAGTAAAATTTATGATTAATAACTGTTTGAAAATTTCATTATGAATTAGTTTCTTACCTCTTTCATTCTTTTAATTGTTTTGTTTTTTCATATAATCGTCATCTTCTGAATATATGTACTTTATCGCATCAGATGCAGAATATCATCATTAAAAAAAATATTTTCAACATGCATCATGTTTCATATTTACTGTATTCGTTTTCAGATTTGAGATTTTATCTTTACATGTTTGTTTCAGAAATAAAATGGTTAATTAACTGTCATTCAATTTAAGAAAAATATACACTTTAATCATCTTGTATGTAGTAATCGTGCATTTATTATTCGGCATTTTTTAATTTTTAATTTTTTTTTTTATTATTGCATCATATATCATTTTCTTTGTCATATTTTTACCTGTTCATGTTTTAATTTTTGAATGAATTAAACCTTTAAAAAATGCTTAAAGTCGGTGCATTGTTACTTGTATCCTGTCCTTGAGGGGGGTATATATCATTTTTAGAAAAATAATCTTTTGAATTCATTTTTACTTGTAGGAGGAAAGGGGGGGGGGTAAACAAAAATATGGTTACCTTAAAATCCGGCATATAACACACACCGGTGTATAATCTGCACCTACACTTTCTAGCACCTTTTTTTTTAGAAAATTTTTAGGTATATTAGCCGTGTAACACTCGCCCTCTTTTTATAAAGAAACATGAAAAGTACATCTGCAATGTTATGTTTTGAAGTAATTTATTCAAGGTATTGTCCTAAGATTTTGGTTAAAAATAGTATGCTTCTTGAACTGTACAAACTTTTAAGTTCATTAGGAATGACATTTCTTTTAAATAAACAGTATAAATAAATCGATTTTTTTTATGCTTATCTTTTATTTTTGAAATTATCATTTTTATATGCTTGGCATATAATTGCACATCCGTAAATTTCGATCTTATTTCTTGTGTTAAAAGTGTGCATTATACACCAGATTTTTGTTGTTGTTGAAGCTTGTTAATATTGAATGAAAGTAAGGAATCTAACCCTAAGTATTTTGGGTTATGTAATAAGTATTTTAAAATTATGCTGAAACAATTATTTAAAATCTTTTTAATATACTAAGCTTTGTTGTTATAAGTCTTAAAAATTTTTAGCTTTATTTTTTATATTACAGCTTTATTTTATTTCAGATTTTTATTCTCTCATAGTTACTGTTTTCAGGAATATCAGTATTTATTCTTAAATGCATTATATGAAGGATTTTCTTGAGTTAATATATTCTAAAGTACAGTAACAATGGATTGTAATCTAAAACTTTTTTGCAATATTATTAAGTGAAATAATTGTTGTGCTTGAGAATTCTCTTTATTTGTGAAATATTTAATGATTGCTCATAGCCATTAATACATTTTGTAGACATTTATGATACACTAAAGGTTTTACTATGAAAAAAACATTTATATTAGTATGTACTAGGATGAACAAAAGGAATTGTCATTTTATTAAAAATTGGTTGTAATTAGCATATAAATAGGTACTTTGCTTAGTTTGTAGTTAAGTAACCTTTATTGCATCCAAAGGAAGATAATTGTTGACTTTTATTTTTTTTTCATAAAATCCTTTATTATGGAAAAATTTTTCTTATAAAGTTTTCCCCTGGGAATAAAATATTCCACAGGAAGAATTGTAATAGTGATATATTTATAATACATTTTTTTACTTATTATATGCCATTTTTATTTTCTCCTAGATATGTAAAATTCTAATCATTTATGTTTCTTTTCTTAATTGTTATTATGAATACCATATTTCAAAATGCCGCACTCATTTCAGGTCCATATTTAAAAGGATTGGACCTTGTATTTTGACAGATTTACTTGTGGTTCTTAAAAAGGATATCTTAATAGCTTATATGTACTTTACTTTTAGGCATTGAAATTTTTCTCTAAAACAACACTTCCATAGTTTATAAAAATATATTTCCCCTTCCATTTGAACATATCATTGTAATATTCTACCCTGTGTTTTTCCTTTCTGAAAATGTAGGAAGGAATAACTGCCTTTTTTATGGTTCTGCAGTTGTTAGGAGAGGTTGTGTAAAACCCTTCTTATGTTAAAATTACCTGGATAAATTCCTGGGTTTTCTAGTCGGTTGTTTCTTTTGCCACAATTGCAACATCTGAAACTATACTGAATTCATTACATGTGTATTGTGTTAACTTATAAGTATAAATTATTATTTGAATTCAAATTTAGCTAAAATATACTATTCTCTAGATACTTATCTAGGACTTCACTCCACGGTAAATAGATGCTATTGAAAAAATTTTCATCTTTCAACTCATACCGGCTTCTTCTAATGTGGACAAAAAGTCTAATTACAGAGAAATGTTCTGTACACGTTTGCTTAAATCCATTCAACATTTTATTGTATTGCATGCTTTTCTTGTAAATGTACTATGCTAATTAACTCATGCATGCTTTTTTTCTGTATTTATGCTGGAATTTATGTGAATCCATTCATTTTATAATGAATTCAATGTGTCCTCGATACCTTTTCGCCCAGTATATGTAAGGAGATTGATTTACTGGCTGAGATGGGAAAAAAATGCTAAATTTCTTCTGAAATATTTTTTTGTGTAGCTATATAGATGGTAGAAATATGCATACTAATCATGAGTCATTAATTATAAATAAAAACTAATTGTTGCTTGCATTAAATTTTTCTGGCTGTGGGAAAAGAAATTTTTTTCACCACTTTTAAAAATTAAAATTGATATGATTCACTGATATAAACTAAAATGAAACAAATGGTAATTTATTCTACATTTGATATTGATATTTTAATTAAAATTATAACTATTTGTTTAATTGAATAATTTCTTGATGTATTTATTTTGTAGCTATAATATAATGTTACATTTTTATCTAAACAGTTCTCATAAAAATGTTTTCTTTTAACATTTTTAAATTTAATTATTTAAATGTTTTCTTATTACAAAATTATGACCACTATTTATTATTTCATTAGATTTAGAAAGTAGAATTTGCTGATTTTAGTATCTGAAAATGAATGTTTTTAATTTTGAATTCCAAAAAAATGGGTGCATATTTTTATAATCAAATCCACTGAAGAGTTAAAGGTAGTTTTTAAGAGTGTTATAAATTACATTTAATATATATATTGCTTTGTAAAGTATCCAAATCTTACGAACATAGCTTAATTTCTGAGATTCCTAGACTAATTTTTTTCTTTCCTAAAATGGGTGTTGCAATAAGCTGCTGGAAATATTTTTTTCATAATTCCATATATATATTTATATATGCTTTTGTGTTCTTCAGAACTAAGGCTTTGTTTTTGCATGTATTAATTTCTTTAAAGAATTTGTTTGATCTTGGGAAAACATTTCTTCATGATTAAATAAATTAATGATGATTTTAATATTCTGTTGTTTTCCCTGTTGTATTTGCATTTTTGTGTGTGTGATACAGGTGAGATTAAAAAAGATTTTAAGTGAAATGTTTTCCTGAATATTTTTCTTGCATTCTGTTAATTAGGGGCTATTGCCCTTTTCTAACCCCCTCTCTTACAGTGCAGCTGCAGATTGAGGAAATAAGTAGACGTCTTCGTACTGGTGACCTTGGAATCCCCCCAAATCCAGAAGAAAGGTTTGGCTGCTAATAACAGTAAAATTTAAAACTAATATTTATAGGATGTCCTGTGACTCTCATAAAAAAGCATTTTCTGTTTACAAGTTCCAACTTGTAAAATTACTTTTCTTTTTTTGTTTTGTTCTTATTTATAATTATAAGCACAACTTTGAATAAATTTCTATCATAATGTGTTAATTTTTATTGCAACAATGTATAATCTAGTTATTCATTTTAAGTTAAATGTATCAATGATTGATTTCAAAATTGAAAAAGTTTATAGTATTTGTAATTTGTGTAGTATTTTAAAAAATATAAGGGGCGCTAGTAATTCAGTGTAATCTGAAAATATTCTGAAAAGTAACATGCATTTTTAACTTTGGCATCTCCAAATGATTTGGTGATAAAGTGATAACTTTTAAAATCGAATATGAAATTAATTCAATATAATTTTATTATACTTTATGAGTTTATAGTTTTTGAGAATGAAAAAAAAAATAATACATCCCTGATTTTAGAGGAGTTGGTATGAATTCACACAAATTTAAAATTATAATTATTCAACAGATTTTCTTTTCTTTTAATCAATTAAGTTCTCCCATTTCTTTTTTTAAATTTTAATTATTTTTGCTTCCTTGTTAAATATTATTTTTGTTTTTTGAGTTATTATGGATATCCTGTAAAAATAATTATATCTGAATTTTTTTACTTATCTGTAAAAATAGTATTTTTGTATTTTCATTTTATCATTAAATGTGTTTTCTTTCATACAATTTATCTTTCTGGTCTCTGCAATTGCCTTATTGTAAAATTTTTAAAAAATTACTATTGACGACATTTTACAAATAAACTTGGGTTTACTTTTTCAAAAAGCAAGTCAAATTTTATTTTTAAAGAAGCGTCTGATTTTAGTATGATGAATACTTCTTTCAACTTCTTTTTGAATAGAATTTTAGAATATTGATTCATAGTTAACATCTGCCCTTGTAGTATTGTAAAGATTCATTTCTCAGACCACAATTCCCTCTATTATATTCGCAAGTTGAATATGTTTGCTTAGGGGAAAATATGAATTTTTGGTATATTTAGCATTGATTCATTGTTTGAAAAATTATTTATTATTTGGTATTTTCTTTCATAACTCGCTTTTCTCATAATCTTAGGACAAATACCTTCTGCACCTAATTTAAATATTTGTACTTGAAAGGGTCTATTGGGCAGGGAAAAGTGTTCCATTGAAAATATATTTTCATGTCAATTCCTTGTATTCCATTCATAAACAGTTTTTTCTAGCTTATGTGATATTTTTTTCTCAGATCATGCCATACAGCCACCTTATTGATGTAAGCATCTTGCATCATGAAAATCTATTACCATCCAATATCATTAGTTTTCTTTTACAGCATTTCATTTTATTAACTTTTCGTGTTAATCAATTAATGTTTTCAGGTTTTTTCCCCTTGTTTTCTAGGTTTGAATTCTTATCCTCTCCCTCCTAATGATTTATATTTTGTATTCAGCAGGTTTTTCTTCGGTTCCAAATGAGATTTTTAGCACAGAATATCATCATAAGGCAAATATGCAACAATTTTAGATCGTTAATATAACTGAAGTAGAAAACAAGATTGTGTTAAAATTATTTGTGTAGGATTCTTTTGGATGAAACTTGCTTTGTAATTTTTTTTTCATTTATTACAGGTCTCCCTCTCCTGAGCCAATTTATAACAGTGAAGGGAAGCGGTTGAATACTAGGGAATATCGAACTCGAAAGAAACTCGAGGATGATCGCCACAGCTTAATTCAGGAAATGTATACTTGCAATCCTGAATATAAACCACCACCTGATTACAAGTAAATCAATATTTTAAAGTATATATATGGTATCTGTTGTGTAATTTATAAATTAAAACTCTAGATGAAGTACCCATTCTTCGCATGGATTAATGTTTTAAAAATAAAAAAAATATTGTTTTTGAATTGTAAGGAGAGTAAAACTCCGGTACAAAACGATGCATAGTAGGATGCAAAATAGTTGAATGAGTGCACTTTCTATTTATGTATCATGCCTCTTAAGTTCTTGCAATGCCCCTTGTAGGGTCAATTTTTCAACCCTCTTTTGTAGTGGATCTACTCCATAAAAGGAACGTGTCTGCAAAATTTCGAGTATGTAGGTCTAATAGTTCAAAAACGGGAGAATTTATCTATAATACCCCTTTAGCCCTCGCAATTCCCCTTAGAGGTTGCTTCAAGTAAAAATGGGAAACTTTATGGAGGAATGATAAGAGGGCTACCACACCATAAAACTCCAATGATCGTACCGGGACTTGTTTCTGAGTTTTAGTGGCATGTACAATGTACACTTTCTTTTATAATTGATTAATATTGGTAAAAATGGAAAACTTATAATTTAGTGTGTTTCAATTCTGACATATAGATTTTTGTTACTTATTTTTCCAAAAGAAATGTAGTAACTTATGAAATTTTATAAAAAGACAATATAAATGTAGTTTTAATGAATATTTCAATTTTTTTACATCAAAAATCATATTTAATATCAGTAGATTCATTGTTTTTGGTATGATTGATCTTTTAATTCTTTCAATTATTTTTGTTAAGTAATTGATTTCAAATAAAACTAATTAATAAAACAATGTTTTTACCCACATGTTTCTGACTTTATACAGTTTTCTCCTTTCATTTTTTAAATAGAATTTTTTATTTATCAGGCCTCCACTTGTTAAAGTGTGTGAAAAGGTTATGATTCCGCAGGAAGAGCATCCTGATATTAATTTTGTTGGTTTACTCATTGGACCTCGTGGTAATACCTTGAAATCCATGGAGAAAGAAGTAAGTTTTCTACCCAGGTTTTGTTCTTTAATGCATGTTTTAATTTGTACAATATTTATTTTTGTTTTTGTAATAGAAGAGCAAAACACAAGTTTGTTTATATTTTCATAATTGTAATATTTATTAACATGAATGTTATTTTTGTAAATGTTGCATTAAAAACTTATTTTAGACTGGAGCAAAGATAATTATTCGTGGAAAAGGTTCCGTAAAGGAAGGTAAAGTTGGACGTAAGGATGGACAACCTCTTCCTGGGGAAGACGAACCCTTGCATGCATTTGTAACTGGAAATAGTAATGAGAGTGTAAAAAGAGCTGTGAATAAGGTACTTAATTACTCATTTTTATGTATGAAGGCTATATTTCCTATATTTTAAACTTGTTACAGTGCAGTATTTAGTTCTATCTCCATGCATTTTTAATTGAATATCTTTTACATAAACATTTTCTTTCTATGTAACTGTACCTCATATGTATAGGCATTTCTAAACAAATTATTTAAAAGTTGGCATAAATGTGGATTGTTTTTGTGTAAGTTAGCTTTCATAAATAAAATCCAAATTATGCTTACCATTAGCAAATAAGGGGATTTGGTAAAAAAGTTCAAGATCACTATTGAAATTCTTAAATTTACATGCTTTCTTTTTTATCGATTTCTAATATGTTTAAAATTTGTTTCTAAGATTATTTACGTTATTTCTATATGTGCCGAAGAAATAAAAAAAACAATTACTGCTTTCCAACTTCGTTCTATAAAAGTTAATTATATTTTTCAAGATAATTTTCACTATTATTTGTAAGTTGTAACTTATTTTAATATAATTTTGTATCTAATAGTGATATGTTATGTGACTGAGATGATATTCATTTAGGATGAATGATGAATTTATATGAAATGGAATGTAGTATTGGAAAATGAGAAATTAAAAAGGCATTTATAGAACTTTAAAATTTATCATTCCACCATGAAATGTTAATTTCAACTGAGAACAAACTTAAAGATATAAAGACTTGGAAATTAATACTCTATATAAATAAAATAATTATATGTATATTGTGAATGCTAATATATTTTATGTTCTGTTTAATGTGCTATCCTACTTTTGGCATAATTTTTTTAAATACTTTGACTGAATATGCATTATAGATGTAATACATCTAAAAGCATATGTAAATTATTTCAATTTTACATAAACTTACAATTTTTGCTAAAACTACACATAAAAATTACCCTTAAGATTATTACACACACAATACATCTGAATTCATTGTTGAATCAATATATCATTACTCTACAAGTTTTATAATCAACATAGAAATCTCTTCTAGGGATTGTCCCATTTTTTAAACTATCATTTGAAACATAAAAGCACTGCATTGCTTTTTGGGGGCTTCAAAATTTATGAAATTTTCATGTAATTTGTATATTTAATATTCAAGAAAGAAAATGTTGGCTCTATTCACAAAATGTAAGGGTGGTTCCTTTGAATAAACTCAGTTAAGCATTTGTATAAAATTTCATGCCATTTATTTTACAATTTTTATTAAGAGTGTATGCAGAGGAATAAATTACTGAAAATGTGATTTGGATGAAAAACAAAAAACTAAGCAATTCCAATAAATTACTCTAACGACAAAAATTAGGCATCAAACGACCTAATTTGTGTATCTTTCTCTTGGCTATTGAAAAAGTTATCCTTTTATTTTCTTATAGCCTTTAAAATTTTTCTGTTCTACTTGCTAGCGGGGGTTCTATAAAGCTTGAAAAGAAGGATTCAGCTTTTTGATCCAACCATTTCTTTTCCTTTTTTTGTGAAATATTCAGATGGTTCAATTTTTAAATGTTTTAAGACTTAAGTGCAGCCTTATAGCCATTATTAAATTACCGCACCCATAGGTCCTAAATTGAACTGTTTTCAAAGATACAAGTGCCCACTTTTGGACTCTTTGCCAAATCATTCCATTAAAACACTTCACATTGTTTTGCCATGCAAAAACTTTGATAATTGGTGTTTTTAGCTAATTGTAATTCTTCAAGCACACTTTTCTTAGCTGAGTGTCTCACCTGGAGCCAAAGCTCTTTGACAAAGACCAGTTGTCTTTGCCACTGAGGCATTGTCCATGTATTTGTTTCTTTGAATGAAATGAGCAATCAAACAAAGCAGTAATTGCATTTTGTTACATTGCCAAATTGGCTCAAATTATAGATTGGCTACAATCTTTGAACAGAAACTTGACTTCAATTCTTGTAAACAAATTAAATTAATTCATGCTGAAAGTTAAATTGACCACTTAAAAATTATTTGTGCAACTTATAGTTTTTTTTAAAGGTTATTTCCATATTCAAAAAGCCTAGTTGCAGAACATTTCGGATTCAAAAAAAACTTTCAATCTAGTTAACTTCAAATACCTATATCTAAAGTTCTATAATATATAGAAGCAAAATTCAAACAGATTTAGAAAGTTGAGAAATCATGTTTTAATTCATTGTTAAATTTGGAAAGTACATTTAGACTGAAAATATCGTTTTTAAGATAGGATAGTACCATAACAGCATCCAGTTTGTTTAAATTAAGAATTCAATCAAAGCATAAAAGTTTGCTTGTTTATTTTAAGCATTGAATTTTTAAAAATGTTTTATTTTGTTACAGATCAGAGATATTATCCGACAAGGTGTTGAAGTACCAGAAGGACAAAATGATTTGCGGCGTATGCAATTGCGGGAATTGGCTCTTCTTAATGGTACCTTACGTGAAAACGATGGACCACGATGCACAAATTGTGGTGGCACTACTCATAGAAGTTGGCAGTGTCCAGACAAACCAAATGTTACTAACAATGTTATCTGTTCAAACTGCGGTTCTGCTGGTCATATTTCTAAAGATTGTAGGGAACAGAAAGCTCCTGGGGCTCTAGGAGCACCTGATAAAGCTAAGATTGATGAAGAGGTAAAGTATTTTTTTTTCAAAAATTTACTATATTTTTATTCTATATCACTCATTAAAGGTTACATATATATATATGTATAATTATTTTCTGACTTGCTGCTGTGGTTTGGACCTCACTGACAGTTTTTTTTATTCTGCAATAAAATAATGTATGTTTCATCAACTCATGTAACATTTTATTTTTAAATTTCATTATAATGTAGCTCTAGTCACAAAAGAAATTGCTTCTTTTTATGAATTATAATTTTGATACAATGAAAACTATATTTATAAATCAATATTTGTTATGTTTGTATTTCATTTACTGAAAAACTAATCAGTGAGAGAGTTTGATGCACTTTTATAAATATGTATGTATTTGTGTATGTATGTATGTAATCTTTTGAAACTCCATTCATAGTCCTCACATTATGTATGATGTATGGAAGCTTAAGTAGTGCAGCTTTTTTTTTTGTGTGTGTGTGTGAGCTGAGATGTCATCCTCGTCACTTCGCAAAGGTTCATTACCCTTTTGATTCTTTGTTTCAGTGCAGAAATATTAAATAATCAATCAATTAGTTCTGTTTCAAGAAAAAGTCTGTACATGTGGAACTAGAAAAAAGTTAATGATTTCCAAATTGCCAAAAATTCAATAAAATTAATTAAAGCAAAAAAGTAAGAAATGGTTCAATGACATGCATGAATGATGCAAACAATAATTACAATAAATTGGAGCAAGTAATGCAGAAAGCAAGAATGAAAATTGTTTGTAAGGGATGACACACAAAATATGAAGGAGTTTGTGATCCATCAATTTTCAATAAAATTATCTACTGTGTGACAATTTTTCTTTTCCTGCCCTTTCTGAAAACTAATACTGTTTTATAATTATGTACATTATTTATTTATAATTTTTTATTGCATATTTGTCTGAAGATAAATGCAAAATAAATTGTATTAGTACTTAGAACAGAAGCTGAACAAAAATTTCAATGGTATAAAAATTATCATTAAATGTATTTTAATAAAATATAATTATATTTTATTAAAATGCAATTTTTATTAAAATACATGCATGATCATTTGAAATCAGTATATCTATTCACTGTTTTAATTTTCGTTGCTTTTTATTTTTGAACAAATATTTACTGAACACTCATCTAATTTTGTAAAGTAAAAATGTTTTACTTGATGCACAAGTTGTATTTCATATTTTTCATAACTAAGTTATGCTAGAATTTCATTGAACAAAAATTTAATTTACGATCATTAATCGCTCAATTTAATGTGCACATTTGCTTTGTTTTAACTTTACTCTGCTGGAGCTAAACATGCTTTCTTGAAATTTTAAACTAACATTAACCTATTTGTTTATGCTGTACCATTTTTTTTATTGCCAAAGACTTCTTGAGCTAGAAGTTAACTTAATTGATTTTTTAAGTGGTTTTTTTTTATCCATTTCTTTTATAAAAACTTTTTCCAGATAAACTTAAACTTTTAGATTTGTCTTTGGAAATCATTTATATTAACAATTTTTAAATGGTTATTGATATTCTGGTCTATTCACTTGAAATGTGCAAGATAACATGGGCAAAATATTTAATTTTATATTTTTTATAGGTATTTTAAGAAAAGTATTTTAAATGAACAGTACAATTATTCACATCAGATGTTTTTAAATTAGTATGCGCTTCATTAGGGAGTAAAAACTTTTTTTTTGTGTGTTATTTTTAGTCCAAAAATATTTAACATCTACACATTGTACAAAGAAATAAATTCAAATTATGAGGCAGATGGAAGTTCAAAGATTTTGATTTGAGTTGGCAGTTAATTCTGATCTATACATATTTTAAATATCCACCAAAAATTCAAAAAAGAAGTTGTTTTTTCATTATAATAAATTACTTTAAAAGTATTTTTGCCAAAATTCAGTAGATCTTTTAAGTGCTGCTTTGTAAAAAAATCTGTGCTGGTGCTGCTTTGTAAAAAAATCTGTGCTGGATTTTTATTAGACTTAATGCCTTTAATTAAACAAAGCTAGTTGGAAATAAGACATGAACATGGAACACTAACCCCTTAACTGCTGATTACACAATTCGCTCCCTAGTCTCACTGGTTTTCTCGTACCTGTTCATATGTTGTGTATTGAAAAAAGAGGGAGGGACAGATAGGTAAATTTTTCTTTGAAATTAGTAAATCCTTTACAAACACCATCAAGATAAATTTATTGCATTCCAAAGCCTTTGGATTAGTTCTAATCATAACACAAAGAAAATAATCATGTTACAGAAATACTTATATATGCGTCTGGGTCACTTAAATCAGTGAGGAGCTGCAACCCCCTGTCCGCAGACCGGTACCGGGTCTACTTAAGAAAAGTAAAATGAACATCAACCAGTATTGAAACAATGAACATGCAGTTTGTTAGTAAAAGAAAATAATTAACATCCATGAGATGTAGGTGCAATTGATATACTTGCCAGTACCTTTTACAAAAATTAATTTCTTGAATGTGAAGAAATTGTGATAAGAATTATGAACTTACAAAATTTTCTGTTTTGGATCTTTTATCCTTATCTTTTTATTTTTTCTTACTTTAGATCTGGATTGTGTGTCATGTTTTTTAAATTATTTATTAAAACTAAAATTTATTACTATATTTTTTTTCATTTATTCTTGTAATGAGCTAACTCATCTGCAAAGGGGAAACTGAAGTCTGCTGAAATATAAAAACTTTGCACTTTTTAGTTATGTTGTGGTTAATTTAATGCTGTAATATATATATATTTTTGTTTCATGTAATATTTGTGTTATGTGTAAATAGAATTTTGGTCAATAAATATTTATTTTTAGTATATGTCATTGATGGCTGAACTTGGGGAAGGACCTCCTCCACCTAATAAGTCAAATTCTATTGGATCAAATTCCCAGTCATCTGTAACTCCTTTACAAGCTCCTCCTGGGCCTCCAAGAGCAATCATGGCTCCTCCACCTGTATCAACATCACAATACCAGGCAACAGTATGTGCATTTTGTATGTTTTTATGTAAATTATTTATTAATGTATTTTCTTGATAGTTTATCTGAATTTTAATTATTCATCTCTCAGAAAATAATTTTGTCCATATAAGATGAGAGTTGTAAAAGTTATTAGGGGTGGGGTACATTTTGTTTTGTTTGATGACTGATTGCACATATTGTACATGTAAAATATTGAAACTGTTTTCTTATGTTTTATTTCATCTTATATTTGTATAAGAATCTATCCATAGTTTAAGCTCTTCGTTATCAATTATTACATTAAAACCTTTTCAGTTTATTAAATGATTCTGTTAAACATTTTAAAAATGTTTTCAAAGAATTTTTGTTTAATACTGTAAATATTCAAAAGTATTGATTGCTTCTTTTTTGGTAATATTTTTCTTGGTTGAAGTTTGTGTAAATGAGTGATTAAGTTGCTCTTGTTTGTATTGTATTTCAGAATTCATGTAGAAAATTAAATGTAGTGGAATGGGAAATGGAAAATTGGTGCACACACACACAAAAATGTAATATATATATATACTATATATTGAAAGGAGTACAATACTTAGCTCTCTTGCACTCTTTTACTTTAAATCTGTCTTCGATCATCTAGAGTATGGGTGGCAAACCTTTATAGATCAGCATGCCATTTTTTTCTAAAGAAATCTTTACTGAGGTATAGGTGTGCCATCAAATAATTTTGACTTGTGATTATTGGAAAAATAATAAAACTAAACACTAACAACTCAAAACTTTGTTTACTACAAAAAAATCATTTTGCCCTGAATAGTTGTAAATGTTTTAGTTATATGTATAATTCAAATTAAAGTATCATTAGTGTGACTTTTGTTGCAGATTAGATGATAAATAACATATTAAGATTGTAAGATCTTACTTTCAGCATTCCATGCTGAATTGGAATCATCTGCCAAAGGAGTTTTTAAGATTATTCATCTCTGAAAATAATGACTTGCAAGCATAGATAAATGAATACGGTTAAAATAGCATAAGCCAGCTTCTTAAAACAGTTAAATGTGTCTTGAATCATTTTTACAGACGATGTTCGACATACAATTGTTCCAGAACATATAACACACAGCTCTTCGTCGCCTTTACTAATCATGCCATATTTCTAGGTCCACCAAGTTTGAAATTCTCTGCTACACTAAATATCTTGCACCTATTGATTTTTTTTTGTTGTTTTTGTTTGCTGAACTAGCCATGTTAAATAACAAGAAATCGTAAATACGACGCAAATAAACTTTAAAATACAGTAGCGTCACGAAATTTACTACGCTATGCATAGACAAACTTCGCATCATTAACATTTGCAGTCCACAACGTAACTAAGTCAAGACAATTACACACGAGTGTGCGCAGCATCGAGAACCAATTACTCAAGTTTGATTGTAATACTTCATAGTGAGCTTTGTTATTTTGAAATAGAATACAATCCATTTTGATCGCTGACATGCCCAATATATTGTGTCACATCCCATTGATGGCACGTGTGCCACTGCTTCACCATCCCTGATCTAGAGAAACTGCTTTGAAAGTTTTAGAATTTAAATATTTCTGGTTATTGTGATTTAATATAAGTGGATTAATGACTTTATGAGTCAGTGCTGTATAAACATAAGTTTCAGGACTCCCTCTCTGGTTTTAAACAAAATAGGCATGACCTCCTCAGGGCTCTGTTTGACTTTTTATCCTTTAATATCATGATAAATGACCTTATTCATAATTATAAATCTTACCAGATGTATAGTCTTTATTTTATGCAGATATGACCTTGTTATATGAACTATCAGTGTTGAATATAATTATGGTCTCAGCCTGGGAAGTTTGGCTGAGTAGCTAGATGAAAATGATTTTTCTGTTGCTATAATATTAAGTACAAAAACCAAAATTTACTTAGAAGAGATGGTTGGGACAGCTTATTTAGGGATTGTCTTGGACCCAAACTAAATTAGAACAAACAGATTTCTAGAATCACTGAAGGGAATTAATGAACATTTGAGTCTCTTGAAGAGAATTGGTGTATTGAAGAAGGGATCAACCCAAGCTGTACATACCACCACTTCTGATCATTATCCTAATGAGCACTGGATTCATATATACATACTGATGGCTCTGTGATGAATGACAGGGCAAATACTGGTGTGTTGCAACTGAAGGACTTTGTCACCTTTGTGTTAATTTTGATGTTGATTTGCATGCAGTCTTGTCGATTCTTCTTAAGCACTACTGCCTGTTGCAGACTTGGGCTGTCTGTCTTCTCCAACTGTGTCCATGTCCGATACAATATCCTCCATCGGTTTACTCCAATTACTGAGCCATTTTCAATGTTATCTGGAAATAAGTCATTATATCTAAATATATGACCTAACCATCTAATGCGAAATGTTTTGGATATTTTTACAATGTTGGGTTTGCCATATTTTTTTCTAAACTTTATAATTGTATAGCATTCTCCACTTTGTCAGCTTTTAGAGCCATTAAAAATATAAACAGTCAAAAAGTTCTATTTATGGATTATTAAGCTGTTATGTTGACCTTAAGAAGAGAAATTTGCTTCCAATGGCTTCTCGGCCATTGTAATATTCTGGATAGTAAGTGGGCAGAATTAACAGGCACTCATTTACAGGGCTGTGGTTTGGTCAAACCTGAAATACATTATTTTTAGGAATAAACTGATTATTTGTGAGTAGGTCCTTAAAGTCAGGCTGTGTCATAACAGGGATATTGCCATTGAGATGGTGTTCTCTATTAAACAGCCATATCTTCATTTCTGCTAAGAATTATTGGTAGTGAACATGACTATTTACAAGCTCCTCAGATTTTTTATTTTCGGCTACTGAGCAGCTCCTTTATTTATTAGATTGCTATGTGTTGTATGCTTTAAGAAACAATGTGTGGGTGTCCTTAAAGAAATATATAATTCTTTTTATAGCAGGAAAATATTAAATTACAATACTTTTTTTAAAAATAAAGTTAATGTGTTTTTTCTGGATATTTTGTTTAGTTAGCTAATTTATATTTAACTGTTTTAATTACAAAAAATATAATTATTGAATCTTAAATAACCGCTCTTTCAAAAACCTTAATGGCTGTTCAAATTAATCTGTATCTTCAAATTTTTTAGAGCACCCAGTCTGCATATGATGCTCAGAATAAAAATACTGCAGTGCGCAGTGTTCCTCCTCCTACAACCATGATGCAGAATACCATGTACATGCCTCCTCCCATTATGTCTCAGATGCCTCCTCCTCCAATGCCTCCTTCTTCAGCTATGTCACCTATGGGAATGCCACCATGGACCCAACCACCTTTCCAAGGTCCTCCAGGTGCTGCTCCGCCAAATGCCATGTCTAATCAGGTGTGTAATTATCTTATATTAAAACACTAAATTATTGCAAGTCTAATCAAAGTTTTTTTTCAAACTTAATAATGTATTTTAATGGATGCTATGCTCAAATGTAAGGTATTTCAGAAGAGCCCCCATTCTTTGTTGTAATTTTATTATCAATTTCATTATTTTCTAAAAATGAGTATCAACTTCCATTCTATTGGAACTAGGGTTTTTCCTGAAGATATTTATATTGTATGAAAATTGTTTAAAATATAAATTCCTCATTATAAAAATAAATCTAGATCTGTAAACATTGCTGTTTTATTGAATGTGTCATAAGACACATAAATAATTATAATTGTTAGTAGTACAACCTTATTGAAGTATTCTTTCCCTCGGGTTTAATCATCCTATAGTATTAAATATATAAAAAAAATACAAAAAGTTAAACTTGTATAGCACTTAAAATTTATAGATTTAAGACTTAAAAAGTTAATTTATTTCATCATTTAAGATTACATGTAAACAAAAAATACTTCAGCCAGTAAACAATGTATATCAGTATTTCTGTTTAAATAGTTACTTTATATGCAGCCATCAAAATATCCATATCCTGTAAAATGTATTTTTAAAATAAAAACTTTTAATTTATTCTAGGGAGGTGCTCCAGGTGTTGGAATGTTGGCTCCACCCCCACCCCCACCACCTAATCTCTCCTCTGGAAATCAAGCTCAAGCAAATTGGATGACACCACCTTCAGTTTCTCAAAGTAATGATTTATCTGCAATGACTACAAATTCATCTTATTTGTTTATTATTTTTTTTGTTCATAAACTATGTATAAAATTTTATGCTTATGGTAAACAAAATAGAAACATCTATTGAAGTACAAAAGGAAACTCATATAAGTTTTTCTTGTACGAGGTAGGTGCTAGTATTGAATAACTTAAATTGCGAATCTCTCTATTTTGCAAACTTTTCCCTGAAACTAAGCACATATAAAGTACAATGATAAGTGAATCTCTAACAAATTTTCTGCATAACAAACTGTTTTGGGCTTAGAGACTTTGTTAAATAGAGGTCTGACTGTATCTGTCAATTATCTACTATAAGTGGTACAGTTACTTACATACTAATTGTGTAATATTATTTTAGTGTCGAATCTCATCATAAAATTCAAAACTTTAGCAATTTGTTGAAATGCATGATTTCTGGTGTTTGCTTAGTAGGAGGCTTCATTGTCAAAAACAGCCATTGTTGTAGATGTAGCAAGAAAAACTGTCTAAATTACCATCAAGTATTTTAAAAATGTTACTCTGAATGGAGAAATTATAGATTAAAAAGAAAGTTTTCAGGGCAGAGATCAGTAAGCAGTGACATTGAATTATTGATCAAAAATATAAATTCACATCTAGGTAAATAACAGCAGGTTTAAATGCTTGTTGGGTAGATTCTATTTCATACAAAATAGTTTTCCAAGAGCTTCACCGACTATATTTTTGATGGCTGTGTTGCTAAGCATAACCTTTGCTAACATTTATGAAAATAAATATATAAGTGATACAGAAAGAACACTGAAACTGGAACCTTGATAGTAAAGATGCAATTTAGTGTGACAAATGCCTTGTGCGTGTTTGCTTCTATTTCCACCATAGAAATTGTTTGATGAAATTTTTATAAGCACACACCCACAATTCATCTTGATTGCTTAGTTCTAATTATTAAGCTTGGAGATGTGTTTTTGATAGTTATTCCTAAACATTTTTTGGAGACTTATAAATAATCTTTGTAGAATCAGATAACAGTCCAATTATATTTGGAGGTATTCCAGGATTACATTGGCACTGACAAAAAATAATTCAGATCTTAGTCCAAGTGTTTCCATTACTTTTTGTACCATTTGTAGATTATGTTTTATGTATTAATATAAGTTTCATGTTTCATACCACTTTAAAAAAATTTCATTTTTTAAACAATTTATAAATGCAAACTTTTTCTAGCATTCAGTTCTTCATAAACAAAGATAATATCCAAATTTTGTTTTCAATAATATTTTCTAGAAAATATGAAATGGTAACCAACAGTTTTGGCAGAGATAAATAGAATTAGCAGCGTTCAGTTACATTTCAGATTTTAATTTCACAATTTGATATAAATAAAGCTGTAATGCAACCCAATTCTTCTGTACGAAAGTTGGAGAAGTAGTTAAAGATATTATGTATTTCAGTATTTTAATAAATATACATTTCATATTGAGAGGTATTTAATTATTTATTCTTTTCTAAATGATATGAATAAAAATATTTTCAAGTGTGTATACTAAGATTTATATGATGAGTTGAGTTTGATAAGAATTTGAAGGTAATAATCATGTTTTATGCTTATTTTAATGATTTTGGTAAAAGTTTACTACAAACCACACATGCAAAATATGTTTTAAGAATATTGATTTATTCAAGCTTCAAAATATATACTCAACAAGAAATTATATGAATTACATTTTTGCTTTTGGAAAGCTTTAATGTGACAATCGTGCAATGATTTTTCAGTAACATTTTCTATCTTGAGAATCATTTAATCATTCTTTGTGAATAATTTTCTTTTTTGCTTTCAGCAGCACCATGGCAGATGCCACCGCAAGTCTCTGGTCCTATGCCAGTACCACCACCACCAGGCATTGCACCAATACCTCCACCAACTGCAATGGCATCCATGTATCCATGGGGTGGGTTTATGGGAGTACCACCACCACCATCTATACCAGCAGCAACTCTTCAGTCCTTGGCAGCCCAGCCTCCTCCACCACCACCTCCGCCTCCAACAACATCTGCTACTCAATCAACTACAACAGTATCCAATCAGAAACCTATCGATTTGCCTGCTTTATTGGCCGCTCCTCCACCTCCACCACCACCTCTTCCAAGTTAGAAGCTGTATGCAGTTTTGCTTCAAAATGGTTTCATGTCTGAAAGTCCATTTAGTACATTTTATCTAATACATCTATCTGGTTAATTCCTTGTTTTGCATTTTCAATCACATTTGACATTTGGTAGAATAAAATATTCTTAACCATGTATATTGAATTGAATTTTATTTTTTTTAAAAAAGATGTATAGTATATAGTTTGCTACTATATTTAGATATTTTTGTTACAAATTTTTTTATACAACCTTTAGGAGTACTAATTCTCAACATTTGAGATTTTTGTGCTGCATTACATATATATGAAGATTAGGGAGATGCATGAAACTGAACAAGTACTCAAATATATTAGAGAATTTTGTGGAGGTATTAACGCTTTTATATGTACGATTGTGTTCCATTATGAACTAATACTAATAAATATTTTAGATCATATTCAAGAAATCAAACATGTAGTTGCTCTGAATAATATACGTATATATATTTTGGGTCACACACATCTGGAATGTCCTGCATTTTTCAAAGTACAATTACTGCCATTTATAATGAGCAACTTTGAATGACATTAATATGAACAATCTGACTTTTCTGCTTGCTCCTTATAATTCTTGCTCATGCTGTGACATAATTTTTGTATCAGTGCTGTTTTAAGAATGGGGAGCTGGAATGTTCATTTTTGTTATATTACACTGTTTTATTTCAAGAAAAGCAAGTGCTTCTCATGCTACTCGTAAAATTTATGCAGTATATAGATGTGTATGGCATGTGTTTCAAATGGTACAGTTCTAAGATGGTTTGAGAAGTTTAAACATGATACCTGTTCAGGATAAACCGTAATCAGTGCTGATAATCCACGACACAGATTTAAATATTCCAAAAAATGAAAATAGGGAAAGCCACGCAATAGAAGTGAAACTTATTTGGCAACATTGGCCGGAAATGCACGAATAGATCTAAATCTATTATACTGCTGGGGGAACTTACTTAAATCAAATAAGATTTGATCTTCATTTATTGTATGAAAATAATATTTTTATTCAAATTTCTCTGCATCATTTCCCAAGAAAGACACAATAGGTGTGTGGTAACTGAAGTAGGATATAAAAATCCTTGATTTATAGTCAATCAAGAAAACTGCATCAATCATGGTTCCATATCTTGTTCCTTCTCTAGCATCATTATTCATTGTCAAATTCAGTGTCTGTTCCAAGAATTCAATGAGTGGCTTTGCTGCTTCTGAAGCAAATCAAATTAACATTAAAGTCTCCAGTTTAGATAATCGGCTTTATATCTTCTTCGGATCCAATAATTGCAGCAGCTTCTGGTGTGTACAACACTAAAACTTAATGGATGAAGGTGATAACAGCTGCAACAGGACTGACTACCTGTGATTCGACTGGACTTGCTGCTAGTTTTTCTTGTTTCCCCCTTTCTTTCACGAAACTCTTTTCCTCTTTTTGCATTTGTTCTAGGCATTCTGACTAGAATTAATTATAATTCAAAGGAAATAAAAATTAATAATATAAACTTAATGCACACTCTCAGAAGTCACTGTGTTTGCTTACAAGCCATATACGTAAGGATTTTGGGGCGAACATTAGTAACAAATACTCAATGCCTTAGACACTCCCGTAACAGGAAGAATCATATAATGGTAATATTTTGGGTGTGTTTTATTCATTGAAAATAGCATGTTTATTATATAAAAACTACGAAAACATGCCACATGAATAGCAAGGTACCCATTCTCCGATACCTCTGATATCCCCTTGGCAATCGTCCAACTTTTTCACGGATATGACACAAGTCACGTGATGACCCCTGCTCGCTATCTCCTCACTGTGGCGACGATTCAGGGGGGAGGGGAACTCTACTTCTGTTCAGTTTTTCACCCTAAGGCAAAACTGGGAAAATTTTCCATTCACTCTCGTGCATGAAGAAGTTTCACTTAAAAAAATATACATGATCGTTTGAAGATTGGGTGTGTAAGTCAGTACGATGTTAGGTACCCCATACTTTTAACACTGCAGTATATGCTTGCATGGAATTCTTTTTTTTTTAGATTCTTAACAGTACCTTAATAACTTTATGAATAGACCTGCTGATATTTATAAGAGTTCCCAAAGGTATTAAAACACATTGGTGTTTGTGCTACTCAGTAAAATTTTATGTGCTTAAACAAGTTTTATTACAATTTATTCATCGGGAAAAAATTGAACTTTCTGGGTAACTTAATTTATGTTTAATTGCAGCATACTGCTTGATTGATTATTGATTTTGAGTTTCAATTCTTCATTATTTACAACCTAAGCAGTACTCCGAAGTAATTGTATTCCTATCTTATCAACCCTTGACTTACTGTTTTTACAACATGTATGCATAATATTTGGGTAGTAGTATGTTGAGATTTTGTGAATAGTGAATTTATATCACTATTTTACTTGGGGAATCATAAATTTAATTGCTTTTTTAAAAAAGAAAATCTGTATGTGGTATTCAAGTTGTTGGTTCATTGTATGTGTAAAGTTCTTTTAATGTCATATTTAGTCATAAAACAATTTTTAAAATGGAGGGGGGGATGTTTTTGAGTAATTCCACAAACATTTTTTCAATGGACTTGATAAATGTATGAAACAGTTTGATGTGTTTTTTATAGAGCAAAGTAGATTTATTTCATTCAGATTGCAATTGTATTCTAATTTAGAAATAAAATTGAAAGGGTTTATATATATAGTGTCTGCTTAGGGAATATATATGGATTAAGGGAACTTATTTCCAAATAAAATTTGATATGGTGTGTAATGTTGAAATCGATATTGTTGATGAATGGAAAAACATTCCCAAAAAAATCCCATTCCATTGCATAAAAGATGTACTTTATCATTCAGTGTCTTTTAAAAATATGCTGTGATAAAATAAGTCTTTACCCTTAGAGCAAGGGTGTCGAATTCTCAAAGGCCAACTTTGGCCAAACAAACAAGGTTTAACTGTAGGCGGGCTGCAGATCAATATTCATTGAAAAGTAAGTTTATTACAAATAATACATTATAATAAACAAATAAAAGAACAAGAAAATTTAATGTTAACATCCTTACACTTCATCTCTTCGCTGCTACCATCTTTCTTATTTCGGGGGAAATTTTGATATTTTATACAGGATGATTCTAAAATCATTGGACAAACTTTGAGGGGTGGTAGAGTTCACTAAAATAAAATAAAAATTATATAGAAATATATGGGTGGAAAGGCTTGTTGAGACACAAACAGAAAAAATAACACATTAACGGAAACAAAATGTTCATTAGCAGCATACTTTGAGTGATTTCGTAGAGAAAAATGTTAAAACAGTTTTAGAAATTGCATCCACCAACTGTCATGCATGCTTGGCGACCTTTATGGCATGATTGGTTGACAATATTGGCGATAATTGAAGGCAGCAAAGCGGCGTGGCAGTGATCCGCTGCACCACCAAAATTTTACTTACTGTGAAAAGGCAGGCATCTTATGTTCAGTGCTGCCAATGGTAATGGCAGAGCAGTGCTAGGACTGTATTAGGAAAGCTATCCAAGTAGATGCATGTTAAACCACAGAATGGTTCATTTACTGCCAGTACTGATGGAAGGGGTAGATCAAGGACTGTATGACAAACACACCTGGAAGATACCTTGAACCACGTAGACAACACCTGATGCAAGGGCTGCAGCATGTCAGTCAACCAACCGTTTGAAGAATTTTATTGTTTGATGAAATTCTGAAACTGTTTTGACATTTTCTGCATGAAATCACTTGTTAAGTATGCTGCTATTGAACATTTTATGTTTCTCTTGATTTGTTATTTTTCCTATTTGTCCCTCAATACGACAGCAAAAATGTTCGTTGTGGGTCGCGAGTTTGACACCTAAGCTTCCTTCTCTTCTCTGCATAATCACTTCCAACATTTAAGCATTTGTCATATTCTTCATGAGTTTCAGAATTGTCATGTTATACTCTTCTGCTCCCAGAGTTCAGTGAAGAATATAATACACTGCTGGACAATTGCTAAGGACGGATCACAAATTGCTATGTAGCATAACATTAAGCGAGATATGAGGCCTAGTAGGATAAAATATAGTTGCCACACTGTTCAGACATTAGAATAAAGAATATTTATTGTTCTGGAAAGTACAAAAGCTGTGAAACATCTGAAAGAAAAAAAAAATGTTCATTTGATCTGCGTACGGAGAAATGGAACAATGCATCTAAAAGTCAGCAGGCACCTTAAAGAAAGGTATCAGTACTTGATATGTCCACCGTGGAGTGTGATACAACATTCCACACGTTGTACCATACTTTGCACAACATTATCCAGCAGCTGTTGAGGCAATTTATCCCATTCCTCTGAGTGCACGGATGAGGGTGTTCTTGTTTGTCGGAGGATAGTTTCGACCAGCAACTTGCCTCCCCAAAGCATCCCACACATTTTCAATGGGGTTTAGATCTGGAGAACGTGCTGGCCATACGAGACGTTGAATACCCTCGCTGTCTAGACAATCCTGAGAAGTGAGTGTTCGATGACATGTTGCGTTGTCGTCCATAAAAACAAATTTATCACCGACAGCACCACGGAAAAGACGAACATGAGGAAGTAGAACTTCATCAATGTATCGTTGGCCCCTCATAGTCCCATTCGCAACCACATGTAGGCGCGTGCGGCCATTGATCATGATGCCGGCCCACACCATGATACTGCATGTCGGATATCTGTCCTTTTCCTGGATATTTTCTGGACGATAAGCAGTACCACTCGCGCCAGATCAGTTGGCATCTACAATCCGATGACAGACTGAATCTACTCTCATCTGAGAACAGTACGCATGCCCAGTCCTGTTCAGTCCAATTGTGATGCTCACGACACCATTGCAAACGGGCAGTACGGTGCTGTCTGGTCAATGGGACACACACAACAGGTCTGCGTGCGTATAGTCCTCCTCCCTTCAAACGTCGGGCAACAATTTTTCGGGAGATCTGCTTTCCTGAGGCAGCAAGAAACTGATTTGCCACCTGCTGAGCTGTGGTGCGCCTGTTCCTTTTTGCTGATAGGACGATATATCTGTCTTCTCCAGGCATCGTACTTCTGACACGACCTCTCCCGTGCCGTCTACTACACATTCCAGTAGTTTTAAATGACTTCCACAGCCGTGAAACAACACTGTGAGCGATGTCGAACTCCTTGGCAACATCTGTTATTTTTCGCCCTTCTTCGATCTTTCCAATAATTCGGCCACGCATAAAATCATCTATGTGATGTCGGGAAGACATGCCAAAAATTTTAAGTTTGTCTATTAAATCTTTCCTGTAAAACTGACTTGAAACAACAACTGTCCACACGCGTCAAAACCTTTAAAGCTCTTATGAACGCTATCACGTGAAATTGCATACTCATACTTCTTACTAATATCCCGCACTTATTCTAATTTTCCACATTTTGCTTCCTTTTATTTTGTGGTTGCTATGGATGATAGTGTTATTCGTCCTTAGAAATTGTCCAGCAGTTTATAACCATATGAATCAGCTGGTCACTGCATTCTCCAACTCTTTGTCACTTCCAAAATGTTTACTGCCCAGATATTCTTTAAGCCTAGGGCAAATATAGTGATCATTAAGAGCAAGGTCCAAACTATTCTGTTAGAATGCAATGAACACCTGGCTTAATTAGCTGGAAGTAGAGCAGTTTACATGGGAATTCTAAAGTTTGTGAGCAAATATGAAAAGATGTGCTGATAAAGGTGGTAACTATGGTATATGTTTTCCTATAAATATTGTTTTTCATTTAATAAAACTAAATGGGGTCTCTATTTTCTGATGACCCTTGTACATAGAATTCATAAGAGCAAAATAAATTCTGATAAAATTATTTCTTGACAATCCCATTTATATTTTTTGAGTATTCTGTCATTTAAGTAGAAATCAGGCTTAAAAAAAGTCATTGTATTTAGCTGTGATGAAATCTAGGGGGTGCCACATCAAAAATTAGTACTAACGTTTAAAAGGTATGTCTGTAAACAACTGTATTTTTTTTTTTTTTTTTTTTAGATTGTAAATTTTAACAAGTTGTAGAATGTCATTCAATGATAGTCTCTCAAATAAAAAAGTAAACATCTATATATATATAATTCTGATATATATTAAAATATATTTAATTATATGTATATTAAAATTCTGACCTGAAAAGTAAACAATTTTTAAATAGAGAATTTGTAGGAACTTTAGGCAAATTCTTACATATCTAAATTATTTTTTAATTTAATTCTTATAAAATCACTAAATTAATAATCAGTGATTCTAAAATCATGGGACAAACTTAAGGGGTTACACAGATCATAAAAAGTCTTGTATAGTAGTATGAAGTGATGCACACCTTAATAAAAAATGAGGTACGGGGAAAAAAACTTGATTTAATGGTTTTAACCACGTATATGTATTATGTAAAAAAACAAATTCTGCTCAAAATACCATAAAAAGCTAACCATTAATTTTTCAAAGAAAATTTAATAAATTCATGAAGTGATTTTAAAAGTTCTGCTACAAAAAACAATAAGCAACATCGGACTATGTATAGCAAAAGTTAGTATGGGTTTTCTGCTAACATGATTGAAATTCGTAAAATGCATTTTATTAATGCTTATCGAAAATTCCTTATAAAATTTTTTAATTCTAAATTCGGCTATTTTTTTAAAAATAACTATTGCTTTGATTAAAAAATGCATACTAACTTTAATTACTTGTACTAATAGCAACAGTTATAAAAAAATATCAAAGTATTTGGTACAACAGAAAAAAGCCTCAGCATTTGGAATGATAAAAACCAAGCGATTTTTTTTTCTTTTTGAGATAAATCTGGATTTTTTTTTTACTTGAAGCTTTCGAGTTTTGTGAGATAGTAGAAAAATGTATAAAAAATAATTTAATCTAAAAAACATTGCTTCGATTTTTGTCGATTGAATTGTACTGTATCCTCTTAACAAAATTTAATTTTTTTTAATTCAAAGTTACAAACACCAACATTAATATATGCTGGAAAAGCTTCAATGGTGGGGTCAACTGCCTATTGCTGACATATCCTTCATGGATTTGATACATTTTGTGGGAAAATGTTTTTTTTCCCCTCCAGCCAATATTAGAAACTTCATGAATGCAAAAGGATAGAAATGAACCCAGATGCCTGTGGACCAGTCGTAACTACTTTGACTGTAAGAGTTATTCAGCCTATATTACTACTTTGGGGGCATCTGAAGAGGACTTACTTTCCTATTAGACTACAACTGACGTTTCTAAGGAATTTGTTGTTTGACAATCCATTGCAGCTGCTCTTGTACAAGAAACACCAGGCATCTTTGGAATTGTTTGCCAGTAATTTCAATGGCACTGCCAAGTGTTGTTACGTATGCCACCTGATTGATAGTAACATATCAGATCAAGGTCCACAAAATTCATTGCGGTAAGGGCTAGATTTTTATGCCTGTGGTTAGCCTTAGCTTTGAGCACCATGCAGGTGACAGTACGATTTTGTTCGGATTCAGGTTTTCATCGGCCACTCCAGTAGTAAATAATCTGTGTATATTCCTATACAACCCCTGTATAATTTGAGTATAATCAATTTAAATTTGTGTGAATTTTAATGTTGTAGATCAGTAGTCTTCAAACTTTTTCTCCTCATGGAACACCTAGAACTTGGAGGTGCTTTCGTGGAACCCCTAAAATTAGAAAGTGTTTTTGTACAACCCCAATCCATACACATACTTTGAAGAATATTTCTCAAAATACATCAACATGTTATAAGTGCTTTATGTAAAGGCAATTAAAAAGTATTGCATTTATTATTAAAAAATTCTAATCTAATTTTTTAAATATATTCATTTGTGATCCAAGGCTATACATGCATTGTATTTCGTAAATGGGATATGTGCTTGTTTTTTTTCACACAAACAGTCTATGTCTAGGTCAATTGAGATTAAAAGCAATCCAATTACTTATTCTGAGTTTAATTTGTTTTTATAGCCACTTAGATTGAAAAATATATTTAGCTTAAACACAATGTTCTGTGAATGACATTAGAATGCTTATAGCTGTGTGAGAAATTCCATGTATTTTGCATGAATTTGCAACCTAAAATTTAGAAGCTGTTCTTGCTTAAATTTAGATTTTAAGATTGAATCTGTTGTGATTTGTTTCCTCTCCTTCATTATAGGTGCTTTTTCCATCAACGTAAAACGGTGCATTTTCCATTAGAAAATTATTTGATTGTGCTAATTAATGAGTATAAAATTATCTCATATGACCGAAGAGATAGTAAACAATAGAATATTCACAATCTAGTTGGAAGTATATATCTAAAAATAAACATTCTTTTATTTTTTTGTAGTTAAATTTTAAAAAGTGTTGCAAAATAAAGTTATAATATATAAATAAAATTTTCAGTTTTAATGAATAGGATGAGCTTTAGATACAGTTAATTGTCAAATTAAATATTAACTTTAATCTCATAATTCTAAATGTGAACCTGTTTTGATTTTTTTTTAGTACTAAAGGGAAAAAAAGTTTATAATAATTCACACACATACAAGAGATACAGGAAACTTTTATTGTTTTGATTATACATAAGTAATTTTAATTATCTGGCTATTTTAAGTCTTTGGCCTTAAAACACAGAAATAAAGTAAATGTTAGATCAGTACTGTGGAATGTCATAATCATGTTTTCTATTGATCGATTTTAAGTTTAAAAATAGATTTGCATTTAAATAACTCTTACAATGATGAATAAATAAATAGACAAAACTGTTGTTAGTTGCAATAAATAAGTGTGATAAAAGCTCATATCTACAAAGCAGTTGAACTTGCTGCTTGTGAGTATATCAATAAATATAATAAATACATTCTTTGGCACAGTTTTATGTTGTCCTTTTTCCTTAAAAAATACTTTACATAACTAAATTTTTTGAAGAGGAAAATGCTGTAGTATTTTTGATATTTAATGGCAAATCTTCATGAGCTTTTACTCTTGACACAATATTTCAATTTGTGCGTAAGTCCAAAATAGAGAATGGCTTTTTATGATGGAATGTTTTGTCTGAATCATTATTAAATAAAATTAAGAGTTGTAAGTTAAAAAAAAATTTAGCACAGAAAACTTGTTTTTCAATGAATCATTGCCAGTTTACCTAGGAAGAAAAAAACAGTAACATATTACGACCATGATAATACAAATTGTAATTTTATAAAAAGTGGTAAATCAAAAAATGGAATTATATACAGAAAAAGAAAAATTCACTGTGTAAAATTAATCTAAAATAAAAAGAATTACCAGAATGATTTCTTTTTTTTAGGCTGCAACATAATTTTACAAGAATCTGAGTTTTTCTTGAATACATTAAAAGATTTCCCTGGGAAGAACATGCTTCTTCTTTTCAGAGTTTTTATTAAATGTTTACTTCCAGGTATAGTTTCAGTCTTTCTGACGTTATGTCTGAAAAACAAAAAGAACGAATAAATACTGCATTTTTATAAAAAACATTGCAATCCAGAGGCTGCATCAATTTAACCTGTAAAAACTCTGAAAACTGTAAAAAAAAGGTTTTTCAGAGAGAGAATTCTGTAATATTTGTTAATTTCTAATTCTAGTGAACCTTGTCTGTAAGGACATTTTTGTTCTTTTCTAATTGAGATTTTTTTTCTCACTTTTACTCATTAACAATATTCAAAATAATGAAGGAATTCTGGCTGTGTAATATTTTTATCCACGATAGAAATTATCTGCCTTGGATTCTAGCCTTGATTCTTACCAACAAATTGTTATCCATTCATTCAGATTTTATTGCTATTCTTAAAAGTAATTAAATAAAAAAGTGTGCATCTTGAAATTTATTTAATACATGGATTTCATTTGTACCCCAGTGACTGTGATGATTTTAGTGGGTGTTACGGTTGAGTAACATATATCCAAGTTCGAATTCAAAAGTGTGTGGACTGCATCTACTCGATGCTGGGTGCTGTTGGTTTCCTTAAATGAGTTCCAGAGAGGTCTGTTAAAAATGCTTTATTTACACTGCAAGGCAGTAGAGCAATGACCTCCCTCTCTGCCTGCTAAGTTCGGAGGGCCCGAAAAAGGGCATTATATCATAGGGGTGGGGGCGTGACGTCACTCCATCCCAGAGCCATTCAAAGCAGGGCTATTTTCAAAACAATGTGATTATGGAAACATGATGGGAATTAACAGATTTTGAACACAAATTGCTAGTTGGAACATGATGCACGAGACAATCCATACTGAAAATAGTTTGGGAATTTAATTTTCCTCGATCTACAGTATCAAGAATGTGCCACAAATATGTAATTTCAGGCATTACCTCCCAGAATGAACAATGTAGTGGCTGATTCCATCTACTTAATGTTCCAAGATAAGTGACAACTGTATAGAGAAGCCAGTGTTATCAGACAAGCAACAATGTGGGATAATTTGATATTGATGGGATATGGCTATAGGAAACCAACTTGAGTGCCTTTCACTAATAACATGCTATCATCTACATTTTCCTCTGATAAGCTTGTGAACATGTGGATTAAATCCCAGATGAAAAACATTGCTTGGTGGATAAGTTACAATTCCATCTGGTAAGGCTTGAGTATGGTGCTGACCCCACAAGTTCATGGCCCCAAATTTGTTAAGAAATTAGGCAAGCTGGTGATGGCTCTATAATGACTTGTTTTTTTTTCCATACGGCACACATTAGTTTCTTTGGTCAAATTGAACTTGTCATCCATTGGAAATTTTTATGCAGCTGTTTGGGATATAATATGAAGCCAAATGTGCCCTGTAATGGCTTCAAGCAGCTCTAGGTTAAATTATTTATTACAGTAAGAAAGTCATCAAATAAATATTCTCGTACAATCTAACTGTAAGAAGGGTCCACAGATGTAGAGCCTCTTTCGTTATAACGGCTTTATACCACTAGCATAAACATATTAGTCAAAATTATTCTTTTGGGAATTCGATATGCCAAAAAGTTCACTAGAGAAAGTCCTCGCTTTTCTATAACTCCACACAGAACATGTAAACTTGCTGGCTCTATCTCCACCGTGCACTTACTGACTCGAAAAACTCCCTCAGTTCTAAATCCGCCTTCATTTTCATTAATTCACTGATTCCCAGGTATTGCTGACTGAGAGGCCTCTTCCGGATTCTCTCAAGTAAAAGTCTTTTCCTCAAACTCTCACTCTCCCTTTTAGACCTCCAGTTTCCCCATGATCACTCACTGCCTAATCCCTTTGATCTCTTGTCTGTCGGCCGCTTAGAGCGCAGAGTCTGTCTGGGCGCAAAGTGAGAGTCCTATCTTCCAGATGCACTGTTGTCACAGATCTGTGACAAACCAAAAGCACATAGTATCGGCATCTTTTTTCATCTCTTGGACTGCCATGGGAAAATGGTTAGAATTTTCCACCTCCCATTTACAAAACTTTTCCCCAGTAATTTGGGAAACGAACGGATCTTTCCCACGTTTGTCGGCATAACTTCTTAGCAATTAGAAAAAAAGAGACTGGGTACATCACAGCCCAATAAATGATGGAATTTTCTAACATGAAAATGTGCATCATGTCATAGGTCAAAATCATCCATGATTAGTTTGAGAAACATTCTAGGCAACTTCAGTTGGCACATATCGTCAGAAATAAATTATATATGGCAGTACTCTTCAGCCTTTTTATTGCCGCTGATCAGTCTACTTTTGATAATTTTACTACAGCAGGCTGAGGGTGGAACGATTATTTATATTTGTTTTGATTTAATTTGAATTTAAGAGTATTTAAATACACCTTCAGAATAAAATACAGTTACACAAAAAAATGAATATAAAGTGATTTAACATAGAATATAAAGTGATTTCCATGGAAATGCACTCAACCTGAGAGAAATATACCACAGTTAATCAAATGGACCATGGCAACCAGGTGTCATTTGATCCAAGTGTTGGGGACAAGATTGAAAGGGCACAAAATCCTACACTGGCAACGTTCTTGTAATTATGGATGGCTGTAAAGGCAACATAGTTGAAGAAATATTCAGCTGACTAAGTCAATGCCACATTGAGTTGCTGCACCTTGTCAGGCAAAAAAAAATTAAAAATCTCATGATTAAAGGAGATATCCTATGCTGGCACTTTAGTGTTTACATAATAAATGGAGCCCTATCCCTAAAAGTTTGTTAATGAATTATTTGTGGTTATTTTTCATTGTCTTGTATTATTTTGCTTTTAGATTTATAGTAATTTAGTATTACCTTTTTTTCACCAATCTAAGCCGCAAACCAATTTTTCAAATGTTTTTGTGAAAAAATGTTATCGATTTCAAGCCACGTCCCCCAATTCTCGACACATTTTTGAGAAAAAATAAAAGGTTGTGTAAAAGATTCATTGATATCCGATACTTAAGGAATTTTAAAAAAACAAAACAATTTTAATGAGAAATAATTAGAACTTATTTTACAAATATTAAAAAATTTCAAATACATATATGAACCTATAATTACTCTAACCATCAGTATCATGTTTCGAAAATGATTCATCACTCCAATGTCACAGCTGACTTCGGAATAGGTACCGGCGATGCCATTTTTCCACACAATGTTTCTATGCAATCCAATGCATTTGTTGTGGTACGTTTTTTTAAAAGAATTATTACAGACTGTGGAGCATTTATAAACAAAGATTATATCATGTTTACGCCATTGACGTATGTTTGTTTCATTCAAGTCAAAAATTTTTAGAGGTCATTGCTCTTTTTCCATTTTTTGCTGCATATAAAATTGCCTTTTCATACTTTAGTCTTAGTGAACTCCTCTTTATGCTGTTACCGATATCTTTGATGTTTAAGTGATTAAAAAGAAAGCAAACACAAAAGAATTTCCTAAATACGAGCAAACAATGATGTTTAAGATAGACTGAATACTGGAGATAAACTGCAGAATGGGATAAGTCATCGATGCAAGTGGACAAAATGAATGGTTATATTTTTTTTTTTAAAGGGAAGGAAGCAAAATGGATGGGGGAAACTCAATTTCCCCCATCCAAACGTTTTGCCTAAGCTGCAACCTATTTTCATTAGCATTAACACTGGAAAAATAGTGTGGCTTAGATTAGAGTAAATAGGGTATGTATATATAATATATATATGATATTCGTTCCTCAAGTTCAGCATAATTCTTTCATAGAGAATGGTTATTAAACAGAAGAATTATGATCTTGATATTTTAATCCTTAAAAGAAGTTTTTAGGATAAATGATTATGGAGAATATAAATTTAACTAGACTTCAAAATTGGGACTATAAAAATTGAATTCAAATTTCCATGTAAGGTGTAATTTGAATTCTCTAATCTTGGCTCAAATTTAGCTGACTACTAATAACTCATCATGAATCTTTAATTTTCAGTAATTAAAACTAAATCAATCCTCTAAATGCTCAATGTGTTTTTCTGTTTTCTAAAAATTCACACACACAACAAACTTTTTTTACACATTTTGAATAAATTTTTTTAAATAAATTACTTCAAGTACATGGAATTTTATTTAAAATTAAATGTAATATAATTTTTGATGCATATAACAATATATTGAAAATATTTTCCTTAAACTAATATAAATGCTGTACAGTGTTTATCATTCCACTACATACCTAAAAATGAAAGATGGTTGTTCAACTTGTAAGCATATTGCCATTGGGTTTTTGGCAAAATCTAAGTTCACAAACATATCTAACACAGAATTTCCTCCCATAGCAAAATCCACATGACTTTCAACAAAAGATGTATCTACACGACAAAATCCATTCACTAATAAGGCACCTCTGGAAGAAAAAAGGCCATGTAAAATATTTATGAATATATTGAAAATCATATTAGTGAATTTCTTTGAAATTCAGTTATCGTAAAAAAGTATTATTATATAAATACTTTTATGTATGCCATTTTTCTGCAAAATCATTTGATTTCTAATATACAAATTGAGTTATTTTGTAAAGGAATCTAAATAAAGCAAGAATTTTTTAATTTACATACTTATTTTTGACTTTTGCATGAGCATTTTTATTCCACATTGAAACTTCTACACTACCAGATACATCTGTAGATAGTGCTCCCTTTAAATTCAAATCGACATTTATTCCATTCTGTAGCACAACTGAGTGACTTTGGTCTATTATTAAGAAGTTTGCCTGCAATACCAAAATTGCATTATTACTCATGAAATTAAAATTTATTTATTCTATTATGAAAATAAAATAAAGTGAACTACCCTATTTCATTAACAATGTATGCAAATAAAAATAATTAATATTTTAACACTTTTCTATGAATGTTATTTAGAAAATTGGAAGTATAATAGTCAAAGCATAACTAAAAATAATTGTAAAAAAAAGGCACTATTAATAGTTTTTATAATTCTCAGTGTAAAAGGATACATTGATAATATTATCAATAGCTCAAAAAAAGAAAGAAAATATATATATGCATATCATAATTTTGGCGAGTGTAAGGAATTCTTTAATTTGGATCTTATTTGTGATGGTTGATGTTATTGATGAGGCAGTCTTCTGGAATGGTAATCTGGTTTATTGCACATTAAACACAAAGTGTTGTGACATAACAGGAGGCAGACAAGAGACACAAAAAGGGTTACAGACAGAGAGGGACACACATGACAAAGAGGGCGCAATTTCTAGAATCTTGGTATTTAAACAAAGCAGCAAACAGAAGTACAACTCGCATGACTCTCGTGGATGGAGCTTTTTTATTGGTGGAAACATATTATTTGATAGATTCCCCTTAGTCGAGTAGCCAGGAATTATTTTTTAACGAGAACTGAAGGCAGGGGCATGTTAAGGTATGGGCCAACTGGCCCAGGGCTTCGTCCACAATAGGGGCCTCATCTCCTTCTCTACTCGAACTTACTACAAAAATCATGATTCAAATTATTTCAACGATCAATCAAATGTTTTTTTCTGATTCAATTCTCTGAAAAACTGGGAAATTCAGGCAAAATGTCAACTGGCTACATGTAATGATCCTCGTCCATGCATAGGCCTACCACTATACACCTTCATTACTCATGCAGTCAAAAAGCGGCAGGCGGTCAAGACGGTTTGTGTCATGCACATTTATTTGTTTTGTTATTGTTTGTATAAGTATTTGGCAATGTATGCTATGTACTGTCTACTTTTAAGGGTCATATGTGGGGGCTTACATTAATGTAAGGGACCAGGGCTTCAAGAAGTCTCTTAAGACGTCTCTGCCTGTGAAGGACCATTATAAATTAAGTTGTTTAGAGAAATTAATGGGAATTATTACACACACATATATATATATAGATCATTTGTTATATAATTGCTTGATTTTTAAAAAAGAAATTTCCTATTAAAAAAGACCCTTTCCCTTCAAAATTAGGCAGGAGAATACATACTCTAAATATAGTATATAGTTCTTGATAATCCGATCATCAGTTCTGTAGGTATCAAAAAACTGTTGGGATGCTAGAATTAAGACTTAGCTTACTTAATACCTCTGAGGTAATTGATAATATCTATTTTCTCCTAATACAATGGAAAATGCATGAATTATTAAAATATGTCCCAATTTTTATGACAATTGTACAAATACTAGTGGTTTTAAATTAACTAGAATAAGAATTTCAGAGAAAGTATTTGCCTTCACAAGAATTTGGTAAAACTCAGCTGAAAAGTAAGTAGCTAAAGATCCAGTTCCCTAAGTTACTATTTCCCTACCTTCAGAAACTTTTTAAATTAAAGAGATATTGCAAAAGTGTCAATACTTTTGGTAATTAACTCTTATCATCAAATCTTCCAAAATATTGTTTATTTGGAAAAAATTTTGTTACATTTCACTTTGAAAAGTTCTATATCTAATTTTATCCTTCTTAATATTTTTAGACTTGGGTGGAAATAAATTTGGCACTCAGCTCCGAGAGAGTTAAGTTTCAACTTACAGTTAAATTAGGATTCTAAACAATTAAGCCTTAGTTTGCTTTGAAAGTCCTCTTATATTTGATGCTAATACAGCTCATACTGATTAACAATTTTTATAGTTGGAAATCTTGTCAGAGTGAATTGGAAGTTTTTGCTGCTGGAAATTCCTATAGTTTTAAAAATATATAGTGTTTGTGTTATCAAGATGAAAGTGACTGTTTTCATTTGCTCTAGACAAATATGGAAGCAGTACTCTATTGAACAGTGGAGTTAGAATATATATATATTGTTACGAATTTAGCCTTATTCTAATTGTTTCTACTCATTTGTGTTCATTTTTTTACAGTTTAATTTGTCGTATCTAATGTGATTTCAACCCTGTTTACCTGTAATATCATTTCCACTGCATTGCACGGCCCCCATGCTTTAACATTGGTTTAAATGGTAAACTCGCCAAATATTGCAGCTAGCGCCAAGTTGGCGACGGATTTGGCGATATATCGCCAAATGTGGGCGATAAGCTTGGCGACCATGGCAACACTGCTCCTAATAACCCTGTCTGGCAACCCTATCGTGGTATTGTAACACTATTGTATTGAATGTATTACTGTATTGAGCTTTTCTCGTACGCTCCGGATTTTGCTAGACCTTTCTATTTCTCGATTATTCTGGCAAGTGCAAGAGGTTTCTGACCGAAAGGTGTAAAAAGGCCCGGGCCGGCTAGTCAGTTAGTCAGATCTCAGCTTTCATGCAAGTGATACCTCTCTGTGCTTGAGACAGAGAGAGACGATTGCATAGTGCGTGTGTTATTGCTTTTATTGAGTTATTATTTTTGTGCTGAGTGTTTACTATTGCTTTTGTTAGTGTATTACATCTGTGTTATCAGTATTTTCATCGATTGTACGTGACTTTCTCGAACTGTTCTACAATTTGTGGAGGACTGTTTTGGCCAAGAATAAAATTGTTTTGGATCCCGCTCTTCGGCTTCAATCATTTCGAACCCCCGAAAACGTAACAATTGGTGTCAGAAGTGGGGTTGAATGCCAACAACAAGAGCGATGGAGGCCCAGTTCCAGACTCTTCTAGAAAAATTGACTGAAATGAATGCCAATATGGGCGAAATGAAATCGGAGTTGACCGCCAGCATGAATGCCAATATGGGCGAAATGAAATCGGAGTTGACCACCAATATCGCAGAAGTGAATACCAAGCTTACTAACGTAAACGAGCAGATCAGCGCCAATATGGACGAGTTGAATAACAAACTGACCGCGAACAAGGAAGAATTGAAAAGTGATTTGAAGGGCATTGGCGACAAATTGACGACTATGGACAAGAAATTTGAAGAAATGGAAGGAAGAATCGAGTCGGTGGAAAATAAATTCGAAAACAAATTTGTGGATATAGAGAACAAATTTGAAAAATAAATTCGAAGATATGGAGAGCAAACTAGAGGCGAAAATTTTCGAAAAGGTAGAAGATGTTTCCATCTCGTTCAGGAGTGACCTAGAGAAATTGAAGCAGAAAGTCATGACTGGTCAAGGGGATGAATTTAAGTTTCAAGCTCCTTATTCCAAGCCTTCCATCAAGCTTTCTACATATGACGGAAAGTCCTCTTGGCAGGTGTATAAGACCCAATTCTCCATAGTGGCGGATGCAAACCAGTGGGACTCCCAGACCAAGGCCTGCCAGTTAGCTGCTTCTCTTCGAGCCGACGCTGCTGACATTTTACAAACTTTGCCGGAAACACAGCGACTGGATTTCGACGCTCTCGTTAATGCTCTGGAGTTACGCTTCGGAGAGAAATGTGTGAAGGATTACAGCAGACTCCAGCTGAAGTCACGGCAGCAGAAAGTGTCCGAAACGCTCCAAGAACTGGCGACGGACGTCGAGAGGCTTTCTCACTTGGCGTTTTCTGACTGTCCGACTGAAGTAAGAGAAGTCCTGGCGCTGCAACACTTCATCGACGGGGTGCGTGATCCGGAAATCCAGAAAGCTCTCCGAATGGCGGATCTCAAGGACTTAAAGGGGCCCTAGTGTTTGCTATGAAATTCGAGGCAGCCCAGCAAGCAACACGAAAGGACAGACACCCCATACGAGCCGTCAACGAATCGGACACGTCGAACTCAAGTGTGGAGCGGTTAGAGCGACAGATGAGAAGCTTCATGAATAGAGTTGAGTCTTTGATGTCCCAGAAAGCAGACGGGAAGAAGACCCTTAAATGCTGGACCTGCGGTCGAGAAGGGCATCTGCAGAGAGCTGCCGGGCACGCCAAGGCGCTGAAACTAATAGCGCCTCCCGGAAGGAGGTGTCGGAAAAACTAATTAATGGCCATCTCGTGGGGCGGAGGTTGCCAGATTTTGGAAAGCCCCACTTTCAAGTGTGTCAAATTTCGACAAAGAGTACCGGTGAGAATGGAATTTTTATAATGGGACATGTTAACGAGCTTCCCTGCAACATGATCATCGATACAGGAGCCAATGTGTCTATCATTCGGAACGATCTGGCTCAAAAGTTAAAAGAGAAACTTATCTGGACCCCGCCCCGCGTGGTGCTACAGACCGTGACGGGAAAAAAGATTGATATTCACGGAAAATTAAAAGTCAAGATCCAGTTTGGAGACACTACCTACCAACATGCTGTGTATGTCGCAGATATTGCAGACCCTTTCATTCTTGGACTGGACTTTCTAAAGGAGCATGGTTTCACTCTAGACTTCAACAAGAACGAATTACGTTCCATACACGAAGAAGTCACTATATTCAAAATTGAACACAGGACAGAATCTATTCGACAGGTAACCGCTAACGAGAATATTACCATTCCCCCAAGGACTGAAATCATAGTACCTGGATACATCGGTAACGATGTGAGTTTCAACTCTGGCCTAATTGGATCTGCGGAAAATAAAGCGAATGGATTGCTAATAGCTTCGACGCTAGTGGACCTTTCCAGAAAAACTATCCCGGTAAGAATTTGCAACGTAACTGAAAAACCTAGAGTGTTCCAGAAAGGTGAAGTGTTGGCAACCTGCAGTCCAGTAACGTGTGTCTGCAAAAGTTCGAGCTTGCTCCTATCCAACTCGCCTCAACAGTTGACTCCCGACCTTCTAGAAAATGCTGAATTGTCCCCCGAACAGAAAAGCTCCGCAGAAAGACTGTTCCAAGAATTTGAAGACGTGTTTTCTAGAAACAGTAGCGATATTGGCCATACTACAGTGACACAACACAGAATTGATACAGCAGACCATCCGCCGATTAAACAGCACCCAAGACGCTTGCCGTTTGCTAAACAGGAAGAGGTCGGAACACTACTACGAGAGATGCAGGAAAATGACATCATAGAACCGTCTTCGAGTCCGTGGGCATCTCCAATCGTCTTGGTTCGTAAGAAAGATGGCTCCACAAGATTTTGCGTGGACTATCGAAAACTTAACGACGTCACCAAGAAGGACAGCTACCCTCTTCCAAGGATAGATGACACCCTGGATACCCTTTCCGGTCATAAATGGTTCTCGACTTTAGATTTAAAGAGCGGATACTGGCAAGTGGAGATCCATCCCGAAGATAGAGAAAAACAGCATTCACTTCCGGCCAAGGACTATGGCAGTTCAAAGTCATGCCGTTCGGGCTCTGCAATGCGCCAGCTACTTTCGAGCGCCTGATGGAGACCGTGCTAAAGGGTCTGACTTTTGAAGCTTGCCTTATTTACCTGGATGACGTCATAATAGGAGGGCGTACGTTTGAAGAACATCTTCAAAATATCCGGAAGGTGTTATCAAAATTAAGCGACGCTAACTTGAAGCTAAACCCTTCGAAATGCAAGTTCTTCCAGAAAGAAGTCAATTATCTGGGACACATCATCTCTGCAGAAGGTGTTCGTACGGACCCCGAAAAAGTGTCCGCCGTAAAGAATTGGAAACGCCCTGAAAACCTCCGTGAGCTGCGAAGCTTCCTGGGACTATGTACTTATTACCGAAAGTTCGTGAAAGGGTTCTCTAACATCGCAAGACCCTTGCACAAGCTAACAGAAAGTAAACAAAAGTTTCAGTGGACAAAAGAATGTGAAGATTCCTTCCTCCAGCTTAAAGAAGCTTTGACGTCTTCACCGATCTTAATATATCCACAACCGGACAAGCCATTTATCTTGGACACTGATGCCAGTAATGAGAGTGTCGGAGCAGTATTATCTCAGGAAATAGATGGCCATGAACGAGTCGTAGCTTATTGGAGTAAGTGTTTATCGAAACCGGAAAGAAATTATTGTGTCACTCGAAAAAGAGCTACTGGCTATTGTGAAAGCCATCGAGCATTTCCATCACTATCTCTATGGCCAAAAATTTCTTCTACGTACCGATCATGCCTCTTTAACCTGGCTAATGAATTTTAGAAATACTGAAGGCCAGGTAGCCAGATGGATACAACGGCTCAACGAGTACTACTTTGACATCAGACATCGTAAAGGCTCCTCGCATGGAAATGCTGATGCCCTTTCAAGAAGACCATGCCCAGAAAATTGTCGTCATTGTTCCAGAGTAGAGACCAAATATGACTATGCTATACGCCAGATAACAACTTCAACAGCGACGCCACCCGATCCCTGGAGTGACGAGAAAGTTCGAGAAGACCAGATGGCGGATCCTGATATTAAACCCCTTATAGAGTTTATGGAGTCTTCCAGCAATAAACCAAGTTGGCAGGACATCTCGGCTTATAGTCCTACAACTAAGCAGTATTGGGCCCTCTGGAATTCTCTACATCTCAAGAATGGTGCTCTATACCGAAAATTCGAATCAGAGGATGGAAAGACATTCAGGTGGCAATTAGTACTTCCTCGATCTCGTATCCCAGAGGTACTCAAAAATTGCATGGCAGCCCAACAGGAGGTCATTTCGGCGTCATGAAAACTTTGCACCGAGTTCGAGAGCGATTCTGCTGGGGTAAAGTGAGAGCTGACGTGGAACAGTGGTGCAAGTCCTGCGATGCCTGTTCAGCTCGGAAGGGGCCAAAGATACGTAGCCGAGGGAAGCTGCATCGCTACAATGTTGGAGCACCCTTCGAACGTATCGCTTTCGATATCCTGGGACCTCTGCCAAGGACTGCGTCTGGTAATAAGTACCTACTTGTTGTCATGGACTACTTCACGAAATGGCCCGAAGTGTACCCCATTCCGGATCAGGAAGCCCCCACCGTAGCGGAGGCTGTAGTGCAGCACTGGATATCGAGATATGGGGTACCTCTTCAACTTCATTCCGATCAGGGAAGAAATTTCGTCTCTGCGGTATTGAAGGGGGTCTGTGAACTACTCGGAATTGACAAGACCAAGACCACACCTTTGCACCCACAGTCAGATGGCATGGTGGAGAGGTTTAATCGTACCATCCTGAATAACCTCTCACTGATGGTCTCCAAGAACCAACAAGACTGGGACCAGAAAGTTCCTCTCTTTCTGCTAGCGTACCGCAGCGCCGTTCACGAGACTACCGGATATTCACCATCCCAGATGCTTTTTGGCCGAGATCTTCGTCTCCCTTGTGACCTGCTGTTTGGTCGCCCTCCGGATACACCTTCATCGCCTGAGGAGTACGTGCAGAATCTCAGGCACGTTTTGAAGATGTACACAATTTGGCTCGAGAACGGATCAACCTGAGGACGGAGAAGATGAAGACTCGGTACGACACAAAAGCCACAGGACATCAATTCAAGGAAGGTGACAAGGTGTGGTTCTACAACCCGACTCGACGCAAAGGACTTTCTCCTAAGCTACAATCGCATTGGGACGGTCCGTATACAATTTTAAAGATAATAAACGACGTCGTAATCCGGATCCGTAAGTCAACGAATTCAAAGCCTAGAGTCGTTCATTACGACAGGCTTGCTCCATATTATGGCCATAATTCTTAGTGTGTCAATAATCGTGTAATTTATTTTGACCATGGTCTTGTATAAATAAGTTAGTGTGTAAATAATCTTGTAAATAATTTTGTTTATTGTTTTGTAAGTGTTTATTTTCTACTATGCATTACGTGTTTATTTTGTACTATGCATTAGGTGTTTATTTTGTACTATGTATTACATGTTTATTATTGCATATTCATTTAATTGTTTTTAATCAATTGCTTTATTATTATGTTAACGTCTGATGAAAGGTTGTACTGCCCGGGACGTGCAGTTCTTGAGAGGGGGGCAATGTTACGAATTTAGCCTTATTCTAATTGTTTCTACTCATTTGTGTTCATTTTTTTACAGTTTAATTTGTCGTATCTAATGTGATTTCAACCCTGTTTACCTGTAATATCATTTCCACTGCATTGCACGGCCCCCATGCTTTAACATTGGTTTAAATGGTAAACTCGCCAAATATTGCAGCTAGCGCCAAGTTGGCGACGGATTTGGCGACTTAATTTTTGGCGCCAAATTTGGCGATATATCGCCATATGTGGGCGATAAGCTTGGCGACCATGGCAACACTGCTCCTAATAACCCTGTCTGGCAACCCTATTGTGGTATTGTAACACTATTGTATTGAATGTATTACTGTATTGAGCTTTTCTCGTACGCTCCGGATTTTGCTAGACCTTTCTATTTCTCGATTATTCTGGCAAGTGCAAGAGGTTTCTGACCGAAAGGTATAAAAAGGCCCGGGCCGGCTAGTCAGTTAGTCAGATCTCAGCTTTCATGCAAGTGATACCTCTCTGTGCTTGAGACAGAGAGAGACGATTGCATAGTGCGTGTGTTATTGCTTTTATTGAGTTATTATTTTTGTGCTGAGTGTTTACTATTGCTTTTGTTAGTGTATTACATCTGTGTTATCAGTATTTTCATCGATTGTACGTGACTTTCTCGAACTGTTCTACAATTTGTGGAGGACTGTTTTGGCCAAGAATAAAATTGTTTTGGATCCCGCTCTTCGGCTTCAATCATTTCGAACCCCCGAAAACGTAACAATATATATATATATAATACTAAAAGTAGAGAATTTTTCTATCTGAGAAAGCATTGCAAATTTGAGTTGCATTCGCTAATATTACTTGTGAAGATATTTTAAGAAATGGTACATTAAAAAATATATATAACTATTTATACCTGCACTGCTGGGTTAGGGTGATTTCCAGCTCCTGACCAAATAAGGCCCATAAGTTCTCCTGTTCCAGTAAAGAAAATATAAGGTCGTAAATGAACACCTAAAATGGACAATTGCATACCAGCTGAATGTTCTTGTGGATTTTCTTTTTGTTCTTCATCAGTCTGACCAAAACCTTCCACAAAGAGAGACATCTAAAAGGTTGATGGTTATTTGAGAATTCTGTAGTAAATTCAGCACATTTCAAAATCATACAAATATATTTCATAACATCATTCATTGACACATACTTCATAATATTTTTCACAAATCATATTAAGTACTATAATATTTTAGATATATAAACAAATATCTCCATGTTATATATGGATGTTTTTGAAAATGATAATTAAAGATATCTATGTAAAAAGATTTAAAAGTATTATTTTAAATAATTAGCATCCCACAAATCATAAGGAAAAAATGTATGTACTTATTAAGAAATGTACATTTTTTTAGCATCGTTCAGTCAGAAATGGATTTAAGCATTTAATTAAGCATTAATTATGTTAATTTTTTTCTTCAGTTAATTTAATTTTTAAACAAAATAAACACCACAATACCTTAAAAAATATGTTTCAATAACTTAAAGAGATGGAAATATTTTAATGAACATGGCTTTTTTAAAATTATTAATAAGATTAACAATGAAAAATAAATATTTTGTAAAATTTATTCAACAAAACATCAAATCCATTAATTGGTGAATTCAACTAATGAAGTTCTTCAACATCTTCATGCTAATTTTTTCACTTTTTGTTACATTTGTGAGTTTTTATTAATAGCCAATTAACATATACATTACATAAATTAAATATAATATTTAGTACTTATAGTATTGAGATGAGAGAAATGAATGATAATTGATTACTTTTACTTTACAATGCAACAAAAACAAAACAAGCACATGATTTATAAGAGAGAAATGAAAAATATTTAACAAAATTTTGAACATTTAATTTGATACATTCTAATTTTTGTAATAGGAAGTTTTAAATTTTATTTCTGAAGAGTGCTATGAAAAGTATACTAAACATGTTTAAAAAGAAAATGGATTTCTTTTTTGCTACAAAAAAAAAAAAAAAACACTAAATATTCTTAGACAAATTTACTTTAAAAAACTGCATAAAATAAACACATCTTCATCTGATAAATATAAAAGTTACACATGCACATAGCACTTATCTATTTTTTTTTATCTTTTAAGATAAAAATGTAATTAAGTTATGTAAAATTAGCAGAGTAAAATTTTCTATTAGTTTTCTCACCTCTACAATGTGAATTTAAAGCTAATGAGACACAGCTTTAAATATGTGCATCGTGACTTATTTAATTCAAATATACATATTTGAATAAATTAGAATAACGAAATAATGAACAGCAAAAAATAACAATTAATTACACCATTAAAAAAGTTTGTTATAAACAATTTCTTAATTTAAATGTGACATACAGACATTAAGTGTGCATTTTCATTATCTCCCTGTAAATTTAAATCAAAACTTGTTCTCTTAAGTACACCAGTTGGCCTCATCTCCACATTTATTCCATATGTAATATTGGCATCTTGAGTGTCTGCAAAAATATTCAATTTTATTTAGTTAACAAGAAATATAGTGCATTTCAATAAAAAATACATAAATACTGGATAAAAATGTTTAAAATTTACATGAAAATATTTTAAATCATATATCTGACTCATATTTTTAACAATAAAAGATATATATAAATCGTTTCATTTAAACTGTTATTTTCTAGGACATAACTAAACTATTCTAGGAAATTAAAACATTTTAACATTAATTTAATAAATTTAGAGCATAAAATATATGTATTTCTGTTTTGAACATATATTGCTTTAATTTTTGTTGTAATATACAAAAAAAAAAAAAAAAAAAAAACCCCACTAAGATTAAGTGCAATTACATTCCTAATTATTTTTTTTGTAAAATCATTTAATAATAAACTACCTTGTAATTCATTTATAACACTTGATGAAGTTCCATTTTGAGCCAAATTGTGATAATTCCAAAAAGTGCTGTTTCTCAATAAATCTTTTATGCATGATCTAAAAATGCAAGAAATTTCAGTTAGTAATTATTTTCTGATAACAAAAATGTTTGTAGAGAATGTTTAGAATTTATCTATACAACTGTTTGAGTGTTTAAGGAATATTTAAAATTTATATATATAGTTTTTTTTTGTTGCTTTTTATATACTTACCTTTTTACAACAAAATATTCAAAAAACAGATATTCATGAAATAATTTTTTAAGGAGAGCCTTCAAAATTTAAAAAAAAATAATTAAAATTCATCAAAAAATGTTGAATGTTATGTATGAATGAGTTATCTCAGCTGAATACAACTTGATTTGTAAAAATAATTAATTAAAATTTACTTTATCTGATCACACATGGATATCGTTCTGTTAACATAATTAATTCATAGATATTTATTTTATGTAGTATAAACATATAGATAAATTAAAACTGTATTTTAATCAGAAAACAAATGTTTAGCAAAATGATATACCTTACACCACTGTTTTCTTGCATTAAATTATATATCTTTCCTAAAACCAAAGTTTTGATTTCCGGGTATTCAGGTTTAGATAAAGATACAATTATTTCTCCAATAGTTTCTGCTGTGGCATTACTTTTCATTAAAAGTTCTGCTGCAAGGACACGGGCTGCAGATTCTTGATGGGGCCAAAATTGATTATAAACTCTAAAAAGAACTTGCTTTATCTATAGAAACAGATATTTTACAAAATAAGATGCTTAATAAGACAATCAAAAGAACAAGCAAAGAGACAGATTTAAATTCTATGTTTCTTTTTAGAATTGGCTTGGTAATCAATTTTAATTTTGTAGTTTCTAGTGAGAAATATAAAAATTTTATTTTATTTACATCTATTTTAAAGACTTTTATGTTTATTTTAAATGAAAACAGGAAAATATAAAAGCCTTATATCTCAAAAGAATGCACAACAACAAAAAGAATACAAATGTATTCTTTTATAAATGTAGAGCAAAATATTGAATGTGCTTTTAACTGTTTAATGTTTATTTTAACTGTTTAATGTTTATTTTAACTGTTTAATGTTTATTTTAACTGTTTAATGTTTATTTAACTGTTAAATGTTTATTTAACTGTTAAATAATCTGAATATATTAGGTTGGGGAAAAATAAATCCATTATTTTAGCATGAAAATCAAGACTTAATTTAACATGCTTCCTATTGTCCGATTTGGGTCAAATATGCACCGTTTTGTTGTATAATTTGCTGCCATTTTAAATGTAGCTTCATAATGCCTCTCTCCTAGAAGTTTCGGTCCTTATTGGGGAAAAACTCTAGTAATCGATTTTCGCAATCTTCTCTTGATCCCAGGTCCAGACTATATGGTGGATGCATTAAAACTTCTCAATCAAGCTCCCAGAGTTTCTGGTGAGTCACTACAGAAATGAGTGGCCTGACCTTGTCCTGATGGAGCACAACACCTCTTCTGTTGGCCAATTCTGGCCGTTTCAGGCCAATCGCCAGCTTCAAACAGTCAAATTGTTGACAATAGAGATCTGAATTTAGTGTTTGGTCATACGGAAGAAACTCCTAATAAATTATTCCTTTCCAGTCCCACCAAATACACAGTAGAATCTTCCTGGCCGTTAATCCTGGATTGGCCACCGTTCGAGTTGCTTCACCACACTTTGATCAAGATCGTTTTCGCACAATATTGTTGTATGTGACCCATTTCTCATCCCCAGTCACCTTCCGTTTAAGAAATGGGTCGATTTCATTCTGTTTGGACAAGGCTTCGCAGATGAAAATTTGATCCATCATGTTTTTTGGTGTTAATTGGTGTGATATCCAAACATGGAGCTTCTTTTTGAATTAACTTTGTGCAAATGGCTTAAAACTATTTTATGGTCGATCTTTATTTCCTGGGCGATGCTACGACTACTAACATGCTGGTCAATTTCGATTATTTCTGTGATTTTATCAACATTTTCGACGACAGGCCTGCCTGTGTGATGTTCAACTTTAACATCAAAAATACCTGAACGGAATCGATGAAACCAAAATTGCATGTAATTAGCTGTTACAGTATCGGCACCATAAACACATTCCCAATTTCAGCCACCTGGCTAGCATTTTCGCCTTTATCTAAGAAAAACTATAAAATGTACTGAATTTTCTCTTTGTTGACTTCCATTTTAACATGCTGTAACTCACAATTGAATGGACCAAACAAAAAAGGCAAAAGAATTTTTTTAGTGTGAAATGTCATCTTGACAACGAGCATTAATTTGAAATTGTTTGATCGATACTTCATGAGATATCGACACTACAGCCATCTGCCGAAAAAATAATAGATTTCTTTTTCCCCAACCTAATATATTTCTTTCCAATTTTGTACAGTTTAATAGAATACAAATTATACTGTCAGAGGTTTTAATATTAATTTTTAAAAAAAATTATATATTGCCAGATTCATGGTGTAATCACTTAATTTCCCATAACGTCCATTAAGATAATTTAAGTATACTTTTTTTTATTTTAAAAAACCCAAACAATTATCAAAAAAAGGAAAAAGAGGTAAATAACTTAAGTAATTTGAAAATCTTTGAGATGCATGAATTCTAATATTAAATTAATAAATACACATTATTATTTTTTAGACAAAATAAGTATATGATATTTAAGTATCGAAGCAATTATTTTTAAAATAGTTTCATAGCAACTAAAAAATAATTTAACATTAAATATGTTACCTTAAATGAAAAAAATTGTATATTTTATTAACTAATACACAATGAAATATTTTTAAAAACAAGAAAAAAACACACATTACAATTAAAACTAGAATTAAAATAACACAAAGTGATTAAATTTTAATGTTGAACAGAATTTTATAATTGATTAACAGCATTGACAGAAAATTGCAAAGTTAATTTTTAAAAAATAATGAGCACAGTTAATAAAATTTACCTATTTTTACTTGTGAATGCTGTATTTTTAGATATTTTTGTATTTAACCAGTTTACTTAAAAGGAAATTCTCTTTTGCATTATTTTAAATGAATTTCTTTTCCATTAACAATTAACATAAATAGAATTAGTCTGATATGTACATGATGGTACATAAAATAATAAATGTCCATGAATAATATTTTGAAAAACATCATTAAAATTCTATTAGCAACCATTTAATCCAGCATAAATATGTATTTGTTTTTACAGGAAATGATATTTAATAGATAGAATTGATGGTACAATACATCTCAAAAGTTACATGGTAATATTTTGTGTGTGTGAGAGGATAGGAACCACCAACAATTCTGTTAGCATTTAGATTAAACACAAAATATTCTGTTTAAATTAAATATCTCCATATAACACAAGAATATAATAAAATTAAAACTCACATCCTGATTAAAGTGTTGCTCACCAATGTCTTGCATAGCTTCTAATGCCATTAATCCTAAAAATCCACCTTGCTTTACATATTCCACTAGGATGGGCAAATTTTGGGGTAATGCAATATTTCTCAAAGCCAACAAATGATTAATAATGCATCCTACATGTTTGCATTCTTGAAGACCTCGCACAAATATTTTATTGACATTCTGCACAATCTAAAATAGATAATAGTTAAAAATTATTTGAATAAACTTTATACAAAAATCATAAAATTTACACAGTTAACTCTTTTGTTATGACTTCTTCACAGATATTTTTAATATAACAAATTCAAACTAATAATGATGCATTAAATAAGATTAATAATGAGTCTCACCAGTGAATTTATATGAGTTGCATTGCTTGCACAGTAGGTCCGTGTTAATGATGCCAAAGCAATCAAAACTGTTGCTTTCAATTTTTCATTTCTAATATTTCTACTCAGCAGTTTCTATAAAAAGAAGTCTTTAAGTATTTTTTATAAATGAAAAATTTCAGCTTATTTTCTATATACCTAAAAATCAAAGTTAATAATTCAGTCACATAAGAATTTCTTTTAAAAAAGTTATACAAGCATTTTATTTTTTTAGAAATCAAAAGAACAACAACAACAACAACAACAACAAAAAAAACTAAAAAACTCACAGACATAACAAACCATACTTCTGGAAAAATATCACAGTAAATATTACATTCATAATATAAAATACCAACATTTTTTTTTTCAAGCAGTAAAATAAATTACCATTTTTAAATAGAATTACTATGAAAAAATTTGAGAATTTTAAAGTCTATTTCAGTATGAAATTCAGAATAAAATTTAGTTTTACTTCTGCAACTTTCCTCATCATAGTTTTATTTCCAATAAAATTCAGTGAAATCTTTTTTCCCCTTCCAATTTTCTGCCGTAAAATTAATTGATGAAACTGGATTAATACATAAATTTTATTGAAATTAATTAAATATGATTCATTCATTTTTTTCTCAGGAATTTTAACCTATTTTTAGGCATTGCTTTCTCAAATTTATTTCATATGTTCATTTTTTTAAAAAGATGCTTGAATAAAAAGAAAACATTGGTTTTTAAATTTATGTCACAAAACTGAACACACTAATATAGACATGTTTGAAAAAATAATGATTTCTCTTTGAAGTTAGTTTATAACTGAGACAAATATGAAAATATTTACTTGTATATTTACAGTTCAGAGAAGCATTTTACTTTTCCAGAGCTGCTTTAAAAATTGAAATTTATAATATAAGATATATATTTGTAATAAATAATATTTGATACAATATAAATCTTAAAAATGTTCAAGCATTTATTTATTTTTATTTTTTACCATTGTTTTAGATACTGTAGATTCTGTTGGATTTGGAGAAGTTGCAAGAGATAGTAAAAACCGTTCTGCTGCTCCAATATCTTTACTTTCAAAGTCAATTAATTCAAAAGCAACATCCAAAGCTTCATCAGTGTTAGCTGCAGCCAAAACATCAAGTAGTTGTGTTCTGAAAGATTTATTACGAAAATGAGAAAAAAAATCTAATAAAATTATTATTAATATTTTTAAATACACCAATAATGATTACTGTAAAATCCGGTGTATAACGTGCACTTTTAACTCAAAAAATAAGATTGAAATTTACAGGTGTGCTGGATTATACGTTGGGTATAAAAATGATAGCTTTAAAAATAAAAAAAAAGAGATGAGCATAAAGAAAATTAGACTCCTACATAGATCGAAATGCTGTTTATTTAACTGAAATGACTTTCCTTATGAACCTGAAGGTTTGACGTTCTAGAAAAAAACTATTTTTTCAAAATCCTGGGCTAAGACCTTGAATAAGACCTGGGAAAGCCTTGAAGGTTTTAAAATGCAATAGTATTGCTAACGTACATTGCAGATTCCTTTGTAAAAAAAGGGTGTGTGTGTTACATGGTGAATATACCGTAAAATTAAAAAATGCAGCTTGAAAGCATAGGTGCGCGTTATGCACCAGATTTTAAGGTATATTTAAAACACATCATATTTTCAATAGTTATTTCACTTGACAAAAAGAAAAATTTAATTAGAAAACTTTGAAAGTGATAAATATTAAATTTTCATCAAATTAAAACATATTTATCAGTTTTAAAATTTATAGCTAATTTCATAAAATTGGCTTTTCTAGCTCAGCTGCAGCAATCTAAGCTAAAGTCTATTACATTCTTTTTATTAAAAATGCAACCAAAATTTCAAGATGCATAAAATATTTTTATAAAAATTTCATCATCATTCATGAGGCGAATACCCAGGATGGGCTGAAACCTTCTGAACCATACAATCAAAACTTATTTCTGTATTAACATTAGAGGTTTTTTTTCTTTATTCTAGTTAGAACTAGATAATGATTGGAATCTATATTAACTCCCCTAAAAGTTTTAACAATCGAGCAAGATGACTTTTATGTATATTGGTAAATATTTTTGTGTTCAAAGCAGTTACTACCAATTACTAGGTCATGTGCAATAACAAACCCAAAAAGGTGGATTTCATTATCGTTTGAGAGTACTATGCATACCAATGTTGAGTTTAAACCAGGGGTGAGCAAATAGTGTTTTATCAATAGTTTTTTGCAAACCCCCACAAGACAGAACCAGAATAGTTGCCTGATATTTAACTTGCTGGTTGTGATGAAAATTGACTGCTTGCTCTTTTTAGAAAATTGTGATAGGTCTTATTAAACAGATACATGTTATAAAAATACAATGTGAAATTGGAGACTTAAATTCTCATTTCCATATTGGATAATTATGCCATTATAATTATAGTTTTTATTAGGAAATACTAAAATTCAAGGAGGTGAATTTTGACCAAACAGAGAAAGTTTATTGTGTTTTGGACATGCATACTAATCATATCTTGTATAGTTTATCTTATTTTAATTCTTTCATGTCATATCATTTATTTAAAAGAATAGAAAGCTGGGGATATGGATTTTTAAATTCTGCAATAATAATGGTAATAAATACAGACATTAAATATTTTAAGGTATTTATATTATTCAAATAAAAAATTTTCATAAAAAAACCCTTTTGAAGCATTAATTTGTACAACAGCATAACTACCACTTATATCAAATTATTGAACTAATATTTAGCATAATGATATAAAGTAATAATAATGAAATGAGAATTTTCAGTAATGTAACAGATTATGTAAAAACAAGAGGTAGAAATACAATTTTTTTAGCATACAATGAATATAAATGTAACTATTGTAATTACATAATTAATAATAATTAATAAATGACAAAATAAGAATAGAATATATGTTAAAATATAAACTATTTAATATGAAATATATTAAATTTTAAAATTGTAAATTTAAATTACACTATAAAGAGTCCACAAAATTAAAAAAAAAAATTCTTATTACAAAATTCGTCTATCAGTCTCTTTAAATATCATCAATAGTTCTTTCTTTGATGCTCTTCGAAAACTGTCAAGGAATTTTAGAAATCCTCCGGCAGATTTAAGTTCTCCCAAATATTCCGGCAATAGATTTGCTCCATATTCATGAATTAATTCTTTTATCTGAAAAAAAAATCAATATTTAAAGAAAAAGAAGAAAGTAAAACAAAGTAACATACATAACCTCACCAGGTTGGGAGTATTACATGGCCAGAAGTATTTCAAAAACATATAGATGAATCTTTGGTGGATTACAAAATATTTTTGTCATTCTAGTTATTTTTGTTATTCTAGATAAAAAAATTGTAATTTATACAAATTTCTCTATCTTTATACCTCTTATTGACATATATCCTATATATATACATATAAAATGTACTCTAAATAAATTTACTTAAAAAATCAGATACATTCTTAAATATTACCTATTGTTTATTGATAATACATTAAATTACAGTAACCTGAGAATCATCATGATGTAAAAATCAAATCAAATATTGCATTATCAAATAGATTGGCTTTTTCCTGAAATTTATTTTTCTTACTATAGAAAGAAATTATGGTCCAAAAAAGTATAATGATTAAATTATAAGAAAATTATCTGAAAATTTAACTTAATTTTTCATTAACCCCTTAACTGCCATGGAAAAGTTACGAAATTCATCCCCCAGTGCCACCGTTTTTCCTCTCAAAAACTACTTACTTTTTCTTTAGAAAAAAAAGAAAAAAAAAGATAAAATAATGAAATGAAAATAAAAAAAAATCTCTAGAGTTACAATATAATAAAAAATAAATTACCTGTCCTGTGATATATCCTGAAACATGATGATGGAAAATAATCATCTAAATCCATCTCATCCCTGTCAGATATTTTTGTAAAAAGATCTTCTATTTTACACAATACACAAAAATGGAAGCAAAAGAAGAATAGAGAGAAAAAGCAGGACCTACTCAAACAGAAAGAGAAGCAAATACTGCACAGCTATGACTTTTACTGTTTCAGAAGCATCCCCTTTACTAATACCCTACCCCTCTTCTCTGAAATAAAAAAAAACGGTTTCAAACATTGTCAAGGTTATTTTATGGCATTCAAAGGCCGTGGGAGCAGTTTTCTTTATAGCAAAGGATCGTACTTCGGAAAGGTGTATATATATGTCGGCGGAAGTCAACGCATTGGTAGAGTGAGGTGTATATGTATGCCGTCGGCAGTTAAGGGGCTAAGCTTATTATTTTGTAATCTTTTTATACAGTTTCTGCTTCAATAAGAAATTTATTGTTCATGTAAAAATACAATATAAACATTATCATTGATTTATTTAGATTTCCCTTTATGAATTCAATTATCTGAATACTTCGATAGTTTTCAGATAGGCCCAGTCTCCTTTAGCTTAAAGTATTGAGAATGTACTGTACCTCAGTTGAGTTATGTATGGAAAGCTATTTTTATGTTAAGCTTCTAGAAAATTTTATATGAAATGAAGACAAACAAATAATAAAAATAAGATTAAAATATGTTATTTACACAAAAACTTACTGGCCTGCAATTGACACAAGTGTTTTCCTCAGTCTTAGCTTCAAGTGATTCTGCTCTGAATTTAGATCCCATTTCTACAATAAAATACTTTTATTTTATAAAACATAGCAATAAAATAATTTTAATTTATAAAATATTACAATAAAATAATTTTAATTTATAAAATATTACAATAAAATATTTTTATTTTGTATTTTTCTAATGATATTTCGATTTATTTTTCAAACAAAACTCTTAAAAAGTATTACCTTCAGCAATGGATTTTAAAACAACGCCAACATTTTTACCACTATGAGTTGAATGACTACCATAATGCTCAATGAAATTTAGATGTACCCTGAAAAAGAAGTAATGTATAGTCTAGGGGCATAACTACAAAAATAAATGTAGAAGTAATTCATGTGTTTATTACCCTTGCACACAAATGTTACTGAAAAAGTTCTTAAAAACAATACCTCATTCTTTTCTCAATTCTGATACATGTATAAAAAAAGTACTTCCTACAATTAAGATTGGTAAATTATTCATTTAAACTTAAAGTTTAAATAGCTATTATTTTTTAATAGCAGAACTTTTCATATATATCATAAATAAATATTGACATGAACATGAAGAATATATTAAGAATTTCTTGAAAGATATTAACAAAACAATTCTAACAAGAAATTTCTCACCTTACATCAATACTCAATATTTCAATATTATTTATGAAAAAACTAATAAGCTAATAAACTAAAAGGACTTTTCACATCAACAAATCTCAATGTGGACAATATTGAATAGATTGCCAGAACAGTCATTTGGGTTCATGGTACTATCTGATTTGGTCCTGTCATGAATACGTGATGACCATCATCAACTAATAAGCAAAATTTTTGAACATCAACTTTCAAAGCAATTTTTTTGTAAAGTTCCAACTTGGAAAATATATTACTTATAAAATTTCAGAAGCTTATAATAATTTTTTTTCCTTAAAAAATTTTAATATATTTGTTTAGATAGATTTCCAAAAAATTACATAAAATCTTCAAAATATAAATGATCTTGAAGTCATACTTCTTCTTTGATATTATTTATGTATTTCAAAGTAGCTTAAAAATGTGAAAACATCATCTTCTTATTCATATATAAAAGAGTTGATGAGAAGAGGTCATCAGTTAAACCATTAAGGCTGTTTTCGGTCAATGTTAAAGGATAGGGATGAAACGGCAAAGACATTTGTGGGCAGGAAAAAGCTCCAATGATAATAAAATTTTTTATGGATATAAAGAAAATAATTGTTTAAAGGATAGTGTTTTTTGAATTTTGATTTTTTGGAAAATTACACAGTTTTCAGCATTTTTTCAAAATGAAATTTGACTTTTCTATGTTAAAGTATAGGAGGTGGAAACGCAAAAGACATTTTAACAGAAAAAAACATTTTTTTTTAGAGTAGAATTAAATAGTATATAAGAAAGCAAGCTTCCCTCTTTGGACTAGTGTAGCCAGAATTAAGTTTTATGTTTTTCTTAATTAACTTTTTTTTAATTTTAAGTTCATTCTGAATTATTTTTGGCGTAGTTAGGACTATCTCAAACAGATGGCACCACCATCGTTTGAAAAGCGAATTTATTCTTGGCTACGAATACTTATTTTTGGCGATATCTTTCTGAAATATAGTCGCCAGCTGAAATTATGGTAACTTGCAAATTGTTACAAATAGTGGACAATGGAAAAGATTTATGATGTACAGAGATTTAACATCTCAAATCTGACGAACTTTCCGATTTAGGAAAGTTTTAAATATTTTCTGCATGTGTGCTTTAAAAAAAATCGTTTATAATTATACAGCTTAGATTTTTTTTGTCTGTTATTGAAGGAATGTCTGTAAGAATATTTATAAATTCTGCGAAATGACTTAACGAAGAATGAAAGTATACTTACTTTATACTTGATCGAAAGTTGTGAATTAACTCTAAAGAACACAAATTACTACTCCTTGCTCACAAATTAAAATTTTAATCTAATTATTGTAATGCAATTATTATTATTATATTATTATTTTCTTTTTAACTAACAAAAAATTTTTTCCCGTCGATTTTATATTTGACGTAAAACTTTACCATAAACCATTGGAACAATTATTAACACAAAATATTGTTTTCTAATTTAATTAACAGAAACTTATTTTTTCAATTAATTATGTTCAGATTCTAAGCCGCACCCCAAATTCTCAGCACATTTTTGTGAAAAAAATAGTGTAAAATATATTATCGATATATGATATATTTACGGAATGAAAAGTGGCTGCGATACCTAGTGGTCAAGGTAACGTACTCGTGGCTGGTGTGTCATGAGTTCGAGCCTAGTACCGCTGAAGTTCTGTCGTGTAGGGGAGCGATGAACGTTAAATCTGAGAGCTAAAACGTCCTCTCATTGGTGTGGTAGTTAGGAGATGGGAGGTGCAAGCTCAGGTGTCGTCCTCGTCACTTGACTATGGTTCAAAGTTACGAGGTCCGTCACCAAAAGCCCTCGTGTAGCTGATCAATATGACATTTATATTCAATCACTAACTAAACGAAATAAAAAAAATAATAAAGGCGAATTAATAAAAAGTGAATAATTAATTTACTTTACCAGCATTAAAAACTTTTTTTCAGTCTTCGAATCTAAGCTGCACCAGAATTTTTGTAGCCTAAGTATCGGGAAAAAAGTGCGGCTTAGATTCGAATAAATTCGAAAAAAATTCAGTGTAATGAATGTTCGCTACATGTCTAAAGACATGTGCCAGTACAGATATACGATAATTTAATGGAAAACCATCTTTCAAAATTAAAAGTACAAAATATCTATGATTTAGAGAGCAAAACTAGGGGGCAAGTATCTTCTGAACGATGGAGATATGAGAGATCGTCGAGACTCTCATCTTCTTTTTCAAAGAAATTGCTTGCAGGAAAAAATCTACTCCGTGTTCGAAGCTTGTGATGCGCATTGTGTATGGCCATTGTGTATGACTTATGCAATGCAGCAATGAAATATGGATTGGCAAACGAAGAGATCGCTCGGAAGCAGTATGAGAGGGAATATTCAACTGAAGTAAAAAATATGTGGCTTATTTGTGGACAAAGATAAACCCTTTTTGTGTGCTTCACCCGATGGATTGGTTGGTGATGATGGACTCATAGAAATTAAATGCCCTTATTCTGCGAGATTTGAATCAAATCTGCTGGAATTTTTAATTACAAAAAAATAGTCTAGGTTTCAAATTTTCCAATGAAAGGGGAATCTATTTACCATTAAATCATAAATTTTACTTTCAAATACAAGGTCAGTTATTTATTACACAACGGAAATGGTGTGATCTGTATTTATGGTGCAAAAAAGGATTCGTTAACTCTGTGTATAGAGGCAAACGAAGAGTTTTGGAAAGAAATTATTCCAAAACTATAGAAAAGTTTTATTTTAAATGTGTTCTTCCTGAAATTCTTGATGGAAGAGCACCACGAAATATGCCTTTGAGGGAGCCGTTATATGTAAAGGAATCTAGAAGCAAAAAACAGAAAATGATTGATATAGGTTAGGAAATGAAACCTATATATTATCGAATGATTATTTGATTAACGTCAAGCTTTGAAGCTTCACTGGGACTATCGCCGACCTCGTCATTTCGATCAAGTGACGAGGACGAAATCAGAGCTGGAACCGCAATCTCCCAAAATTTCCACCATTAGCAACATATAGTATCATCTACTTCAAACATCTGCTTTGAGGTTCAGCCTTCTACATAGCGGACGGCCGCGGTAGCCGAGTGGTATAGGTATCGGACCGTGGCTTGCCTTGCCACGAGTTCGAGCCCAATACCATTAAAGACCCGCCGTGTAGGGCAGCGATGCACGTTAAATCTGTCGAGCTGAAACGTCCTCCCGTTGGTGTGGTGTGGGAGTTAGGAGAGGGGGTGCCAGCTCAGGTGTCGTCCACGTCACTTGACCATGGTTCAAAATTACGTGGTCCGTCGCCAAAAGCCCTCGTGTAGCTGAATAGTGCGACGTTAATATTCAGTCATTCAATCAATCAATTCTACATAGCGGATCTTCAGCAGGGACACCAGAATTCAAACCGACGATGCAACACCACGTCGATCACGAGTTCGTAACCATGAACTCTTGCCTACTGTGACCTCCTATATCTTCTCGAACAGGATACCGTAAAAACTGTCCGTGATATATATTTTTATAATTAAGTATATTTTTACTTAGCCATTTATTTGGATTCCTACATAGAATGAAACTATTATTTTGTTACCAAATATGCCCAAAATTAAACAATAATGCAATTTTCTTTGATTTAAATATAATGTTAACTTCCAAATTGAAAAATTGTTATTGACATATATTCATTAAATAAACATAAATTTCTTAGAAAAAATAAAAGCAATGTTTATATATTATATGCTTGATTAATTGTGCTTGATAACTAATTGCCAGCCTATTTTCTCTCTCCTTATAATGATATTTTAATCGTTCTCTAAAGTTACAAAAGTAATTTTAATTTCAAAATATCTCTTTCTTTCTTCCTTTTTTTTTTTTTGCTGAACATGAAATAATTTTTGTAATGCTTATTTTTTCATTTACGTACCATTTCTTATAAAAAATATTTTTAAACTTAAAAATTATTTTACAAACATACGTAAAATAATGGTCAAAACCATAATTAACCAGTTTTTTAATGAAATAGCTGCATACTATCTTAGAAAAATATCAAAATTGATAACCTTTAACCTTTTTATATATAACATTTAAAACTACTTTTTTAAAGAAAACTCTATTCAAAATTGTTTCCCTTAAACCTTTAATAATGTAATACAGGTGTGAGTGTATACCTAATTGGAAATTTCTGAAACATTTATTTTTTGTACATAAGAACTTTATTTTGTAATACTTTTAGAAACATTTATTATTCCATTATAAAAGAATATTAAATCGTTTTTCTTTATATGTAGTGCCTACTAGATTGTGAATATTCAATTGTTTACTGTACCGGGACCAACAAAACAAATTTATTCACGTTAATACATTGTTTTTGCACAACTAGATCGTTTTGTAATGGAAAATGAACTTTTTTTTTATTTGTGGATAAAAACACCTATAATCAAGGAGAGCGAACAACTTATTGACATTTTAAAAGACATTTGACGGTAAAATCTATATTAAAACAAGAACAGCTCTAAAATTTAGATTGCAAAATACATAGGATTTTTCCATAGTTAGAAACGAATAAAGCATTCATAACAAATTATCAGAATCCATGAGTCGAAAAAGTAAGAAAGCCATTTTAGATCTCTCTCATGGTCAAGAGTCAACACTATTTTAATCCCCCCCAAAAAAAAGAACAAGTATTTCGTTTCACAGTCGTAAAGACTGTGGCCCTCTTCCTCCTGCAGAGAAAGGGGAGGATTCTATTGAAGGAAGTGCGCTACACACACACACAGAGAATTTTTTTTTTTTTTGCCTTTTTCAAAATCAACCAAAAGCGGAGAGCAGAGTGCGCGCGATCTTCTCTTTTCAAACAATTAAATCTCACCAGCAATGACATCAATAATTCACAAAATAGCTGTAAATTTATGTTTAGAGATATCTCTCTTTCCGATTTTTCGAAATTTCGCAATGTCCATAATTCTGGAGATCTTCGTATAATAAGGACCATTATAAATTTATCATCTTCCATCCTCTCAAAAATTGACACATTTGTTGAGTAATTCAGAGTACCACTGAGAATTGTACCTCTCGTGAAATAGGTTGCCAACCCCAGTTCTATTGTATAAAAGTAAATTGTATCACACTGTTTGTTCATTAAAAACGTGAAATTTAATTTTTTCATTGCTTTAAATCCACCTATTCTTCCTTTAAAAATCATTTGTTCAGGAAAAATTAAACAGTTTCGTTCTGTACATCATTTATCTAGAGAAATTGATCGACAAACTGTGTTCCCACAGTCCCAATAAAAAAAAAAATGGGAAAGAAAAATTACAAATATGTATGCAAAATGGATTTATGTTCTCATGAAATTCGTTTTAGCCACAATTATCTAAAGATCATAGACTAAAATTAAAAATTTTATTTATGCATAATTTGAAAATTTTTAAAACTTTTATTGTAATATAATAAATGAATTTTTAAAACTTTATTTTATGCAGTAGATTGTGAATATACTATTGTTTGCTATCGAGTTCCACGAAGTAATTTTATACTAGTTAGTACAATGTTTTGAAACCTTTTACATTTGTGGGGGAAAAACACCTATAATGAAGAAGATAAAAAAAAATTATCGACATATGAACAGATTCGATGCTAAAATTTAAATTTAAGCTAGAAGACCTATATCTTAGGTTACCAATTCATGCTATATACGCAGAATTTCTCACACAGCTATGAACATTTTCATGCCATTCACAAAAATGTATTTAGAAAGTGAAAAATATTTTTAACGCGATTGGCAACAAAAACAAAATACAAAAACGAATTGAACACGGAATATGAAATGCTACTGCAGATAATTTCAAAAAGCTTATACGTCGATAGTTTGTGTAAAAAATTGTGAACACATATCTCAGTTACTAAGTATAATGCATGCGTAGGTGACATTTGGATCACAAATTTATATTATCAATGAGTAAATAACATTAAAATTACATCACAAAAGTTTTTAATAAAAAAAAATAAAATATTTTTTTAAAATTGTCTTTACATATATTAAAAATATGTTTATCTATATATTTTAAATATTATTTTAAGATATATTCCCTTCAGCGAAGAAGGGTTTCCTCGAAAACATGTTACAGTTCTAAGGGGTCCAAGAGTTGAAAAAGTTTGATGATTGACCAATGTCCAGACATGAGAAGTCTTTCATGGTCAAGATTCACTCTGCTGCTTTAACCTCGCCCGAAAAAGAAAAAAAAAGCTAACATTTATTTTACTAGTTTGACGACCATCACCCTCACTTAGCCCCCCGCGTGTTCCTTTTCGCTGAAGGGGAAGAATTTCATTGAAAAGGTTACCCGAGAGAGAATTTATTGCCCATCTTGGGAATCTTAACACAAATATTTGTGCAAAAATTTCGCAATAGCCAACGCCATCTAGATGTCATGTAAGGTGTTAAACTAATGGCCCGCCATCACCTTAAGATGCTTCATGATATTTTATATGAAGATTATATTATTAAGATGCTTGTAAAATTTGTACAATAAACCAATTTTAAAATCAATGTTAAAATCTGCATGGTGAGTTTAAAAAAATGAGATCTATATCTAGATCCATATTAACGTAGCACTATAAAGTTGCACAAGGGCTATTGCCAGTGGACCTTTTAATTTTGAACCATGGTTAAGTGAGGACAACATTTGAGTCGGCACCTCTCCTTCCTAACTTCCACACCACACCATGGGAGGAGGATTGAACTCTAACAGATTTAACATACAGTGGCCCTCTCTAAACGGCAGGTCTTCAGTGGCACCGGGCTCAAACTCATGACATGCCAGCCATATGTCCCTGACCTTGACCACGAGACTTTCACACTCACTTTAAAAAATTAAAATAAAGGATAAGTATCAATTCAAATAATAATAAAATAAAATATAGGAAAAATTTAGACATATATCTTTATACATAAAAGTTATGGGTCACGATGTTTGTCTGCAATGGGCTCCGAAACTACTCAATCGATCATAATATAACTTTACATGTTGTGTGTCATTTCATCCAACTTAAAATATTGGATAGTTTTTTTTTTCAATTAATGGCGTCATAATTTTTTTACTGCCATAAATGTGAAGAATCCAGGAAACAGGGAAATTCGCAAAATGCCACAATGCCCATGTGTCTGCGAAAGCGGATTTTGTAAGCCAAAATGCACGAAAAGTGAGTGCCCGGCGTATTTCGTGGCAAGGAATCAGATTTTTTAATCAGTTCTCAAAAATATCCATAACTTTGCCAGATAATGCCAGTTGACCTATTTTAGACACACCGTGGCAAGGGCTTACCATAAAAGTTTTGGAGCCCAAAAACTTGGCCTCTGGCATATTTTGAGATGGGCAATCTGAATCTGATATCCGATCAGAGAAATTGCTGTAACTATGCTGGATAATTCCGGACGACCTTCTATTATGTTCACCAGGGCAGAAGCTTACCCTAAAAGTCTTGGAGTTAGAAAAGTGCGTTTCTGGTGTTATTAGGGATGGTGAACCAGAGTCTAAAATCGGATTTCATAAATTCGCGTAACTTTGCCGGATAAAGCTGGATTACCCTAATGCCCCTTGCAGGCTCGGTTGCATTTACGGGGATGAAACGAGAATATGAAATCAGATTTCAGAAACTCCCATAACTTTGCCTGATATTGCTGGAATTAGATGAAATGGCTTCACATTCGAGTTTCGCGTGCTGATTTTCATTGCCTCTAGCGGCTGAACTTGCAAGTGCTGGGGCACCAAAGTCAGTCATGTATGCATTTCGGGGTGGGGAATGAGAACCTGAAATTTGATTTTAGGACTTTCAGTAACTTTGCTGGATTATGCTGGACAACCGTAATATACGTGGACAGTAGCACCAGGCTAGCTTGCAGACGTAGAGACGCAAAAAGCAAGTTCCTGTCATATTTCGAGAAATTTCAGTAACTATGCCAAGTAATGTCAGGCGACAGTATTTTATGTGAACCATGGTAGAGGCTTACCTTAAAATTCTTGGTGTGTGAAAAGTGCTTTCCTGTTGTTTTTCTGGATGCAAAACAAGACTCTGAGATCGATTTTAGAAACTCCTGTAACTCTGCCATATGACCGTAAAGCCCCCACCCCTTTCAGGTACTGAACTTGCAGAAGTAGGGAATCTGAAGTGGGAACCAGGTGCATCTCGGGTTGGGGAACAAGAATCTGGATTCAGATTTTAGAAACTATCTTAACTATGTTGGATATTGCTGGAAGGAGGTAGAATGGCTTTGCCTTCGAGTCCCACATCTGAATTTTCATTCTCTATAGCTACTGAACTTTCAAGCACAGCCTAGCAAACATACAATCGCAAATAGAAAACTGCATTGGCAATTGCATCTCCAGGTATTGTTGCCACTTTGTTAGATGGTGGACAAATGCACACTGCATTCAAGCTGACATTAGACATTCATAAAAAATCAGACGTAATGTGTACTTTTGGGAAAAAAGCAGAATGACTACAGTACTTTAAAGATCAACCATAATCACATAAATGTACCATGGCCCACAAACATTCACTCGAAGTATTACATATAACTTAACAAGGTTTTTAAATAGCGCTGAAAAAATGTTTGGGTGTTCTATTCTACTATCGTCTTATGATTTCCGACAGACAATGCTAGTCATTTCTCGCTGTGCTTTTGCTCACGAGGCAAACTAATGTTTAAAATAATCCTCTTTATGGCGAAACCTTGAGTTTGACCCTAAACACGTGAGTACAATTGCAAGATGATCAATCTGCGCAAATATTTTCTGCTGGATATTAGATACGGTGAAGTAGAACTGCATCCCAATACATAATGTATCAAATTGCCAGACAATTTCTGTACTGTTGTTCAAACAAAAAAAATGAACTGTTTGAGAGTGTCTTCCCGGATATACTGAATAATTATCTAGATAATGATTGTCTCAGTAATCCTGTTACTTAGGTGGAAAATATGTTGACAAAATAAACTTCCAGATAGAGAGTTGTTCCCAGGTGATCTACAGCCTTTTAAATGAATCGACACTATTGTTGAGGAAAATGAAACCTTAAATTTTTGAACTGAGTTTTTGAATTCTCTAGATTTATACAGAATGCCACCACACAATCCTCAGTTAAAGATTGATTCACTGGTTATTCTGCTGCATAACTTAAATCCATCTAGATAATGCAACAGTACATGTTTGGTCATCAAAAGAATTACTGGGAAATTTTTTGAAGCAATCATTTTGAATGTAAAGTTTAAAGGAGAAATTGTCCTGTTGTAATGTATTCCTCTGATAACATCAGAATCTCCAATATCATTCAAAAGGCTCCGATTCACGATTTGTTTGGCCTTCACGATGATCATAAATAAATCTCAAAGCCGAACAATATACATTTGGGGCTTGGCCTTAGAAAATTCGTGTTTCTCACATGGGCAACTATAAGTTGTATGCTAACGTGTGGGGAAACAGTCAAATCTATTTGAGTTAGCAAAAGACAGGTTACTGAAAAACACTGGCGTAGCTAGTCCTGAGTGGGCACTAAATCAAAATTCCTTGGGGGCCCTGAGGATTGTTTTCACTGGCGTAGGTAGTCCTACATGGGCCCCATATCAAAATGTCTTGCACACCCTTTCTGAGGCCCCATATCATTGATACGATGGTAGCTATGTCCCTGTCGAAAAATATTGTACACCAAATAGCTATTAATTATATTAAAATTATTTTTTGTTGTAATTTAAAATGATGAAAATGTTATTGAAAATTGATAAAAATCTCCATTATTCACCTCATTTATGAAATTAAACCTTCCTTTGTTGTTACTTAACAACGTAAGTAATTCCTGCATTATACTATAATGAAATAGGAGATGAATAAAATGCAAAATGAAAAACATTGTGTTGTTTTATGCTTAATTTCAACTCTGAAATTGTAAGCAAATATTAATTTGACTGCATTAAATAGCTTAGAATAACATTAAATGAGCGTGTTACAACAAAGCCACAGCAAAGCATGGCCGGGTCAGCTAGTTGACATATAAAATAATTAAATTTTTTAGACGTAATTAAACTAAAACATGATCTTACTTTGATTTAACAAATACAGCAGCTTGCTTCCATAAGTTCAAAGTCATTCTCACTTCCTCTTTCCCACTTACAGTTTGAATGATACTTTCTTGTGGACTTAAATTTATAATCATGTCTGATGTTGCTTTAACTGTGGGGGTAAGCAGCTGCAAAATTCATATATTATTTCAGTAACAACTAGATTGCTTTTATGAATTACAAAATAATTCTGTAAAATAGAAAGGAAAAACATTTAAATAAATATATCATTAAATATTTTTTTTGGCAATATTTTACGATCAGCTAACTGTTGAGACTTTTCTTTATATATAGTAATTTACAAAATTTTTAAAAACATATATTTTCTCAGATTTATCTATTTTATTAAAAAAAATGAAAGTGAGTAAAGCCATAAAATAGATTAATTTATACGCTCTAATATTAAAAATATGCAATACATTATTTGAAAATAACTTCAGATTTAACATAATAGGAGGGGAAAAAATACTACTACTATAGATAGATAGATATAGCTGATTTTAATTAAAGTTAAAGGCCTTATATAAAATGCATTAAAAATGAAATTCCATAATTAGAAAAAGATAAAACTAGACAGTTAGTAGCTCAAAACATATCAAACACAATTAAGCCCCTTAAAGCTCCAAAAATATTCTAGCTGTGTAAAGAATCTTAATCACATTCCATACAGAACATAAAGAAAAACTAAAAATTTTATTTAAAAAAAATCCCTTTAATCAGTTATGATTACGGTATGAAAAATGTATAATAGGCACTGATATGTTTAATATTAATATAGATTTATGCTTTCAAAAACATAAAGCAATCACATAAATTTTTAAATTTACAATAAACTGGATAATTTATATATTGTAAGATTTTCTACAATTAAAACTGTGGCCAACAACACACATCATTAAATATTATTAATGTAGAGTTTTTTGTATTCAGTTGTGAGGAATATCTACAGTAAGTTTATGTATTTTTGATGCTTAATCTACAAAGGAAAGCTGAACATAAAAATTGAATTTTGTGATACAACTAAACTTGTAAAGATTTTGATTTTGAAATTGAAGTTTGATTTCCTACTCAAACATTGGATAAAACTCACTGTAAATGTCTTTAATAATTACCTATTTTCCTGTATATAATCTGCAGCGGCATATTATCTGCAAAGCCTTTTTGGAGTATAAAAATAAAAAATGTTGTATAATCCAAGGCAATTTTTAGGGCAAATAATCCAAAATACATACTGCCCATAATGTAGTGTCAGATAAATAAATAAAAAAAAAATACAAATTATGATTAAAATTATTAGTAAAAAGTTGTACAGAACAAAATTTTTTTGTAAAATTCTTTTCTCCATCGAACATTTATTGTTCCCATAATTTCCAAACTTTCGATTTAAATATCTAGTTATTCCGACATCTAAAGGCTGTAATTTCTTTGCCAATGCTGCAGGTATTAGTCGCAGGTGCGGACATTCACACTGAGACGTGCTTCATCCAGTCCATAATTAAAAAGCTTTGGGTCCCATTTTTCAAAATCAGGCCTTTTTTTTTCCTCCACAGTTGAATATTTGATTTGTCAACGTTAAACAATCTTGCAGTTTCCTGATTTCCTACTTTGGTAGTTTTTTCTATAACGTTTAGTTCAAAATCAGTCGTGTAATTTATTTGCTTCCCCTTCAACATGACGATATATGAATATTTTTAGGACGAAACAGCTGAGTTCAAGACAGGATGTGCAATGATATTAGCAACTAGCAACTGTAATATCTTTCCGAGGAACAGAATTCGTTCTTGAACGTAATTGGACAAAACTGATTGTAACTGAAAAACATGAGTCGATTCGCAAAATCTTTCAGCTCCATCCGTTATTTATTTTACAAACATAATACTATTTCTTTCAAAACTTTAATGTAAATTTTTCTGATGAAAAATGTTTTTCATCACATTATCTGTGGTGATGTATAATACGCTCAACGAAATTTTAAACTTTTTTTTCACATAATCCGCGGATTATATACAGGAAAATACGGTGCCAAAAAAAGCTGTTAAAAACGTAGACATAAGAAATTATAATGTATAAAGATTATTACAAATGGATATATATTAGAAATGTATTCAACAAAAAATAGTTGAAATAATGGTATTTTACAAGAAATTTTTGAAAGAAAAACTAACCTGTTTTGTTCCTAAATTGTTTTTATGAGAATTGCTTGATGGCAATGTTTTTTACTTTTTTTAATAGTAGTGCCATGAGCTCTGTAACGAACATTACAAATTCCAGATACATCATGCTGAAAAATTTATTTAAGAACAATATAATTACAATCATTTTAAGATTTATTTAAGTTTTTAAAGACAAATTTTGATCTCTGCACCAGTAAAGAAAATTAAAGGAAAATTCTAATTTTAGTTTATTTAATCAACAAAGCATTATACATTCTTTAGAGTAACATATAAAATTACTTATGCAAATGTGTATTGAAGGATTAATTATTGTTATATTCTAATCAGAATACAAAGATTGTTTTTTTTTTGGAGAGGGGAAGGCTGCATTTGGCAACTAAGCCTTTGCAGGCACAGCAGGTTCCCAAGTGGAAGAGCCCTTCTATTGGTGGCACCAACTAGTGGAGGCTCCTGGTAACAAATTTTCAAATGCTAGATATTGCTTGATATATTTTTGTCGAGTGTACCAGAGCCAAATTGATACTCAAAGGAACTTTTACATGCCACATAATCCTATGACATGCATGCCTAGAATTTTTTCATCCAGTCAGGATTGAACCCACAATCTTGGGCTTACAAGGTGGGCCTACTATCTCCAAACCATCGAACCAACTCTTCTCCTTTTCAAACATATTGAATGACATAGCAACAGAACTTTTCTTATAGCTAAAATTCAGCTTCTTTTATCATCAGTATAATAATAAGATTTAGTAATCTTTCTTTTAGTATAAAAGTATCCCAAGGTTATTAATTTGTTTCTTTAATAATTTCGCTGAAATTACAACAAATTTTCTTTTTTTTTTTTCCATTATATTTCTTGACTGAGTTTAATCTACTTTATTGCTAGTCATAAAGATATAGAAACTCTTCATGGCAAAACACCATAAGCTCTTTTTGAAAAATAAAGCATACTCTTAACGTACAATGCAACATTTTAAATACAACAAAAAACACTACATTCTAATTAAAACTAAATTTAACAGAATGTATTTCATAATATGCATTAATGCAAAAGAAGGTAAATATTAAAAATATGTAAAACATGATTTTTAGGCAAAAAAAAAAATTTTGAAATAAATAATTCATAAGTAACATAAAACTGATGTTAAAAGTACTGATTAGAATTTTTTTTCTTCAAAATTATTATTTTATTAAAAATAAACATTTTTCTCTCATTTTTTAAAAATTTTTTCTCAATATTTAAAATACAAAAAAAAAAAGATTACATGCATTTATTTTAATATTTATTTTCAAATATTTTTGAAATGTAATTCAGATTTGCATATAGCATAAAATTCTTTGGTAATTAAGTATTATATCATAGACCAATGTCACCAAATGAAAAGCCAACACCAAACGATATGCAGCCAATAGTGGGAACCGTTTCCATGCATGTTCGAATACAATAATAATGATTGCATTGGGTAACCATTTTTGAATAAATGATGTCTTTTGATATGGAAAAATTGGTCAACAATATAATACTTAAGTAACGAAATTTTTAAGCATAAAAAATTATAATTAATACATCTTAATACAAATTCATACACTTTAAAAGTTACACATAAGTAAACATTAAATATAAAGCCCATTACAATTTAACCATAATTTTTATTTTTAAACATAAAAATAATCATGAAAGTAGCATAAGAGAAATACTGTTTTATACTAACCTCTTTTACGTTAGCATCAACCAGACGTATTTGAAATAAACTAGCAATACCCTTTTTGATATTAATCATGTCACGAGAATCTGGCAATACATATACTTTTTTCACAATTCCATGATTCCAGTGAATGTAAATTGGAGGATAGGACAAATTATCTAATTTTGACCAATGACGATTGACTCCTTCAGTGGAATGCATTGTAGATGATACAAGAAGTGAAGGTTTCAAAAGCTTTAAAAATTAGAATTTAATAAAAATTTAATGTTCATTAATCAAAAATATTAAAAAGTACAGAAAGGAAAAATATACATATGTGTTTTATGTTTTACTTATCAATGTGATTTTAATAAATATCGAAAGATTTTTAAAAAATAAACAATGGAATACACTTGGTTCTTTTTTATGCGGTAGATGCGTTCAGGGAAATCCGCATAAAAAAAAAAAAATCGAACAAAAAAAAGACATACATTTATATGCAAAATGATGGATACGTTCCATTTATTCAAAAAATCGCATAAAACCCAAATAATGTTTTAAAATGCACCAGAAATCGCATAAAAAAAAAAAAAAAGATTTATAAATAATAAGATTTATTTTTTTTCCATCATATTTTAATAAATGGCACATATGTATGTTAAAAACAAAAACAAAACTTAATATGTAACAAAAAACAAAACTTCATTTAAAATCATATTAAGAATGTTTTCATCATTATTCGCTGTCTGATAATGTGCGAACCCGTTTGTGGATTGGTGCAAGATCACTTTCATCACTTGAAGATAAAATTACGTCATCAGATCTACATGGTAATGCTTCTTCAGGAACTTCAGTGATTTTTTTTTTTCTTTGACAAGGTAGTCAGTAATCAAACTCTGTGATGGCACTAGTTCTTTGTAGAGTTCTCTGTAGCCAGACATACAAAATTTCAGATCACGTTGGAATTTTAAGGCGCGTTCTACATCATTATCATTTTGAATAAAAAAATTTGCCAATTTACCGGAAAGTTGAAGGCCTTCCCGAAGTAATTTTCGTCCAGTGGAGTAACATCTTCTTCCGGTTCGCTATCTACTGTTTCCAAATCTTTAGTAATATCTACCATACTTTCCAAAATATCATCATCATTTAGGGCTTCGTCCACAAGCAATTCTTCTATATCATGCTCGCCAAAATCATCAAAACCTTCCCCACCTATTTCCTTAGCAATTGAAATAATTTCTCATGTTACTATTGCTCTATTTGATTCGTTTCCTTTTGATACGCATTCAGGCCAAGCAGCTTTCCAACATGCATTTAAAGTTTGTGATTTTATTTCGACAATTGCTAATGCAACATGATTTACACAGTTCAAGATATTAAATTGTTTCCAAGCTTCAGTAACTGTTATTGTTTCGGATTCAGTTTATCGAAAATGAATTGGAAAGTGAATTTTACATAATATTTTTTAAATGTTGAAATAATTCCCTGATCTAATGGTTGAATTAGGCTCGTTGTGTTTGGAGGGAAAAAAGCTACCTTTATATTTGGATGTTCTAAGATTGGATGACCTGGCGCATTGTCAAGAATTAATAAGATCTTAAATTCGAGACCCATCTCATTCATATAATTTTCAACTTCGGGTACGAAGCATTTATTGAACCATTCAGTGAAAATAGCCGTTGTTACCCAGGCCTTCTTGGTAGCCATCCAATGTACGGGCAGTGTATTTAAGTCTTTTCCTTTTAATGCACGTGGTTTTAAAGATCGATTTACAAGCAGCGGTTTTAACATTCGATCGCCAGATGCATTGCTGCACAGCAATAAAGTAACTCGATCTTTAGCAGCTTTAAAACCACTGGCAGTTTTTTCGGACTTTGCAATGTAAGTACGGGTTGGCATTTTTTCCAAAACAATCCTGTTTCATCAGCATTGAAGACTAGATGAGCGCAATATTCTCCATCTTTAATAATTTTAGCTAACTTTTCAGGATATTTTCTAGCAGCTTCTTCATCTGCAGAAGCCACCTCACCTTTATTTTTAGATTATGAAAAGAATGTCTTTTTATAAAACCAGTTAACCACCCTGTGCTGGCAGAGAATTGTGGATTACTTTCACATGAAGATGTAGATGGCTCTGATTCTTTTAACTCCTTGTAAAATTTAAGGGCTTTCATCTTGATTAAATGTCCATCTAACGAATTCTTTTTTGAGTTAAATCTTCAATCCAAATTACGAGAGCCTTTTCAGTTTTTTTCTATTAAAGTGTCTCTTGAATATGATGAAATTTTAGAACTCAAATTTGTACCAGATCTGACTGATTTTCTTATTGCCGCTTCATTTTTTTTTATTGCTCTTATAGTAGATTCGCCTAAATGAAAACGTTTACCTACTGCTGTTGATCTTTCTCCTTTCGCCAAGCAATCGAGAATTTTAATTTTTTGGTTTCTAGCGAAATTGCACTTCTTTTTTGTTTTTTAATATTGTCACACATTTTCTTTAAGAGGACTAAAAAATTATAGAGAAAACTTAATGTACAATTACGCACTAAAAAAATCAAAAAAAAAAACTTACAATTCACTTGAGTAAATTTATCTTCCGGTTTTCGGTAGTAACCTTTTTCACAAAGTTTTGTTTTCTAATGTTTTCTAATATGCAAGCTTTTTAATTAGTTTCATAAAAAAACAAAATGCAATGCAAAATGCAGCATAAAAACACGCAATTTTAGCGGGATATTTTTGTTTTTGTCTTTTTTGTTTTTAAGAACAAATCAAGAGAAAACATGTCAATAAAAGAAAAAAGTTCAAGGTATAAATTTGCATATAAAGGAGAAATTCTTTCGTTGTATTGATTGCGTAATAGTAGAGTTGTAGTTGTTATTCTTATTCGTTTTCAGAAAAAGTGAATCACCAAAAAGAATTAAATATGAATAAAAATTTTTTTTTTTCTTGCCATAAAAAAACCGCATAACTCTAAAATCGCATAAAAAAAACCGCATAAAAAGAGAACCAAGTGTACAATACTTTATAAGCACACAATACATAAGAGGTTGCACACTGCACTCAATACATGTATTTTCATTTAAATGCTTGTGTTACTTTTTTAAAACAATATTTTTTTTCGCAGTTAAATAAATTATAAGTTAAAAAAAACCCAAAATATTTTTTCTAGAAAAAAAGTCTTTATGTATAAAATCCGAATTACATCTACATTACATTTATAAATTACTAATGATATATGAAGCATTTATTGAAAAACTAAACAGAAAAACATAACCAAAATTCAATCAGGAATTCAATTTGTTGTTGTTGAATACATGTTGTACAACAGGGGTGTCAAACTCAAAGGCTAACTTGGGCCAAGCAAATAAGGTTTAACTTTAAGTGGGCCACAAAAAAAATGAATATTTATAGAAACGAATAATGCATTATAATAAACATATATAAAAAAACAAGAAAATTTGATGTGTACATCCTGACACTTGACATCTCTTCTCTGCCACTATCTTTCCTATTTCAGGAAAAAATTTTATATTTTATTATATATTTTTGTGTGCTGATATACTGTAGTCAAGCCGCAAAAATGTTGTATAAACATTCTATAAACTTTTTAAGTCATGAATATTTGTTAAGGTTATAAATAAATCTATTATACATACTATTTAAATACAATATGACAAATTGATAAATATTCACGAGCTGTTAAAAAACTGACTCCAGATTTTTTTTATAAGGAATTTATCATCTATATGAATGTAATACCTCTAATTTAAGTAATTTATCTTCAGAATTTTCCGAGTTTTGCCAAATTGGTGATAGTAGAAATTCTGATGAAACTTGATAACCAACTTTTCTCCCAACGGATGCAAGACGACTGGTTATGTTAGAATCCTCATTAAGAAGTATTGAAAATTGATATTTATATTTGTAAGTGACTCCAGTTTCATAGTGAAGAGAAGGCACTGAAATAAATGTATATTTTTCATAAAAAGACAATGAAATGATGAGAATAAGTCATTAAAATGCAAGCACCAAAGATCAAAGCAAAAATGAATTTATAAACTTTTATCAAGCTAATTTATTACTTTCAAGAATGTTAAGTTTAAAGATCATGAACTCCAAATAATAAATTTATAATAATATAATTTAATATACACAGAAATAATTCATTAAATGTTTAGTAGAATATATGTCACAGTTAAGTAATCATTTTAATTGTTTCAAAATGAATTTTTAAACTTTTTTTAATATTAGAATACTATTTTAAAATATCTCATTTTAAAGCTTTTGTCTACATGTTTTTTACATTTCAGAATGTAATGCCTCAAAAGGTCTGCACATATGTTAAGTCTCTCTGCATTATACAGCATAGTTTGAATATGTAATAAAGTGTAGCAACATTAATACAACTGAGAACAGTAGACTTTCTACAAAAGAATATTAGGATTGTTCAAGGTTTACTTCTCACTCTATGCATTGTTCTTGAGAAAGAGAAAATAAATCAATATAAGCACAACATAAATGCATAGAAATCTTATAGCATATGAAATTTCAAATAAAAGAAAATGCAATTTCTTACTTTAAAAAAACAAATCTATTAGTCCAAGGTATGTAGTTTAAATGTCCGAATGAAACATTAAAATTTAATCTACATAATACTAAAGAAAAAAAAATTTTACAGTAACAATATCAACCATACCTCTTGAAAATAATTAGCCTATATACTTGCTGAAAAAAAGCCTTTTTTTTTTTTACTGAATTTCTGATTCTGAAAGATTTCAGAATTTAAATGTGCAGTGGCAAATATAAGCACATATGTTTAAAATTTCTCATTGCTTTTAATAAGTTAAACTTATTAGATATATAAATTGAACAAGGAAAACAAGTTCTAAATGAAAAATTATGTTCTTGAATCAATCAACTTAAAAAGCAGAATTTAATCATTGCATTATTATAAAATACTAAAAATTAAAGATGCACATTAATGATTTTATATCATCAAGTTCACAAAAAAGTTCATTTTGTTAAAAAAGTGTTTGTGAATGCCTTAAATTTAAATAAAGGACAGAGCTTGAGTATGAATAAGTAAATATTTATTCTTTCTGAAAACATAATATACAGTATTATAATAAGAAAAAAAATAGAACAGAGATTCAACTATGAAAAAAAATGAATTCAACAACATATATAACACAATTCAATACTTTATAAAGCAGCCTTGTTAGTTTCTACTTTTCCAGTTAAAAAAAAAAAAAGTTAACTTTTACGATTTTAATCATTTACTAATTTAATTGGTTAAGATGCGGTTTTGTTTCATACTTTATTGCAGTTCAATTAATCATAACATATTTCTTTGCAACAAGTATTTAAACAGTGCAAAAAATCTCAAACTTAGACTAAAAGAAGAAAACAAAATGTTAGTAATTAAATTATTTTATAAAAATTAAAAAATAACCAAGATTAAATAAAATATTTATGTCAAAGCTCAATTTCATAAAAGTTACATTTTTAATGATTTTTCAAAAAACACTACAAAATTAATTGCAGACTTATTTCATTTTAAAAACAACTGTGATCGTATGAAAAGCCTAAAGTACATAAATCAGGATAACTCAAAGCTTTACCATTCATAGAATAACTTTAAAAGTCATAATAAAATATAAAAACAAACATATAATCTGTAAAAAAAAAAAAAAAATTGTAACACATTAATTAAAGGTATTTTCCTATTATAACCATAACATGTGTATTTTCAACACTCAATTAAAGTCATTTGTGCATTTTGACTCATTTCTTATGACAAAAATAAGCTTTCACACAGCTAAAAGCTGGGTCAAGTGGCAATGCACTGTTCTCGGAAAACTGCCTGAACAAAAGAAGGCATCTAGTGGTATGGTTATACAGAAAAAGTACCTATCGAGATATGTAGTAACACATGTAGACTTATGTTAAATCTTTTACCATAGACGTAAAATATTTTTTTAAAAAAAAGACAATTTCTTTTTGAAGAATTACAAAATACAAATATTTGTACGGTTATTTACAATTATCTGTTTAGACTTATACAACAAACATTTCATCAAAAGTAAAAATCTGATATGAGAAATTTTTTAAGAAATATAAAATTGATAAGTGTAATTCACAAATTTTCTACATTAAAATAATTTTATAATAGAATGAATATATATATTACTTAAATGAGGATAGATCTAATCTTTTCAACAAAGTTATTTATTTAAAAATCATACATAAGTATCGAGAAAAAAATTAATAAGTAATTTAAATAATTTTATAACAGGTTTTTATAAATTAAATTTAGTTTATAGGTTATTCTTACAAATCAATTTTAAGAAAACAAAGATGAAAACACAACCTATTAGTTTCTTCGATCTAACAAAATTCTTTTAGTAAGTAAAAAGTGTATAAGTTTGCACATTTTTTTTCAGAAATAAAAAGAAAACACAATATAGTTTAAAAATGGACATCAAAGAAGTATGAAAATGAAAAATAAGGGGTAGTAAATATCAGTATATAGCATCAAATTGGTATTTCATATGCATTTTAAATTTATCAATATCACACAATATTCCTGAAATTAAATAATTAAGCAAAATTAATTAAGATTACTATTTTTTGTTTACAGATTTGCACTCTGGAAACAGGCCACTTCATATTAACAACAAAAATTGCAAGTTCTACTAATAGATTTTACAAAGAAACTTGCAAAAGGTTTATAATGCCATCGAAAACATATCTATAAAATATATATACAATAACAAAGCGATCATTATGCAATCTTTATGTTATACTACAAAAACATTAAATATTTATTCCACTGATGAATCTGGATCCATTTGATTTATGATTTTTTGTCTCTGTCGTGCCATGCTTACTCTTATCACTTCTCTTTCATGATAACGACACAATTTAAGAGTTGACAGAACAGCTAAAAGAACCCAGCAAACCCAGGAGCTCCATATACCAAATTGCACTGTTCCTATTTGAATGAAAAATCCTTTGGTCTGTACATTGTCAGCTTTACTGATTTCCATTATTGAAGCATCATCACAGGAGCGAAATCGCTGTGTGACAGCATCACACCACGTTTTGAAACCCAGCGTTACCAAAATTGATGCAACAAAAACCATTATAGCAAACAAAATTGTCATAATACAATCTAAAAATGCCGATAAAAAGGAACTGTCTGTTTCTTTTCGTAACATAGAAAACATACGAATAGCTTGTATAATAGACACCAACACTAACAAGCAGCTGACAAACAAGATGTATCCACAGTATCCTTTGGAAGCCCAATCAGCATTGAAATTGCCATCATCACCAAAACTTCCAGTAGTGAAAAGTAAACAATGGCCTTTAAAATTTTCTACATTTAATCCCAGAGGTATAACAACACAAAGAGATAACATCAGAGCTACAATATAACCAGTTCCTTGAAATAGCAGAAGTACATTGTTCACAGCCATTTTTGAAATTTATTGAATTGATTTATTGAAAAGCCGAAGAGACAAATTTGCTTGAGGAGAAAATGCAGTTATCTGTCCGTCACAGAACTAAAGCAACCTAAGCAGTTTTACAGGACATAATTTGGAGTAACATGGTTCCAATTTTCACGAAACTGCATATATCTCGAATTTCAATAATATTCACACTTTAATAAAACAGAGCATATATCAAAGATAAATCAGTCTTCATACGTCTACACCTCAAAAAACCACGAGTTATACTAGAAAGAACAAAAATAAGTTTTAGATTACACCCATCAACAAAGATTTAATTTCGTCATCGAAACTTTCGGTTGCGATATCATTCTTCAGAATAAGCAATACTGTAGCGCCATCTACACTTATCAAAAAGAGATAAGAATTCCTGAGAAATGCAATGGTATTTTATAAATTATTTCAATAGAAAAGTACCGAGATTATTATTTTATTCAATTTCAAATGGTCTCGAAACACAGAAAAATGTGAAGATTAAGAGTTAAGGGAATTATTTTTCTTAATTGAAAAGATTAAACTTAATAAGAGAGTTGTAGAAAAATAATTTTTTTCAGTGATTTTTCAAACAGGTTATTAACTATATTTTGGCAGTTTTGTATTTTTTTTAAAAAAAAGTAAGTGCGAATAGAAAGAATAATTCCTTTCTAAATATTAAAAAATTCGATTTTTCAAAATTTGCGGAATATTAAGCATTGAAATTTGTCTTAAATGGTAATTATTTTGCTAATTGAATAATAAACTAAAATAAATCAGTCCCCTCAAAATAAACACCTTTTCATACCTTTATGATAGTATATAAAAATTAGAGATCCCTCACAAATAGATATCTATACATTCGGAGTCTTTTCTGTGTGTATACATTGAGGTATAAAAAGAGAATGGGATGGACTTCGAATAGTTCAATAGTGAAATAAATATAAATTGTTTACGTTGTGTGAGAAGGAAGGATGCGAACAAGTTGAGGTTAGACTTAAGCAGAATGATTTCAATTTTATATAAGTAAAAAAAAAAAACAACTATTAATATCATACAGCTGAACATGCATAATCTGCTTAGATTTGCTACCACAGTCTATAAGAAATTCTAAAAAGATAACACAGCATTTTTATGCTGATCAATTATAAATGTTCTTTAGAACTATTCATGGAATACCCTTCAAATACAAAACCAATTTGAATAACGAAACTGGATAGTATTTATATACAGTAGGATATAGTACCCCTATTTAAGCTCATTTCGGGCTCAGAGCGCAGAAGATCTACAGGCCCCCTTGGCACTGGCGGATAGAAATTTATAACCAGAATTTCTGGTTAAGTCCAGCTTATCCGGGCAACGGGCCCCTGGGTGGTCACCCTAAGCGCCCAATGGATAAACCGGCACTGGTAGTATATATAGACTCTTATGGGAGGGGGCAGGTTATATTTTAATAAACACGTAGACGAAAGCGCAAGAGGGTTTATCTCTTTGGTAAAAATTAAAAATCTGTTGGTATATGAGGGAAGGTTGTTGAATTCCCAAATCACTTTGTGTGCTGCTTTTTCTGTAACAGATAATTACGAATTTTTTTTTCAAGTTATTCCTTTGTTAAAGGTAAGATTTGAAGGCAATGCAAATATTTAAACTGTAAATATCAGAATGGTGACGTAAAAGTATAAATAAAGCAGTAGAGTACACAGACCACTTTCATGGAAGGGATCATAGACGGGGCCCTGTATCAAGATTCCTTCGGCCCCTTTTTTAGATATGGGAGCCCTGTTAGTGGACTGTAGTTATACTTGTTGGGGTCCCAGTAGCTAGAGGGCACCGTATCGTTGATACGGCTGACAAGGCGGTAGCTACGCCTCTGGAAGGGATTATATTTAATAACTAGCTGGTATACCCGTTCTTCGCACGGGTGAATTTAAAAATTAAAAAATACAGACTGAAGGATAAAGAAGCTTTTAATGAGTTAACTTTATGTGAATTGTATAAATTAAACAAAAAAAGCTTTTTACATAACTCAGCTGAATGAAAAAAACCATGTTTGCTAAATTTTAAGTCTTTAGATATAATTGCTGATTTTTTTATTGTTATTATTTATGACGCCCCGTAACTTTCTTGTGGGTCGATTTTTGAAAACACCTACCTGCTCAGCAAAAGTAGCACATTTTTTACAAATTTTGTGTAATAAACTCTAAAAATAGTGTAAATAATTTTTATCTGGATGTGTAATACGTTAATATTACTTTCTGATGCATTTATTTTATGTTAAATAGCTGTTACCCGCGACTTCGTCCACGTGGAATTTAACAAAAAAGTGTTTATTCTCTTCGCAGAGTTTACGAAAACTTTTCTTCTACTTTGTGAATCTATGTTTCTTTTTTGTTTTATTATTTTTTTCTTTACTTTTTGTTGAGCAAGGGGTGAAAGGGACGCATGATCTTTGACTCTGTCGATGGGGTGAGGACTAAAATCTTTAGGATCAAAGTAGGTCTAAGTAGCAAGTAGGGTGAAACGCGAACACAAACGAAGCCGCAAGGAAGGGGGTGAAAGGGACGCATAACCTTTGACAATGCAGTTAAGGATTGTAAAATCATTAGGATCAAGACATGAACGGGAAATGTTGCGAATGGCAGCAATCTAATCAAAGAAAAAAGTTTGATATAACTGCTAGCAATCGTTGAAACAGAAGGCTCGCGAAATAAAATAATTCCTATTAAATAAAAATATTCCCTATTGAATAAAAATAGTCCCTATTGAAATAAATAATCCCTATTTGAATCGGATATTGCTCACTATTTCATTGGTTTTAATTTTATTTTCTCGGAATCCTAATTTTTTTTTCTAAAATAAAAGTAGCCTAAGTTATTCCGTATAACATTAGCTATCTGCCAGTGAAAGTTTCGTCAAAATTGGTCCAGCCGTTTCAGAGATTAGCCGGAACAAACAGGCAGACAAAAATTTTAAAAATTGATTTTTTCACGTAAGTACCGTATATACTTTTAAATGCATTTAGTAAAAAGCTGTTAATTTCAAACAGACACTTCATTTTTATTTATATGTATAGATGAAACCATAGACGGAAGCTAGAGATATAATCTTTATGCTAAAAATTAAGTATCAGTTGGACCATGGGAAGAGTTTGAACTACCAAACACCACCCTTGTGTAAACCATTGTGATAAAGTAATAAGGGAACACACAAGCAATAACAAATTGCGACAAATCTGATGTGCGTCGAAATTGGAAAATCAATGGAAATCATGGTTAAGACCATAGTTCATAAGATGACTGCCTACCTTGAAAATGTCGTTTTGCGGGTACATAAGGCATTTTTTTTGTTATTTCAAAATCTTATAGTTTGAACATTTTTCTTTCCAAAACAGTTTTTCTTTTTCCTTTACGTGAAATGGAAATTAAGTTATAGTGATTTTAAAAAGGGTATAAGATAAAACTTTTAATGAGTTGTTTTTAAAATTATGTTTTCGAAAGAAACTCTTTACCAGATACATGCTATCTTAAGAACCAAACCAGATAACGTTTTGAAATTTTTTGGGAATGTTAATTGTGCCATTTTTTATTAAGTGGATCATAAGTTTTGTTGTAGATTAAATATTTTTTTCATTTAGGGTCGTTTTTATAAAGGAAAAACTTAAATGTCAAAATTTTTTTATTTTTATTTCTTAGAATTTGGTTCCTTTTGAAGAGCACCATAATATGTATGTAATGTATAAACAAAATTTTGATAATTGTATTAGGAATTTTTATACAGTGTTACCCGTTTTAGTAAAAATTTGGAAAAATTTTCTTGAAAACAAACAATTTTTCTAAAAGTACAATATTTATTTTAAAAAATTTAAGTATTTACATATTTTTAAAAATTTTTCTTCCTAAAACCACTCAATTTGTTTCAAAAATTTGTTTTTATAAAAAAAATTGGGTCCGAAGGCAGGAAATCATCTTAACCAGAATTTAACGAACACCTGAGAATCTACTCGAAAATTCAAAGGATTCTTGAGCTCGGATGACTACAAATTATTCCATTAGCTTTCCGTTTTCAGTAATGGTTAATTAAATCTTTATTTTTTTTCTCTTTTAAAAAAATAAATGCATTTGTATAATGGTATTCGTTTCATTTTTCATCAAGAAAGCCTACATAGGAAAATAATATTTTTGCTCAAGACAGGTACGGCTTTCAAGATTTGTCTTCAATGAATAAAATTCATATTTTGAACTTTCCAAACAATTACATTTTTGTACTTTTAAAATACTTACATATTTACTTATATTATTATTATAATTATATTTCTCATAGAAATATTTGTGAATTGATATTTGTCTTTTATACAAAATAAAGTTGATGAAATGGATTATATTCGTAATTTGTGTTTCACTAAATGTAAATAGTTTACTGTGGGCTATATAATTGTATTGTAATGTCACACTTATTTAGAGTTGCTTAGCTAAAATTGTGGTTATCTTGTTATAAATGAATGAAATAATATCTAATTATCACTTTTCATTGGCGTGGGTTCATTTATTTATTTATTTATTTTTTTCAGAATTAAAAAACCCTACCTATGTGAGGGAAATATGTTCTTTTGAACCAAGAAGAAGAGAAAAATAATACAAAAAATTAATCCTTATGTTAAATAATGCCGCATGGTTCCGGTATTTGAGCTTTTTTATGGTAAAAAGTCGAAGTAGTTTTTGTTAAAAAACAGGCATTTTAGTATTTTTTAACACTTATTATAATGAGAGGACATTTACTAAACAATTACAATAAAAAATACCAGTTGCATTTAACACATCTTCTTTTAAGTTCAATTAAAAAAAAAACCCGCTGTCGAAATTGCAATGCACGATAAAATGGAAGACGAGAAAAAACTGAAATAATACTCATTCGACGGGAGAGAGTTGGGGTTATGAAACGTTGCAAAGTACATTGTACTGTTGAACACTCGCTTATTTATAACAATCGCTTTTGGTTATTTATATTGCAGAAAAATAATTTTATTTTCAGATTAAAACCACTCAATCAAGTCTCTTTCTATTTTTTTCAAAAATTCAATTCTTTTGTCGCAATATTGAAATCTGAAATGATTTTTTTAAAAATTGTTTCTCTCCTTATACCTATACCATGGAGCATCTTTTCTGCCAGGCAGGTTCCGGAAAGTAATATATATATATATATATATATATATATATATATATATATATATATATATATATATATATATATATATATATATATATATATATAAATCTTCTGTGCGTGTGTTTGTCACTAAACTCCTCCTAAGCGGCTGGGCCGATTTCGATGAAATTTTATGTGTGGGTTCAAGTAAATTCGAGAATGGTTTAGATTCACAATTCGGTCCAATATCGCAATTAGTTAAGAAGATATTAATTAAAAACATTCAAAAAGTACAACTCAACATTCACCTGCATTGTTGTAACAACACGCTATTGTTATAAAATAAAATTTCCTTTCAACTGAATGCTTTAACACGTGAGAAAAAAACCTTTTCAAAATTTTGACATAAATCGCCAAAAGGGTCATTAAGTCGCCAACGTGGCTGTATTTGTAATTTTTTAAATAATTAGTTTTAATCAATTAATTTTTATTAATTATAATTAAATTATTGTATTGTCATCCAGAATAATCATGTACATTACATTTCAGCTCAATTGAGTGCTATTTTATTAACGATTGAAAATTCCACCAAGATGAATAAATAAATAAACAAACAAACAAATAAAGTATGTATAGAGATCGTGAGCTAATAGTAGGAATTGAAAAAGACGTAAGTTGGCGTCGAAAATTGTTTTTTCAGCCAAACTGGCCAAACCCGGTATTTATACTTACGAAAATGCAGACGATTCACGCTTTTTAGCGTTCTTAATTAATATCTTTTCAAATAAACTTCATATATGCAATTCTTCTGTGCGTTTGTATTTAACTGAACTCCTCCTAAACGGCTGGACCGATTTTGATGAAAGTTTTTGTCTGTTCCAGTGGACTCGAGAATGGTTTAGATTTATAATTCGGTTTAGAAATGTTTATTTAATTAATTCTTTATTTATCAATTGTTGATCTTGGAATGTTTTACATTGGATCCGGCAGACTGCGCTACGATCGCAGTATCGAATATTCAAAAATCTTTTATTTTGAATTTAAGATGTGTGGTGTACAGGACAACGTGTGTCAGGTCCTCTAGTACATATATATATACTGTAACGAATTTTTTTTAAATAGTGTAAATAATTTGTATTTGAGTGTTTATTGCATTTATATTACTCTATGTTACATTTATTTCATGTTAAAATTGTACTATTCACAAACAATGCCGCCCTTTACGTTATAATGGCGATTCAATGAGAACTTGGCGAAATCTTGGCGGTAGAGCCAAGTTAGCATCATTTTTGGTGACCAAGTTGGCGGCCAATTTGACGACTTTCGCGACCATTTCGGCGTGTTCGGAACCCTCTGGAATCTTCTAGAAAGTAGTAGATCTCTCCACTAGTGTCACGTTCAATGACACGAGCGGCTATATTTCTAGAAGTTTCTGTCGCGCCTATAAAAGGATGCTCACCGGTACGGCGATAAGTCTTGATTAAGCCAGCGAGTAGTGAGGATTGTTTTGACTAGCGATTAGCTCGGCTGTGCTTGCGAATAATCTTTACGTACGTGTATTTTTAAACACTGGTGATTGTATTTGATTGCTGTCGAAGGTGTGAAGACCTTCGGGTATTTACCCTATGAATATTGCTGCTGAATCCTGTATTTAAAGGATTGAATTTTCGATAATAAATTAATTCACATCGCTCTTAAAGAACTGCTTATTTCACTTGTGATTGTTTTGCATAAAATCCTCGAATCCGGGTCTACGTAACTATATATATATATGATGAATCCCCAGCCCCACAAATGTCATTTGGGTTAAACTTCCTACCAGGACAACTCAACTCACCTCCCGCATAGGAACTTTGACTTCTACTTTCGCCGGACTTAAAGAAGACACGTGTACTAAGGACTCATTCGCTGCTGATCAACGCTGAAAGAGCTCTCGTTTTTGTCATGGCTTGGAGAGAGTGTAGACTTCCTTACTGAATATTGAAATAAAATATAATGGGACAAACGGCTGTCCGTTGCATTTCTCCTGTCAATCCAAGAATTTCTCCAAAACATGATAATAGCCGGAAGGATGTGAAACCTGCTTATTTTGTTATACACGCGGCAAGAATAAAAATGACTGCTTCGAAAATTGAATAATAGCGCAACATATATAGCAATTTGTTTGTAAAGATTTGTACGGCTACAATGTATTGGAATACGATTTATTTAAAAGAAAGTTTCTTCGAAAACTTCATTTCGAAAATCAACAGAATTCAAAGTATATGTTTGTGTCAAGAAGATTCTCCAAGTAACTCATTGTGATAATCAAGAGAACAAAAGTCTACCAGTACGTCTTCAAATCAAAAAAAGTGTGTGTAGTGAGAAAAGAAAGGAAAACTTTTTAAACATTCCGATTTGTATCATCAAAGGTATCCTTACATTTCCAATGCTACAATTTTGGGATGTTTTCAAGTGCTTCAAGTTTGTAAGTTTAGTTACTTTAAGTTCGCAGAATAATTACTTAGAATTCTATATTATGGTAAATTTGTTATAATTGTGTGCGACTTACATTCGTTATTAAGTTTGAATAAGTTAATGCTTGATTTGGTATCTTTATTTGATTTCTTATATTTTGGTATACTTATTTGATTTCTTATATTTTGGTATATGTATTTTTTTTTAAAATTGCATTGATTTCCTTTGCGTATAATTATTTTTAATTGTGATCGTTTGCTGATATGTAAAACTTTTTGATACTGTTTTTCGGTGTATTAAATTTTAATTTCATTTATTCTATTCTTAAACTATTCATGCATTTACGTGGTGGTAAAAAAACAAATATGACGGAAACAAGTGATATATCAAAAGCTCAAACTTCTGAAAACCAATTAAATCAACCAAACTAATTAATAGCTTTTGATCCAAATAATTCTATGCAAGTAATTTCATGGTTAAAATACTTCAATGATAAATGTCAAAAATTGAACCTAGATGATTCTTGGAAAATTACCAATATATGTAACTATTTAAAGAACAGTGCCTTAACGGATTACACACATTAATTTTATAATAAAATTAACAATTGGGAGGAATTTACTTGTTTCTTAACAGAACAATATCTTGCGCCATCAATTACTAGTTTTAAATGATTTCACGCAAAAAACTTATAACTCAACTCCACACTCAATAACTAAATACCCACCAGCATACTTGCTATTTGGTCTCTTGCCATATCAATCCCCTATAGATCAGAATATAATTACTATAAACCTGTTGATGAAGCACGTGAATTGGCCTTTCAGAGAACAATAGATTATCATATTAAAAATAAGATTAGATATGATGCTCGCTGTTTTGAAAAAAAATTCAACCCAGGTGATCTTGTTGTGTATGAAGAGTTCCAGTATCCTAATACGAGGAAATTGAGCTCCCCTTTTTCTAGCCCTTATGAAATAATAAAGAAATGTTCGAAAGTCTCTTATGAAATTAATAAACCGAATTCTTTGGCGAAGAAAGATTCCAAAATTGCCCATACTTCTAAATTAAGATGTTTCTATTCCCCTGATAATTTAAAGTTAAGTCATGAATGAAAACTCAATTTCTGCTATTCTATACTTATGTCTTAAAAAAATTACAATTGTAAAAATATACCTTGTTCACAGTTGAGACAAATTGTGTTTCGTACCTATATTGTTGTAAATATCCACTTTTCAGGGTATTCAATGAAGAATTTTCATACCTGTTTAACACCTTCATTAGTATATCATTGTATTATTTTGAAATACACTTCAGGAACATTGAAAATAGCGACCCAAGAAGAAAGCATCGGATTGAAATGAAATTTAATACACATAATGACACAGATGAGAGATTCTCTTCATCTCAAAAACAAGACAACTAAACGAATACAGGGTGTGCAACGACACAAATACTGAGCAACTTCAATAGCGCATCGGACCACCTCCAGCTGCAATACATGCCGCCACACGGTCCGGCATTGAGTTGATTAGACACCTTATGTTGTCCTGAGGCAGATGGGCCCACAAATCTTGAAAAGCCAACTCTAAATCATGTACAGAGTGACACGATGGCATCTGTCGTTTTAGCTGATCCCACACGTGCTCTACAGGGGACAAATCGGGGGAGCGTGACGGCCATAGAAGAGTCTGAAAATGACGTAGGAAGTCTTGAGCAACTCTTGCTGTATGCGGACGAGCATTATCTTGCTGGAAAATTGCCCCTGAGAGACCATTTAGGAATCATATGCTATGGCCCCCAGACCATTACACCAGCTGTGTGGGCAGTGTGACGTAGAACAGTGTGGGGGGAATTGTACCGCTCACCAGGGTGCCTCCACACCCGTACACGGTTATCATCTGTCCCCAAAACAAACCGGGATTCATCACTAAACACAAACTTTTGCCAATCTGTGAAATTCCACATTGATCTGGCTTGGCACCACTGTAGACGCAGTTGCCGATGTTCCGATGTTAAAGGGAGTGCACGGAAAGGGCGCTTGGATTTAAGATTTGCTTCTGCAAGGTGTCTGGAAATTGTTTGTGGAACAATTGCTACGCCTACGTCTGCTCGTATCGTTGAGCGAGTCACTGTGGGGTCCACAAGTGCTTGCCGCACGATCCTTCGATCCTCTCTCCTCGTGGTCTTCCTGGTCGCTCCAGACCCGGTTTTCCACGCGTGGGTACCTTCTCGTGTCCACTGCTCCCAACAATTTCTAACGGCACACTCCGAACGATCCACCTGGCCATCAACACGGCTCGTCGATCAGCCTGCAGTTTTCATCCCGATTATCAGGCCTCTCTCCGAACTGTGAGAAATGTCTTCTAGATAGCACCCTTTTCTTGATTGTAGCGCCACCTCGGCGTGTATGAGCATGCGTATTGGCACAAAACTTGGATCATTTGCATATCACATTACGCTGTACTTATTTGCAAAGTTTCGCAATTGTAAACTTAGCTTCCATCTTGGGTCGCTGTTTTCAATGTTCCTTAGTGTATGTTATCATGCTTTGTAAATATCTACAATATATTGCTGTAATAATTAGTGATTGTGATATTGTTGTTTTCGGTTGTAACCACTTAATCGGAAATATTTTGAGTATTTGTGTAACATAGTGTTAGGTACTCCACGCCATGACGATTATCAAAGTAATTCATAAAAGTTTTAAAAAATAATATACCTAAGTTTTCAGTCATCATTGTGTCGTCAGTGATCCTGTCCCTGTTGTTGTACGAGCCATGCGGAGGGGAGAAATTGTGATGAATCCCCAGCCCCACAAGTGTCAGTTGGGGTAAACCTCCAACCAGGACAATTCAACCCACCTCTCGCATAGGAACTTTGACTTCTACTTTCGCCGGACTTAATGAAGACACGTGTACTAAGGACTCACTCGCTGCTGATCAACGCTGAAAGAGCTCTCGTTTTTGTCATGGCTTGGAGTGCAGACTTCTTTACTGAATATTGAAATAAAATATAATGGGACAAATGGCTGCCCGTTGCATTTCTCCTGTCAATCCAAGAATTTCTCCAAAACATATATATTACCCTCCGTAAGACCTCGCGACCCTCCATTCTATTCACTATACAAGATTAATCTGATAAAACATAAATATAACAAGAAAATAAAATTTTTTTTTATATAACGTCAATTCCTACTTTATTAAAAAATGTACTGGCGCCATCTGTTGCAGCTTATTGTAACTACGACGGAAACAACGCGGAATAAATTTAAAATTAAAAAAAAATTAAATTAAATTAATGAATTAATATTTGAAAAAACTGTATAAACATCAAGTGTCATTCACTACAAGTTTAAAAAAATTTATTTGAACTTAATTGGATAAATAGAAAGTATTTTTTTAGCGCGATTGAAAATTTGAACAAGATAAAAAAATAAATATATAGAGAGTATGAGCTATATAAATAGTAGGAATTGAAAAGAGCAATATAGTGGAACTCCGATTTTACGAATTCATTGGAACCAAACATTGTGTTCGTTAAATCGGGGTTATTTGTTATATAGGGGGCCAAACAAAATACAAACTTTCAGCATTTTCCTTTCGGAAATTCTATAATAAACAATGGCACAACAAATATCCATAGTTAGAAATTACACACTTTTTATTCAACCGCTAAAAGTGCTATTCGTACACTATTACTCGTCATTTAATTGGAAATTTAAAATAGTGACTAAAGATGTTTGAAAAACTTTTTGTTTCCGGATTCGAAAGAGTTCTTTTACGACTTTACGCAGAGAAGAAAACACTGTGTCCTTTACATCTTGCTGCATAAGGTACATTTTCCCAGTTTTCAAATAATATAAAGCATTAGAAAATGTAACAGTTTTGATAGGAGTTTCATTAAAAATGTCTGCATCAGAATCACTGTTCATTGGCTCTGACAAATCTACAATTTCCTCAATTTCTTTAGCGCTGATAGGCAATCCGTCATCAAATATTACATTTTCGTTAAAATCTTAAAATATTCCCCTGTGTAGTGGAGTGGAATGAGATAAGAAAGGAGTTTCCTGTCCTATTCAAAACTCTCACGACAAGTTACACTCCTGACTCACCTGAACCTGTTAAGTCTAATAACGTTCGGCCCCCTTAGCCGCTAAAATTTGATGCTTGCCAGAAAAATCTTTTTTATGTTCCGAGCAACAGAAAAAAATATCATTTGAAAAGAAATCTAATTTTTTCTAACACAAATATTAATAATAATAATAATAAAAAATTCAACTGTTGAAATAATTTGTTAATTCGGGGTTTATTATTCGTTAAATAGGAGGTTTTGCCTTTTTTAATCGGGGAAATAGCAAAATTCGTTAAATAGGGGTTCGACTGTATATTTTAAAAAGTGCAATTTCAGTGGTTATATTCTAGAGAAAGTGCAATTAGAGCAAGATTTGTTACAAAGTATTTTATCTTCTTTAAAGGGGTAATGATAAAAGGCTATAGATAATGCAGTGCAAATTGTTCATACCTGGTGCAGGAAGGGAATGTGAGAAACCTGTAAGTGAAAGAGAAAATAAAATAGAATTAGGTGAGAGTTACAAAGAAGAATAAACACTAAAGAATAATCTTTATTAGTGGAATTATAAAATTAAAAAAAACGGTTAAGCTTAAAAATTTATTGCAATTATTAGAGAATATTAAAAAGCTCAAAAAGAGAACTAATGTACATTCAAATAAATACATTTTTTATGTGCAATTTTCAATTTTTTTTTCTTACGCTAGATCATTTTGCACTTTTTGCTTTAAGTTTTTATTTTCAAATCTTGAAATAAAGCCCTTTTGTGCAAGGTAAATGCTGAGCATTTCCGCAAATATGTATGTGCACTTATTTCAAACTTATTTATTTATTAAAAACAAACGCAACATGAATTTAAAAGAACAATATGACATTCAAATATCTTTTCATAAAAATGGCAACAGTACCAAGAAAAGATTTTAAAACTCTGATATATGTATCGTAATAAAGAGAGAACTTAACAAGTTCGTGAATAACTGGGAGAGAGAAAACCATAATTCCTTCCAAAAAGCTACTTGTTCTTGTTCCTTTTCGATTGAAAAACACTTTCAGTAAAGGAATCGTATATCGTATTGAGACCTCAAGAGCAACTTCCATATTAAGTTTGGAAAACTTTATAGTAATTTCTAATTATATTTATACCCAATTAATTATTCGAGAAAAGAATTATTAAGTTGCTCGTATTAAGGTATCCGACTACGTTCGGAACCGCGATTTTACAAAAGCTTATAAATGGATAATATTTATGATATTTAGTGTCACTTAGATTAGAAAATATGTTTAAAATTGTTTTAAGAATATTATTACAATAAAAAAAATTATTTAAGTACAATATTTTGCCAAAAAAGGAACATAGAATGACCCATTTTCAAAATATTCTCCTTTTGCAAAAAAGGCTTCTATTATAATAATATTTTGCCTGTATACAGCTCAGGCCTCTGTACAGAGGCTCAAATAGAATTTTTGAAATACATAACTTAAAAGTGGGTTTTTCCATGTTTTACGACAACAGAGGGGAGAAATTTTAAGAAAAAAAACGCCGATAATTATTTCAATTGGTTGTAACTCTGAAAATAATGTGAATTTTTTTTAAAAAAATAGTTCAGACTTTCTGGAGAAGTTTTTACTTTACATGACCAAAATATTATTATTTTAGAAGCATTTTTTTATAAAAGGAGAACATTTTGAAAAAAAGTTATTCTAAGTTAATTTTTTGACCCAAAATATTGTATTTAAATAAATTTTTTTTGTCAAAATGTCCTTAATACAATTTTATGCATGTATTCTAATCTAAGTAACATTAAATATCACGAAAATCATCCATTTATACGTTTTTTTTAAAATCACGGGGTTCTGAACGTAGTCGGATACCTTAAACAGAAGGTTTAATACCATACAGCTTCTTCGGTAAAAGTACGAGAGTTTGAACTAAACGCGAAGCACATTTTCAGACAGAAAAAAGGCCTCAATTTCTATGGAAATTTACAATATTTTAACTCATACCTCTGTTAACTATACAGTGTTTTTAAAAATGCCAAAATATTCCATGAATACTTTCTTTTTTGTTATAATACGTGAAGGCATATAGCTCATTTGACATTACTGTATAGGAGAAAAAGCGCGAAACACATTTTATACCAGTAAAATTGGATAAACTCGGTTAAAAACTGTAAGTATAATAAAAAATGCTGCTCTCTAAAGGATAGTGAAGCTAATGTTTCATTTCTTTTATATCTGAAAAAATGTTCGAAATTCTGTTCTTATTCTTTAGCATTAACCGAAGACAGCCTTAATGATGCTGTTATGGTAAGATCCTGGAGAACCCTAAATGAGATTTCAGAAAGAATTGTACTTTGTCGGCTCGGTGGCTTAGAGATAATTTGCCCGTTTCGTAAGCCCAGTGTCGGCTTATCCATTGGGCACTTGGGGCGGACTCTCAGGGGCCGCGGAGGGGTCCAGATGGGTCCGGATAAGTTGGACTTAACCCCATTTTCTGTTTATATACTTCAATCCTCCAGTGCCAAGGGGGCTTTAGTTTTTTTTGTGCCCAGGGCCCGAAATGAGCTTAAACCGGTACTGCGTAAGCCTAAGGTTGCGGTTTCGATCCCGGCTGGAGTCGATAGAATTTCTGCATGCGAAAATCGTAGGCCCGCATGTCATATGATTATGTGACATGCAAAAGATCTTTTGAGTATCAATTTGACTCTGGTACTCTCGGCAAAATTAAACCACGGACATTTTTAGTATCCGACGAGAGCTTAAATTAAAGTTAATTCAAGAGTCGAAATTTGGCAGTGAGGGTCGACACAAGATGGTTGCACCATTGAAATGGCTATCATGTTTGGAGATTTGCAATGTCTGCAAAAACTTAGTTGCCAATATACAGACCATTGCGGGGAAAGAAAAATTGTTGTTGCTTGTAAACTTGAGTGTAAAACTTTTCTGAAATCACTTTTCTCTTATTTAATACAAACAATCAGTAATCTAAATGTTGCTTGATTGAATGCGTATTAACATTGCAGTTAGAAGCAACACAATAGCTATTGGGGACAAAAGTAGGTAATTTTGAATTTCAGTCAAATGTCGAAGACGGCACATGAAGTGTCACCTATTCTCGAACGGTTCACACCATGTTGATGAAAAGATTTTATTCCTCGACAGAATTAACTGTTTAATTGTCCTGCCTAAAAGGATTTCGGTATGGTACTAGTGCTCCAAAATTTCATGTCTGAGATTATCTCGGGCATGGCACTGACGCACAATAATGTCCTACCCGAGTATAATACAGGGTAATTTCTTTGAACGCACCTTATTGATATACCTGAATACATATCAGGAGAAATTTATTTCGGCTTCACCTCTTTGTCAAATCTAAATCTATATCGGGAAAAGTTAATTCAATGGATGGTGTTTGATGAGCAGTATTAATGATACTGATATTTCCACTATCGACCTCAATATTAATAATAATAATAATAACAACAACTGAAGATACACTCAAGCACAAAAGATTGTTTTTGACGATAATTTAACTATGGGTGATGTAGATCGTTGAGATCAGGAAATAATCTTTCATTCGACATTTCAAGCGACCCCCAAAACAAATACATGTACTAGACAAGGTTCTCCGGAATTCATTTTTGCTCTATAAAAATGTAGTTGGGAAACGTATTACATTTTTAAAGTTTCGAACTCAAGTTGTAGAAGAGCTTTTTTTTAATAAATGACGCTGCTTCTGGACAAAAGAATACTGGCAGGCCATCTAAGTGAACGAAATTTTTTTATCCTACATTCCTCTTACCCCTGCAAAATGGGAGCCTACAAGACAATGCAAAGATCTATGTACAAGACAAATACTTTTTGTTGTTCAAAAAGGGATGCAAATGGAAAAAAGATAAGAAAAGAAACACGATTCTGGTGTAATGATTGCGGGGTTGTTTTGTGCTTGAAAAACTATTTCCACTTATACCACACAAAACTGAATTACTAAACTACTAATAAGTATTCATACATACTTATTTTCTTTTCTTTAAAGAAAATAATGTTTTTCTTGAAATGAACTTTACCACTGCAACACATGTGTCAACGACCAAAAGTAAACGTACATTCGCCACAAAACCTTAACAATTTATATGCATGCAACTCAAACGATCAATTTTTAACTATTAAATATATTTTATTTCGTACTAAACGTTTTATTTTTGCAATAAAAAAATTTGAAAATTTATGTACTCAAATCATCACAATAACGTGACAGTTAAAGGGTTAACGTGCATCAGCTACAAGATGGTCTTTAACAATATCAATACCTGAACTCACAAAAACTTTTGTAAAGCTATTGCCTTCAAATTAAAATTGTGTTGGTCTCTCAGAGAAAATTTTTTTGTTATTATTAACTCCTCAACAACTCGATTGGTACAAGTACACGATTATCCAAGTGTTCTAAGCACAATATGAATTGAATCGCACTATTCTACGATTTTTACTACATACTATACGAATTTTACTAATAACTATTAACTATTTAAATAAAAATTGAAATAGAACGATATAAGTTTACATTTAATATATACTCTACATATTAAATTTAATGCGTTTTCTCATTGACAAAAACTCGATACAAAACTTTTATATACTCGATATAAAAAAGTATTTTTTTTAGAATGGTAGATATTTTAGAGTAAGAAATACAACTATATTTTATTATCACAAAAAATATATACTTAGCAGATCCTCTTTTCATAATATATATTTTCTAATGACACCTTTAGGGGAATCTCATAATCATCATACCTCAATATATAGAGCTAGATTTAAATTTGGAGCATGTTTTCAGCTTCAGAATAATCTTCCAATGCTCACAAAAGTTCGTGTGGTTATAACACATATATTAATCAGTTATATGATCAGAAGACTTAGAAACATTGTATGAATACACAATTTTTCTTCTCAATTTGTACAGCAAGAAATATATATGTTTATCTATATATTATATCCATATATTATATAAGTTATGAAATGCATTTAGTATAAAAAAAATAAAATAGAAGTGAAATGGTTGAAACACAAAAATGAATAGCAAAAAGAATATGTTGTTCTCCAAACGCTATATATAATACAGTTAAAATAATAGTTCTATAGTTTTTTAACTATCCTGTTGTTTAACATAGGGGAAAAACAATCTAAAGATATCATGGAATATTTATGCTTTTTCTCCACCGAATTGGACTATCTACAGCAAAACATATTTTACATGAAAGGTCGGCTTAGGATATCCGATTTGCAAAAGCGTATAAATGGATAATATTCATGATATTTAGTGTTACTTAGATTAGAAAATGTATATAAAATTGTTTTCAGAATATTATTACAGTAAAAAATTATTTAAGTACAATATTTTGACAAAAAATGAACATAGAATGACCCATTTTCAAAACATTATCCTTTTATGAAAAAAGCTTCTATTATAATAATATTTTGCCTGTATATATAGCTCAGACCTCTGTACAGGAGCTGAACTAGAATTTTTGAAGTATACAACTTATAGAAGTGGATATATCCATATTTTACTGCAACAGAGGAGAGAAATTATAAGGAAAAAACGCCGCGATAATTATTTTAATTGGTGGTAACTCTGAAAATAATGTGAATTTTTCAAAAATCCTAGTTCAGACTCTCAGAAGTCTTTACTTTATATAAGCAAAATATTATTATTAAAGAAGCATTTTTTATAAAAAGAGAACGTTTTGAAAAAAGGTCATTCTAAGTTAATTTTTTGCCAAAATATTGTATTTAAATAATTTTTTTTTCATAATGCTCTTAAAACAATTTGTGCATGTATTCTAATCTAAGCGACACTAAATATCATAAAAATTATCCATTTACGCGCTTTTTTAAAATAACGGTTCCGAACGTAGACGGATACCGTAATCGTATAGAACAGCTATACTCAGCCTGCGGCCGCGGGCCGCATGTGGTCCACCGAGCCTTTTTAAGTGGCCCGGTCACATCCCATTGCTATGAGAAATTGACTTATTTAAGAACATTGTATAAAAAATTTGGTGGGAAGTTCTTTGTCAAGAAATATATCAATTTTGCTTTTTATTGTCGGTATCGTACGGGTACGAGTTGATATTCTTTTTCTATTTGGAACAGTTACAGTTAGTGATAACAGACAGCAGTGGAATGAACAGTGGGTGGAATAAATTTTTAACTATCTTTCATATCTTACAAACGAACCATATTCAAAGAAAATATATCGTTTCAAGATGATTGGGAAGTTGACTATTTTGTAGTGAAAAACAAACATGGATCATTAATTGTTTGATTTGTCACAAAAGTGCAGTATTTAAAAAAATACCAATAAACAGGAATCATTCAATGACTCTTTTCCTCGAAGATCTATTTCAAGAGGAGATAAATAGGCTTTTTCTTGAATAATTGTTGCAACAGCAACAAAATGTTTTGTCAGTGGTAATATCAGAGTGGTAACAAAGACATCCCATGAAGTTTGCTATGTTATTGGTAATCATATGAAACTTTTACTGATGCATAAATTGTGAAAGAGTGATTCTTAAATGCTTCTAATTTAGTGTTAGTAACAAAAATAAAAATAATACTAATTTAAAAAAAAGCAAAACAGGAATTATAATATTCTGATCAATTTTCCACATTTTAAATTTCCAATGTTAGCCTGATCTTAAAGCATTTCCCCCTCTTCCCCATTTATGCTCATGTTGCGGCTCACGTGAAATAACTAGCATATGTATGTGATCCGCGTGAAATGGCTGACATATGTATGCGGCTCGGCAGAAAAAAAGGTGTTGAGTGCCCCTGTTCTTAAACTGTGTTCCGTGAACTGTGTGAATGTTCTTAAACTGTGGTCCCTGGACCCCCCGAGGATCCCCAACACCTTTTTGTGGATTCCGCGAAGATGATTTCCTTCTTTTAAAAACTATAAAAGGCCTCACGGAAGAATTGAAAGATGTGCCATCCTAGATTAAATCACTAAATTGCTTCAATGAAAAAAAACCCACAAGAATATGTATTTCGATAAAGAATATAAATTCAGTTTTTTATTGTTTGCAACTACACAGCCTTTACAACTACGTAATCCTGGGGGTCCATGATGTCAGGCTGGTATATAAAGGAGGGGGGCGATCGAAAGTTTAAGAGCCGTTAGTATAGATCAAAGGTAGCGACGTGGACCAACGTGCCATTTTTTCTGTAAAAATGTTTAATGAAGTATAGACGTGCCGTCAAATAATTTTGACTTGTGGTTATTGGGAAAATAAAAAATCAAATACTAACAACACAATACTCTTTATTTACTTTGTAAGACAATTATAAACATGTGTGCTTCCCGCCGCCTCGCACACCACGACCGATCGCTCACGCTTGTTAGTAATACTTCATAGTGAACTTTGTTATTTTGAACAAAAGGGCGAACCACTTTAATCTGAGGTGTGCCCAAAATATTGTGTCGTGTGCCGTCAATGGTACGCGTGCCAGTGGTTCGCTATCTCTGGTATAGATCTTACAAAACCGGAGGAATTAGGGTGAATGTTTTATACGTCGCTCTATAAAGCAACACGAGGGCTATTCGCGACAGATATTATAACTTTAAGTCGTGATCACGTGACGATGACGACACCTGAGGTGGACCCCGTCTCCAAACTTCCACATCACGCCAATCGGAGGGCTTTGAGCAAGGGAAGATTTAACGAGCATCAGCCCCTCTACTCGGCAGTCAATCTACAGTGGCACAAGGGCTTAAACTTATGACAAGCTGGCCTCGAGTAGGACCATAACTATTAGGATATAGCGGCTACTCTGGGAGGAGAGTTTGGCAACGAAATTGATGACATTTGCAACGATTTGACAATTTTAAAACTCAATTTGTAACAAATACTCTAATTTTGAACATTGGAAATATATAATATTCGTTTTGCATGAGATAAAAACTGGTTGAAACTATACTTGTAAACAATATAGAGCTTGATTCGATTTAACGTAAGGGGCTGCGGTAGCCCAGTGGTCAAGGTATTGGTTCAAGGCAGGTATATCATGAGTAGTTCGATCCCAGTTCCACTATAAGACCCGCCGTGTAGGGCAGCGATGCACGCTAAATCTGTCGAGAGCTGAAACGTCCTCCCGATCAAAAAAATTTGCTGCATTAGTTAGAACTAATGTGTGCAGTCTGTTTGAGTAAGGGTTTCAGAAAATAATGTTGCCTAACTTTGACTCTCCTTACTACCCTAGGGAAAAGATGACCTCCAGTGGCGCACACAAGGAGGGTGTCCTAGGGGTGGTCCAGAACCCCCTCCCCCAAAGCTCTTGATTTTATTCCCTATTGATTATAATTCTAAGTATATAGTACGTAAAGTTCAGTTAAATATTTATTAGTAATGATTAATTTTATTAATTAATGCTAATTATTTATTCAATAAGTTGTGACGAATCTGTACGGAACATTTCCACTAATATTCTTAGGCGTCTTTTTGGGGATTATAAATTCGCGTATATTTCCAATCAACTCCAAAAAGTGAACGGGATATGCAAAGTAGATAGGGTATTTAAGTAGAGCGTTGTAAGCTAGCAAGTATGAACGCTATTGAGCCAGCAGCAGTAGATTCAAATTTAGAGGATTCCATTCGATTACGTTAGTGAAGCCTTATTGCTGTTATTCTACGAAAGAACTAGAAAGCTGATATACCAAGCGGTAACTATAATTTATTTACGCTTAAAATAAGCGTTAGTTTAATAAAATTAGTTAAAGTTAGTGAAAGCTAATAATTCGTGTAACGTGTATTTCTCGGACCTCCTATTTCGGTAGACCTTATTTGATCTTGCGCATAATTATTGATTAATTTCATAATTCGTAATTTAATTTAATATTAGAGGTAAATCCCTTTTGTTTGACATAACATAGAAATATTATACATTAGAGTTTCTGATATTTGAAGTGTTATAATAAATACAAGTTATTACTATACAAAATAGCTCTTAGTGATTCTTTGCCTCAAATTAATCTTGGTGTCCAGGGTGGAACCCAGGGGGTCCTCACAGTGGCGCCCAACGCATAAATCCCGAGTTTAGAGTCGGATCTAATTTTCGAATCATCCCCGAGTATTTAAAAATAAAATAAATTGTTCTACTTGAATGGATAAATAGATATGTGTGTGTGTGTTATTAGATTTTTTTTTCAAATTCGAGGTTGTGTTTTAAATTATTTATCACATAAATAAAATTGCAAGTAAATGTGAGATAAAAATTTTCAGCTAATAATTATAAATATACAAAAAAAAACCCGTGGTATTAAAATTGATATTTTATTTTCAATATAATGCCATGTAATTTTTTTTCAATCCACGTGAAAATGAATAAGGTTTAGCCTTTTATATGTTATCTCCATTTGTAGGCTTGCTCTTGGTGGTCGTAGAAGCCGAGTGGTCATGGTCATGAACAAGTGACCGGAGTAGTCGAGTCACGAGTTCAGAGCCCAGTGCCTATGTAGATCTGCCATGTAAAGTGGTTGTTGCATGTAAAAACCTGTCGAGGCTCAAAGTTCTCCCACTGATGTGGTGTGGAAGTTTCGAGAAGATGTGTAGCTCGGGTGTCCTCCTCGAGGTTTAAAATAACGAGGTCTGTCAACAATAGCCCTTGTGTTGCTTCGCAGTGGGCGTAAATCAAAATGAAATCCCTCATTGGTTAGATTAAAATTAATGTCGCACCACACATAATATTACAAGAAATATCTCCAGAACTATAGTGTGGCGAGTGGTCAAGGTATCGGATCGTGGTTGGCCTTGTCACGAGTTAAAACCCAGTACCACCCGCCATGTAGGAGAGCGATGCACGTTAAATATGTCGAGAGCTCAAACGTCCTCCCGTCGGTGTGGTGTGGTAGTTAGAAGAGGAGGTTGCCAGCTCAGGTGTCATCCACGTCACTTGACCATGATTCAAAATTAGGTGGTCCGTTGCCAAAAGCCCTCGTGTAGCCAATCAGTGAGACGTTAATATTCCCTCATTCATTCCAGAACTATATTAATAATCGTATTGGAATAAAATATGGAAAGTAGATTTAGATTCTCCATTTAAGTCTGAAAAATGTTTAGATTCTGTTGCAAAAAAAGTTATTTTCAGAAGTTAATTGACTATGTTAATTAAATTAGTTAATATATAACAATTTATTACTAATTGAGTTTTTAAAGTACTGGTATCAGTTGTATTTTACTGCGCTAAGAATTGCGGAGGTTATTACGAATGTCTTTTTTTCTTTTATGACTGAATAGTAGTTTTTTTTAAGCTTTAAAGTAAGTAATTTGTAAAAAAAAGTTTTCACGCTCCATGAACACATGATACAGGGTATAGGGTAAATGTTCCCCTGCAGAATTTATCCATAAAATACAATTATAGCTAAATATTTTTGCTTATCTTTTAAAAACTGATTTGGTAAAAAAAGACACATTACTCAACACATATTCATGATCTTCAACAGCAAAATTGTGACACTCGCTTTTGTTGATTATGTATACAAAATGATGTAAATAATTCTATGTAAAATGTACGATACAGAATTCAAAACTGGACTGTGGTCACTTAAGACACACACACAAAAGTATGCAATAAAGAAACATGGATTATCAAAAGCAATTCTGTAGCATTATACACTCAGGAACATTGAATATAGCGACCCAAGAAGGAAGCTAAGTACAATCGCGAAACTTTGCAAATAAGTACAGCGTAATGTGATATGCAAATGATCCAAGTTTTGTGCCAATACACATGCTCATACACGCCGAGGTGGCTCTACAATCAGGAAGAGGGGGCTTTATAAGCCAGCGCAAATTCGAAGATTCATAAACGTGACGATTACCCGCTTATTGTAGGAAGACTTTGGTAAGCGAAACATGCCAGGTAAACGTGCTAGAAGACATTTCTCACAGTTAAGCGAGTTTGAGAGAGGCCTGATCATCGGGATGAAAACTGCAGGCTGGTCGACGCGCCGTGTTGCTGGCCAGGTGGATCGTTCGGAGTGTGCCGTTAGAAATTGTTGGGAGCAGTGGACACGAGAAGGTACCCACGCGCGGAAAACCGGGTCTGGAGCGACCAGGAAGACGACGAGGAGACAGGATCGAAGGATCGTGCGGCAAGCACTTGTGGACCCCAGAGTGATTCGTTCAACGATACGAGCAGACGTAGGCGTTGCAATTGTTCCACAAACAATTTCCAGACACCTTGCAGAAGTAAATCTTAAATCCAAGCGCCCTTTCCGTGCACTCCCTCTAACACCGGAACATCGGCAACTGCGTCTACAGTGGTGCCAAGCCAGATCAATGTGGAATATCACAGATTGGCAAAAGGTTGTGTTTAGTGATGAATCCCGGTTTGTTTTGGGGACCGATGATAACCGTGTACGGGTGTGGAGGCACCCTGGTGAGCGGTACAATTCCCCCCACACTGTTCTACGTCTCACTGCCTGCACAGCTGATGTAATGGTCTGGGGGGCCATAGCCTATGATAGCCGGTCCACTTTAATTGTGATGTGTGGAACCTTAACGGGCCAACGTTACGTTGATGATATTCTTCGACCCCATGTAGGACCTTTCGTAAATGGTCTCCCAGGTGTAATTTTCCAGCTAGATAATGCTCGTCCCCATACAGCAAGAGTTTCTCAAGACTTCCTACGTCATTTTCAGACTCTTCCGTGGCCGGCCCGCTCCCCCTATTTGTCTCCTATAGAGCACGTGTGGGATCAGCTAAAACGGCATATGCCATCGTGTCACTCTGTACATGGTTTAGAGTTGACTGTTCAAGATTTGTGGGCCCATCTGTCTCAGGACAACATAAGGTGTCTAATCAGCTCAATGCCGGACCGTGTGTCGGCATGTATTGCAGCTGGAGGTGGTCCGACGCGCTATTGAAGTTGCCCAGTATTTATGTCTTTGCACATCCTGTATTCGTTTAATTGTCTTGTTTTTGAGATCAAGTGAATCTCTCATCTGTGTCATTATGTGTATTTCATTTCATTTCAATCCAATGCTTTCTTCTTGGGTCGCTATTTTCAATGTTCCTGAGTGTATTTCGTCAGCTTTTGGATGAACCACACCTGCCAGAGCCTATTTAAGCTCATTTCAGGCCCTGGCCATAGAAGATCTACAGGCCCCCTTGGCACTGGAGGATCGAAATTTATAAGCAGAAAATCTGGTTTATGTCCAGCTTATCCGGGCTCCCGAGCTCCCACCCTAAGCGCCCAGTGGATAAACTGGCACTGACACTTAAAGAGATTTTAGAAATTCCGAGGAAATTGTTCGATGCTTTTACGATGTCAGGATCGAAGATGTATAAATTGCCGTTTCTTAGAAAGCTGATGAAACTGTAACAAGGGGAAAGTACTGATGGAAGTTCTCAAGGAATTGTTCATTCAGAATACATTAACAGTAAATTGGAACTTTATATCATGATAATTTATGTTTGTTTGTGTGTGTATAGAGATTCCACATTCGTCATTAAAAAGCCTTAAATGTGGGACAATAAGCAACTGCATGACTAACAAGAAGAGTGCAAGATCTTGGGGTAACGGATTTAGTTCATATTTTGTAGGATGGTAGGTATGATTACCCTGTTGATGAAGATACATTGATATAGGAGGCACTACTCAATAAGTTTTTAAATATTTGCAATTGAAGATGCAATTCACTCATTAAATTTAGAGTTCTGTAGCAAACGATTACACGTAATGGGTTTAGTGTAGCAGCAACAGGGGGGGGGATCGGTATTCCTTGTAATTAGGAGACAGGTTCGATTCTGTGGATGGTGAATAATTGTTTTTTTATTTTATGTCTATTTTAACATATAAAGATACATAATGGAGTTTAAATATATTGGAAATGAATTGTCGTTAATGACTAGAAACTTTATGAGTGGTTTTTTTTTGCCATTATCATTCGTATAAGTACAGAATAATATTTATTACAAAACAATAAAAGCATTTCGCAAGAATAACAGGATAAAAGCCCTTTAACTGCTAGTTCAACGTGCCTGGAAACACTAGATTGTTAAAGGAAACTCTAAATAAACATTTATCAGATTAACAGAATTAGTATAAAAATATGGCTAGTTTCTTACTCCTCATTGTCCGTACAATGGTGAAACTTGTCATAAAAGCAAATGAAACATACTTTCGAAAAGCATTCCGCGCATCGATTTAGTGCAGTTTTGACCATTACTTATAATCATTTGCTACCTAACTGAATTTATCGAGTGAATTGCATCTTCAATTGCAAGTATCTACAAAATTATTGAGTAGTGGCTCCTATAACCACATATCTTCACCAACAGGGAAACTCTAAATCTACCACCCTAAAAAATTGTAACTAAATCCGTGACTTCAAGACGTTGCACTATCTTTTTAGTGCTTACATACGATACCCCATAGTTCTTCGCAAAAACTGATGATGTTTTGAAATCTGAAAATGCTTTCTCATTTCACCTATTTACCGCGGACATAGCATACATCAATAATATTTTTATTACTTTACATTAATGAAGTAAAATCTACAGGAACGTTCTGTGTAATCAGATGAGGTCAAAGTAGCATTGTAAGAGACTTTACAGTTGGTTACAAATAATCTAGTCTTGCTTCCAGAGATAGCAAAAGTATACTATCGACCAAGGGATTATTTTGAAAGTAGTTATTTTTTATCGGTATTTTTAAAGTATTCTAGAAAACAAATTTTAACCCAAGTTCCCAAACTTTCGGATAATTCGTCGTACTAAAACGTTGATAACGCGCGCGCGCGTATCAGCGTTTTAAAATATTAAAAATTAACAAATTTGTGCAAATGACATTGATGTTTTTAATTTTAGGGCCTTTCAATTTTTTATTTTGTACATAAGCTGTCAAAAACTCATATTGCACTACAAGTACTATCTTTCATCATTGAGCTTGTTTGAATGATTGTATTGTGACCTTTAACATATTCCAAAATGAATATTCATATTGCGTTTATGAGTTTTCATTATGAATAATAACATCAAATTCATTTGATTTTTTTAATTCATACTTTCCTTTTAGTTTTGAAGGATTCTTAATGAATTTTTTATTTCTCGAATAGAAGACAGTAAGGTAGCAATAAAAGAGCTACCATCAAGATGTGACATTTAAATGGTTAATTCAACACGATTAAGAACTACATTTTTCATTATTTGTATTTTTTGTTTAATTTTTATTAGAATTATTATAATGCTTAATTTAGCTTTACGTCAAAATGAACAATGACTATGCATGAAAAATGGCTGATGCGTTTGTAGGACAATAGTTTAGTTCTTTATATTGTGTATAACTTTACTCTTTTCAATGCCCAAGTTACGAAGTTAAACATCTAGCAATCTGACACATAAACATCTAATTTTAATTAATAATACATATTTTAATTGTAAACTTTCTGCATTTGTCTTATTACTTCTATATATATTTTATGCCCTTCTTATATTTAAGCGGCAAAGGAAGTTTTGATGAAGATCTGACTTCGGAATCCAACGAAAAATCTTCAATCTGTGTTTGTTATACGAATTAACAAATGCAATAAATGTTATTTCACATATTTGCATACGTCAAAGATATATAGATACTTGGCAATGCACATAAAAAGAAAAATCATGCGTGCAAACATAAATTAAAAGAGATGGCATACCAAAAGATTCTAAAAAAGTAAAGTTTCTGTATGTACGGTACGTCATATAAAAAAAAGCACGAAATCAGTTAATAAATCTCGAATGTGAGTAAACATACTTATTTCTTATATACAGATATATGCTGATGAAAATTGTGAATTAATATTCAGATGTACAAAAATCGGAGTCGCAAAACTGAAAGAACCCCCGTTTTTTTTTAATTTAACAACATGCATGCTAGTAGAAATAAATATTTAAGGCGGTCACTTCATGCAACTTTTTTTTCCATCTCCGTAAAAAAGGACTAAATATAAGGAACATCTTTAAAAACTTGAATGGTCGTACAATCACCAATTTTTTTGTTGAATTTATTGCATTATTATTATTTTAATAAAAGCATTTTTTTAAAAAAATGTTTTTTTGTGAGCTTTTCTTTAAAAAAAATCATATGTGTGAAGTAACATGGGAAAAGGTTGTAAAAACGATGCAAATTCATGCACATTTTAACTCTTTATCTACCGCATTATGATTTATTGCAGTTTTTTTCCTGCAATATTTTTTTGAATCACTATATTTTAAATTAAGGGATAAACATAAACAAAATATTCAACTTTGGGAAATTTAATCCGTTAGAGCTAATTAATTAATTAAAGATATTCAACTGTAAAATTAATTATATACACTGTTGACTTAAAATAAATAGTTATATAGTTTTCTAAGGTCTTCATTAACATACAGAAAAATAAATAAATAAAAAATAAGACACTTAAATTTTGTCATTAACTATTTTTTCGGAACAAACATGACAATCTTCGCAATCCTTTGAAAATGCCGTCAGCTGAAAGCGCAATTTCTGCTATAAAACTACTCGCTTTCCCCGATAAAATACTAATCATAGAACCCGTGTTGTCATATATCTTGGAAGAGTTGATTTCAAAGAACATTCCTGCTTAGTATCGTCAGAATATTCGTAAAAATGGTTATTCTATGTAATTTTAAAGTGAGTGGTACTTATAAGTACCGTCGGTAGATAAAGGATTAACTCATAAAAACTTTTTTGACTTAAAATTTCTCATTAAAATTTTCATTTATATAGATTTAATATGTGGGGCAAGAGTTCCAAAGTTACGAAATGAGTGAAATTTTCAAAAATGTTCCTTTTGTGTTGTAATGTTGTAATTTACACTTTAGAGAAATTGCAATTTAACGTAAACCCTTTTACCTTAAGTAAAGCTTACTTAAATCACATAATGAGGACTTCAAAAATACTTCTAATTTAGTTAGAGTACAAATTTAAACTGCATTGAAGCAAAAGTAGTTTACTTTCTAATAAAAACTGAAAAATCAACCTTTTTATTTATTTTCGTAATGTGACCGTAAAGAAATCAATATTTTACGTGTTGTTTGCAAATACACTCATGTCCATAAATTAAGGATAATGAAGTTCAGGCAAAGAAAGAGACAGAAGCAAAACGAATTTGACTTATTTGTAAAGTCTATTTATTGAACAAAAGGTAGAGCAAAAAAGATGCTATATGTTTGACATAATTAATCAAAATTGCGATTTTTACACCCTGGAGCAAATTTCAAAAAAAAAGAACCCATTTACAAAAAACAGTATAACATGGTTAGTATGATGGTTAATACGGAGTATGTCTCCCGGACGATGCAATACAGGCCTTACAACGCCTAGGCATGCTGAGTATCAAATTATCAATCTGATCTTGGGGAATATTACACCACTCATCAAGCAATGCCCTCCGAAGTTCCGGTAGACAGGTGGGAAAGGGTTGACGGGCTGCAATTCGTCGGCCAAGCATATCCCACACATTCAAGTCCGGTGAATATACGGGCCAATCCATATATACGGGCGATATCCTCCGATTGAAGGCATTCGTCTACAATGCTTGCACGGTGAGGACGGACGTTGTCATCCATAAACAGAAATTAAACTCCCATGGCGCCCCCAAACAAAAAAAATGTACATGTTGTTCCAGAATGACATCCCGATAGATGTGGCCTGTCATCGTTACACTCTGAACATGCAGGTCAGTTCTGGAACCAAGAATAATTCCTCTTCAAACGAGCCATCCTGCACCACCGTAACGGTGTCGTTCAATGGTGTTCTCTTGGTGGTAACGGGTACCTGGCGCTCTCCATATTAAAGTCCGGCGAGAATCAGACTGCAAACTAAACCTGGACTCGTCGGAAAACATCACACAAGACCACTGTTGTGGTGTCCACAATGCATGTGTTCTCTACTCCAGGTTAATCGAAGGCGACAGTGAGTTGCAGTAAGTGGAACACATCTGACAGGCATACGAGCATATAAACCAATGTGCCCTAAGCGTCTGTACACGGTCTGCCTTGAAACTGTCGTACCGGTAGCTGAAGAGAGCTGACGAGACAGGTCTGATACTGTGTTCCGTCTGTTTCTTTTGGCAGTAACTGCCAAATATATATATATATATATATATATATATATATATATATATATATATATATATACCGGTCCTCATTCGGCGTTGTAACTCGGGGGCGACCTGTGCTGTAACATCTACTCACATTACCATCATCTTGGAATCGTAGCCAAAGCCTGGAGCTGACACTCTGGGCGATTCCAAGTTCCTCGGATACTTCCAGCTGGGTACGTCCACATTCCAGTCGTCCAATAATTCTACCACGTAAAAAATCATCCAAATGCTCCCTTTGTGCCATAACTATGCGGTTATTGCACTGAAAGGCTTTTAAAACGCTTGTGAACAATTTTACTTCTTTGCCACAATTTCTTATATACTCCTCTCTCACACTCTCGTCATTGTGACGTACTATCCGCGCCATCAGGTGGTTTCCTGTAATTTGCATATTCTTCTTCAAGATGTGTGTGATAATTCTACAGGTGAAATTTTTATTTTAGAGTTCAATTTCTGTGTGATTCTGAATTATCCTTAATTTATGGACATAAGTGTATATACAATCGGACCTCTATTTAACGAAATAGTTGAATCCCGAAAAAAGTTCGCAACAAGGAAAATTAGTTATATATATGTTCACCTTTCAATATTCTTTATAAACCACATAAAACAAATTTTAAATTTATAAACACTATATATTGAAAAAATTAATTATTCACGCCTTTTTGTAAATTAATATCTATTTATTTTATACATATCTTACTCATCAAAAAAGGAAAATAAAAACTGCAGGTGAAAAAAAAGCATGTCTGTATTTTCAACATTAAAAAATAATTTTATATTAAAATTAACGATTTTTATGGATATTTTCTAATTTAAAGTACACAAGTAATTTTAAACATGCAATATTTTATACCTAGAAATTCTAAACATACATTGAATTACTCATAAAATCTGACTTTTTCGTTTGAAAAATGCTTTAATACACCTCACATCTTTGCAATGGACCAAAAATCCTTTCAGATGTATTCCCTCCTCACTGTAATCAGTGTAGAATTGTTTCAAATGAATTTATGAATACACTGCAAATGAAAGGACACGAGACAACTCCACTGTAGGTGTAAGGGGACATCGAAGATGTTTCTCGTGAACTGGACAACGGAGATTAAAGGATGAAACGTTCAGAATTATATTGCTCTCGACGAGTTAGGAACCTAATAAAACAAGTTCAAGATTTATGATCACCATAAAACGTATAAAAACAGAACCACTTGAAATGTCCAGAAATATTTTAAAAATAGGGGGAAAAATTGAGTCACAAGAGAAAAAGTTCGTTACATAGAAAATGGACTTCGCTATAGAGAAGTTATTTTAAAAAGAAAATAGTGAAATGTTCTTGGTTCCAGGAAAAAGTTCGCTAGATAGAAAAATTCTCAATAAGAGGTTCATAACGTGGAGGTTCGATTGTGTGTGTGTGTGGTAATTAGGATTCATTTTAAACTAGAATCTAGATGGAAGATTGTATCCTAATAATATAGTTGCTTGTACTCTTAAAAATGACGAGAACTTGAAGAGTTTTTCAATTTTTTTATTTTTTATTATCGATTTCGCAGTCATTTTCTTATTATCAAAATCGTAAGCGAAAAAAAAAACAGGTCCTTAACTAAATTAGTGAAGTATTTCCGTGTGCATTAATACACATTAAAGAATCAATACATTAGAACTCTATTTGGTTGTGTTCCTGAAAAAAAGAAAGAAAAGGCAACTGCAAATAAACGAGGGAGCACATCAAGATCAAGTTCATGGAAACGGTTCGAAATGAAACCTGTTTGGAATTGTTTTTTTCTTCTTCAGAAGATAAGGAAGCAACATTTCTACAGGCCAAATGCATTAAAAAAGTAAAATCATTTCCTATATTGGTGTGGTGACATTTGTTGCGTTCAAAAAGTAGTTCAAGGAGAGGAAATACCCAAATCACTTGAACTCGGTTACACCACTAATAGCTGGGGAGGATTGTTACGTTACTCAGTGAAATCGTTAAATAGTGAAGTCAGCGATGTGGAAAGGAGGGATATTGAGGACATTTCTTTGGCTCTGATATAATGTGGGCTCTATCACATAATACTATAAATGCAAATACTGTAAAGTGCCCTCAGTTCAACCGGTTCGTAAGTTGACCGGTCGCCTAATTTGAAGAGATGACTCAATATATCTAGTTTCTGTAACCTCCGAATTCATATTAAGTGCTCTATTGAGTAGAGTTATCGGCATATTGATGAGTATAGAAACCGCTTTATTGTAGTAGTGTACAGAAAGTATAATTTTTATACTCAGTTGCTATAAATTAGAAGGGCAAAAAATTTCATTGACAAAATTGACAAAAATCAAAGTAGGATAGATTAGAAATTAACTGATTTGGCAGCATTTATTTGATCTTAAAAATGAAGTTTTCTTTCATGCTTAACCTGAGGTGTCAAGTGTATACGTTTTTCATTAATGCACATGGAAGAGAGTGCCGGGTGGTAACAGACAATAAATCAAAGAAATGTTTCAGTATGTATAGTGCCGATTTAAGCTAGTTTCGGGACTTGGGTGCAGAAGATCAACAAGCCCTCTTGGCACTGGCAGATCGAAATTTGTAGACAGAAAATCTGTTTAAAGTCCAGCTTATCCGGGCCCCGTGTCCTTGGGCCCCAAGCGCCCAATGGATAAACCGGCACTGAGTATGTAAGCAAAAATTTCCATTACACATCTCAGAAGATTGCTTTGGCATCAGCAAAAAAAAAATGCCTCTGATAATTTTTTTATTCATATTTAAAAAAAGTTATGAAATTTGACAGTAACGGATTCATTTATTACATTTGTTTTTCACTTTCGGATAACATATATTTAAAAAGTAAATATTTTTTTAGTTAATCATTTGATGAGGTGTAAGTTTTCCTTAATTATCTTTCCTCAACATAGTATTACTTGGTAATTTTCAAAAAAAGAAATCTCTTTAGGCCCTTCTCCAAGCAATCAGCGAAAGTCCCGAAAAACCACAACAAGATCTTTCCCATAAGTTTCTACACCTTATCCTTATCCTTAGAGGGAAGGGAGGAGGGGGGTCGTTGTGTTTCCACTCTGCTCCTCTCTGGTTCATATTCATAGATCCAGGATTCATCCATAGTTAGATAATCAAAACGTGCTCCTCGTGTCTTGCTCAATCAGATTCAATATCTTCCTTAATGTAAGTTGAAATTGTGACGGATCTATACGCGATCTTTCAATTAATCCTCTTGGAAAATCTTTAAGCTATCAATTCGCGTTATTCACAACCAACCCTTCGGAAGAAGAAAATCGTGATATTCAAATTAACTTAAAATATATAGTCGAAGTTTTCTAGCTTGAATAGAGAGTAGGAGAGGAGATATACTCGAATCAGGTGAAATTGCTACTGAAGGTATCATATTTGAATTATTGTGATTAAGAACTCATTAGGAGGAAGTTTAAAGGACGATTGCTCACTGTGATTGAATTGATATTAGAATAATCGGATGATAGGTTGAATCCTTTATTAAGGATCAAATTTGATAGTCTCCTAATCGTTCGTGTTTTACCGTCGTTGTTCCCCTTTCACGGTTAGAATTGAGACATTCTCTTACTATTATCAGTTGAAATTGTGCTTTTTCATAGTGTGATAAATAAATAGATTAATTGGATCATGTCGAGTGTTTCTTCTCTATAACTCACACATTTAGATGCTCAAGATAGAGGCGAGAGCCTCTCACAAAATAATTCAAAATACTTCAATCTGTGGCTTCCTGAAACCGAACAAATCAGCATCGATAGCTGCATGACTTCATTTTTTGATTTATGTCGCAATCTCCAGCAACACGATGGCTATTGGTGACGGACTTCATAATTTTGAATTTCGGTTAAATAGCAAGAAAGACACCTGAGTTGGCGCCTAATTCCCCAAACTTCCCCACCACGCTAAGTGGGGTCTGTAAGCCTCTGTAGATTTAACACGCATCAGCTCCTGCAGAGGTCTCCATTGGCACCAGGACTCGAACTCACGACTTAATAATGGCGGTCACGAGTTCGTGACCATGTTTACTCGGCTACCACTACCACGTTTTTAGGGGGTAAGCAGTGTAATTGACTATCAAAGGTACAATATTGCGCTTTGCTCTTACCATTTCGCTGTCTTACTGATGATTTTCTTCAAACAAATCAGCAGTCATTCAAGCTCTTCATTTAGCTTTGTATGAGGGATGTTCCGAAAATATTTCGTCATTTTTTAATGATAAGACGGTGTGTGTGAGACAAACTATCACCAAAAGAAACTACAATCTTTGCTGGTTAAAAGGTAGAAATATCGTTAGCGTATGACGAATGACGCATGCGCAGAACGCCGAAGTAGCAGCAGACTGGCAAGCCCGATGTTATTTGAGAACAAATCACGATGGAAGGCAAACGTGTGCTGACAATGAAGTCACCAATAGAAGTATGTGCTGTTATCCACACCATGAATGCATATGTGATAGCAGCGTGTCCTTCGTCAATTGGTTGGTCACTAACTTTGCATATTCAATGAAGGAGGGCAGAATGTCGAGGATGAAGGTCGAGGTAGGCACTCCACCACATCCAAACATTAAAACAGTGGTCTTCTAACTTTTTCGACTTATGGAACCCTCAGAAATATATAATGCTTTGTGGAACACCATTCCTCGCTCTCGTAGAATATATCTTTAACTGATATTTATAGGTTCTTTATACAAAGATAATTTTTAAAAAGAAGAGTTGTATTTGTTTTAATAGAAAATATAATATAATTTATTCATGAGTAATGTTTATTTATAATTTAAGTATCATCAATCCATGCATTATATTTAATAACTGGGATATGTGCCTTTTTTCTTCGAAGTCTATCGAAATTACCCGCAGAGTCGCATTTCATATTCTACGTTTAGTTTTCTTTTACATTTTGTTTTTGCAGGCATTCACTTTGAAAAATATTCTTAAATGCATTATTCTGAATGACATTAAAATGTTTAGAGTTGTGTGAGAAATCCTGTGTATTTTTCATGGATTTGAAAGTTAAAATTTCGGAGCTGTTCTTGCTTAAATTTAGATTTTAACGTCGATAAGTTGTTCCCTCTACTTTATTATTGGTGTCCCCCATAAATGATAAAAGGGGTATTTTTCCTTATAACATAGTTTAGTTTTGCAAAACATTGCCTTAACCTTAACGAGCATAAAATTATTTAGTGGAACTCGGGATATTGAACAGTAGAATACAGTAAACCATTTTGCACACACATTTATAATTTTATTTTCGATTTTTACTAACTTGTGGAACAACTGGGTATTTATTCCTCCAGGAACTCCAGGGTTCCGGGGAACACAATTTGAAGACCACACCATTAAAACAATATTGCTAGACTATAGAATATCGTGTTAGTGGACAGATGCATAATGGTGTCAGAGTGGCGTCTATACTGCCCATTGGTCGTTCTCAGGTCCATTACATGATCCATGATGTTTTAGGTTAGCGATGAATGAGAGAAACAAATAGTACTGAAAGAAATGATTTTCTGTTCAGAACCCCAAGGCTGTCTTCGGTAAATGTACGAGAGCTTGAACTAAACGCGAAGCACATTTTCAGACAGAAAAAATGCCTCAACTTCCATGGAAATTTGCAATATCATAATTCATACCTCTGTAAACAATATAGTGTTTATAAAAATTTCAAAATATTCCATGAATATTTTCTTTTTTGTTTTAACACGTTGGGACGGACTAACGCGTCTTTTTCATTACCGTGTCCTTTGAGTTCTTTGGGGCCAGAATTAATGGCAACTCTTTTCCAACCAAATCCAAGAAGTGAAGCGTGAAGGAAAGATGCAAATTAGGAAGCTTTTAAATATCAGAAGTTAGAGTAAGTGGATGGCAATTTGAGAAATGTTATGATAATCAATGATTCAAGCGTGAAGAGTTTTTAGGAAGATTAAGTGACAGCTAGCAGAAGTTATTCCTGACATAGAGCCATTAGGCCAAGGTGCATAACATTGCACTCCAGTAAATACGCAACTTCCAGTAAGATTGGATTGGTCGATCAGCATTAAGGTAGGAGTGACTATTTAATATTAGGATCTGGGATAGTATTGGAATTGAGTTTAGGCGAGTTAGTTATTGTTAGTGGTCCGGGTTACGTTATTTCGGTATTATATATATATATATATATATATATATATATATATATATATATTGTGTGTTTAGCCACTGTAGATTCTCTCACATATATTATTATTATCTAATCTGTTAGATGTTAAAGTTTTAAGATCTTAATAAAGTCAAATGAAGATCATGGCAGCTTCTAGTTCTTCCGTTATTCCTACACCTCAAGCTCACGCTGAAAATCAAGAAGAGCACCCGAGGGGGTGCCCTTACAACGTGAAGCCATAGTCCATTTAACATTACGGTATTGGAGAAAAAACAAGAAACACATTCTATACCAGAAAAAATGAATCAACTCGGTTAAAAATCGGAAGTATAAGAAATACCACGCTTTAGATAGTGAAGCCAGAATATCACACATATTAATTTTTCATTTCTTTTATATCTGAAAAAATGTTCCATATTCGGGTTATATTCTTCAAGATTAATCGAAAACAGCCTTAACTAGATATGAGCAGTGCCGATTTAAGCTCATTTCGGGCCCTGGGCACAGAAGATCTACGGCCCCCTTCCTACTGGAGGATCGAAATTTATTTCCAGAAAACCTAGTTATAAGTCCAGCTTATCCGGGCCCCAGGTCCATGGGCTTCCAATGGATAAACCGGCTCTAATTATGAAAAATGAATGCCTCATCTTACCCCAGAAACTAAGGCCCCCTTAATGACGGGGAAGTATCTAAGTTCAACAGAGGGAAAAAAATCCTAAAAAATGTGCCGAAGTGAAACACAGGCTGTGCGACATTTCCGAGGACACTAAGTTTTACGAGAGGGATTTCTTTAAACTGATTGCAAATCGTAACAAATGCCTCAATGTCATTGGTGATTACGTCAGAAATAGCGAAAAGCATATAGTTCGTGATGCTATGATGTAATATTTTTCTTATCTTTTCATAGCGCGTTATCAAACTTTTGGGTATTTAGTTGTTTGCAATCAATTCCTTTTAGTAAATCTTTTTTCTGAAATATTTTTTATAGGTATCAAACTTTTACGGTGCTTGTAGAATTTGGACTGTATTATAATATATGTTATAAAATTGCGCGTATACTAGGAGTTTTCATTAAAATATTTTAAAGTTTGAGTTATTTTTAAAAATAAAATATATTTTATGAATACATTTGCTTCCCAATTTTCAAATTTTTACTATTTTCCATTGAAGAAAATGGTAACCAAACAGGAAAAACCTAACATCATCTAATCGCTGCTAAAAAAAAACATAAGTAAATAATTTTTTTTAAAAAAAAAAGAGTCCATATATAAATAATTTCCAAGGTTTAAGGTGCACTTAAATTTGTACTTTTTTTTTAAACGTGTGAAGAAAGAGATACAAAAATATGATATCAATATCACTTTTCAACATCGATATGCAGAAAAATTTATGGAACATTATTTGCTAATCAAACGTTATTTTTACTGCTGTTCATGATTTCATTAGTTTTTTTTATCAAAAATACTGTTCATAACATTAATGTTAGAAAACATTTTATTGAAAAGAAAAGTTTTACAATGATTCACTACTATGAAGAAAAGTTGTAAAATATTCTCAAGTTTTTAATTAAGAATATCTCTATTTTTTACTTGTAATGAATTCGATATGAAAAAAGTTTCTTTAACAATCACACATATACCACACAATTTTTTTGAATACATCAAGAATATTCGTATTTAATTTTATAAGAGAAGCTTTTGTAACGTGTTTAACGAATAAATATTATGTATTGAAAGAGACAAAAATAAATGGCAACACCTTTTCATGGATGATAATTTTTCGAATAAAATAAAACCGTACCAGACGTAATCATTATGAAGATTTCCTAATTTCTTTGCTATTCAGACACATATTTTAAAAAATATTTAAATTAAAAAAATATTGATTTTTTGAAGAAATTTACAAATTGTTATTAAAAAAATGGGGGAAGGAAGTTAACAAAAGTCCATGAACAAAATAAACAAAATTATTGATGATAAGTAATTTTACTAATTTTTTTTACTCTAAGCACACTTACTGTAAAAATTGTTGTTATTTGAATCTTCCATGACCAATGGAACTAATTTTGCTGTATTAAATTGGGTGATTACCAGATACTAATTCAGTTTTCAATTGGAAGAACGTATACTAAATTGCAAGATTTAAATAATAGGCCCTTCAACATATTTTTTGTACGTATAGTTCAACGTTTAATTCACAAAAATATTTAACTATATATATAATCCATATATACGTTCACTTGAATATTTTTTCCAAAATTTATTTACTTTTATTAGTATTTTTCGTAGCATAATTTAACTCTTTAAAGAATTAAAGTTTTCAAGGATGATTTTTGTTTACATGAGCAATCGTTTTAAACCTAGTTCTAAAATTAAAATTTTTTAAGTACAACAATATAAGGTGTGTTATGTCAATATTTAATTAAATTCTAATTTTCGAGAATATAAATTTGTTTTTAATCACTATTGTGCAAGACATTTTCCCTCATATAAAAGATATTTTCCTAGTTTTGTAAAAATGAGTGCATGTCCTATCAGAGTTTTACAGTAAATAATTTACGAAACATTTGAGATATTTTCCCTTTTGTTGTTTTTCAAGGTTTGTGTGTGTGTGTGTGTGTGATATTGTTCTCAGACATTTAACCAAATATCCAAATAATAGAAAAATACTTATACTTCGCCTTCGATAGCTTTTTATTATTCCAATGCTTATTAGCGTTAAATTTCTCAATGAATGGCTAATTCTTAGAAGCATTTGTAAAGATATACATAGATTTATCTATGATTCTATATTTCACAAAAATTTATGATATTGTAGAGGAAATTTAACTCTAACCTTTTTTTCTTTGCAACTGATTTAATTTAAAACGGAAAACATTTTTTGCGGATTTAAATTATAATCAATATGAACTTATTATTTAATTATCAATTGATTATTTAGTTATTTGTTAATTAATTGGATAGTAATTTGTGTATGTATTAATGTTTTAATAATAATAAAATTCTTATTTACCAAACATTTTTTAGCAGATGATTTATTTTTAATTTATTTCCTAGCTAATGTAAAATGTTTTCTGGCACTAAAATAGAATTTCAGTTAGTTAATGTGATATAAATAAAATGCTGGTTTTGGAAGATATCCTGAATTATAATATTTGTGTCTCATATTTACCTAACTCCATCTAACTACTCACGTTCTCTACTAATAAATCTACAATATGATTAGCATTATCACGTGGGGTTTGAAATAAATTCTTGAAAAGGATTCCTTGCATTTTTCATTTTCTTATTATGGATTAATTCAAGTAAATACAGTGGGCCACAAAAGTGTTCGTACACTTGCAATTTCCAATAAAATTTAATGATTTCCCTAATAAAAATTAATACATTGGAATCGTAATTTTTTAGTGACATCTACAACTTGTTCTTAATGGTTGACATAATCAACTTTTTAAAAATCGTATAACTATTTTTTTTAAAAATTAATAATCAAAAAGCTACTAAAAAATTACACCACAAAAATCTTCGGACACTTAACAAACATCTCAACATAGCTTTAAATATTGTATTTCTTTCTTAATTTAGTACTTAGTAGGATATCTTTTAGTGTCCACAACAATTTTTAAACGCTTTGGTATAAATGTAATCAGTTTTTTTTTTTTTTTTTTTTTTTTTGTAATTTCTGCATCGATTTTCGACTATTTTTCAATGATTATTGTTCTTATTTCACATTATGTGTTTATATGTCATGTTTTCTTTTTTAAAAAAATCAAAATCTCTCCAAATATATTTTACTGAGCTAAATAAAGTAATTGAGGAGGTTTTTCAGAATTTGAGGAGAGTTATAGAGATACCAGCGGTGTACATTGAGAGCAGCGCGCTTGGCGTCATTATCCTGTTAAAAAATGAAGTCATCTCCTACATCCAAATTTTGGGCGGATAATTTAAAATTTCTCTTTAAAATATTTAAGTAGAGCTCATGATTCAGAATACCATCAAAATATACCAAATTACCTAATTCGGAGGCCGATTTACACCCCCACTCAAGAACACTTCCACCTTCATAGTTTATTGATCAAACTAGATTCTTGGAATTAAGTTTTAGAAAATACAAAATTGACAGCAAATTGATTGGGTTGACAGAAAATTCAACAATTTTGATTCCGATGGGCATATAATAGCTTGTAAATGAAAAAGTGAGGAGTTTAATCCCATGTATTTATGTGGAGCGAGAACTCTTCATTTCCATGCTTCAGCATGGAGGTGGAGATGTTCTTGCGTGGGGGTGTAAATCGCCCTCCGAATTAGGTAATTTGGTATTTTTTGATGGTACTCTGAATCATGAGCTCTATTTAAATATTTTAAAGAGAAATTTTAAATTATCCGCTTAAAATTTGGATATAGGAGACGACTTCATTTTTAACAGGATAATGACGCCAAGCGTGCTGCTCTCAATGTAAAGGGTGTATTTTAGAGGTATAGAGCTTTAAATTGCAATAAAACAACGATGACATGAATTTTTTTTATTCGAAAGATAATCTTGTGGCATTACATTTTAAATATGAATTCTGGCATAGGACTGCTACGGCTGGCTCGGATGTAGTCCAATCTGGACGTCCAATTTTCGATGACTTTTTCCAACATTTGTGGCCGTATATCGGCAATAACACGGCGAATGTTGTCTTCCAAATGGTCAAGCGCTTGTGGCTTATCCGCATAGACCAATGACTTTACATAGACCCACAGAAAATAGTCGAGCGGTGTTAAATCACAAGATCTTGGAGGCCAATTCACAGGTCCAAAACGTGAAATTAGGCGGTCACCAAACGTGTCTTTCAATAAATTGATTGTGGCACAAGCTGTGTGACATGTTGCGCCGTCTTGTTGGAACCACAACTCCAGGACATCATGATTGTTCAATTCAGGAATAAAAAAGTTAGTAATCATGGCTCTATACCGATCACCATTGACTGTAACGTTGTGGCCTTCATCGTTTTTGAAGAAGGATTCCAACAGCCCATAAAACGCACCAAACAGTCAGTTTTTCTGGATGTAACGGCGTTTCGACATACACTTGTGGATTAGCTTCACTCCAAATGCGGCAGTTTTGTTTGTTGACGTAGCCATTCAACCAGAAGTGCGCTTCATCGCTAAACAAAATTCGCTTATGAAAATCGACCATTATTTTCGAAATAAAATTGCACAATTTGAAAGCGTTGTTCAGGCATGAGTCTATTCATGATGAATTGCCAAACCAAACTGAGAATAAATCACTTGACAGCTGTTAAATCGGTCGCCATCTTGGAAAGTAATGCCAACTTAAACTTCTATACCTGGAAAAAAAACACTCTTTACGAAGCTGGCATCTCTACAACTATGTCCAAATTCTGAAACACCTCCTCAAACACTTTATTTACCTCAGTAAAACGTATTTAGAGGGATTTTGATTAAAAAAATATATAAACACATAATGTGAAGTATAAACCATAATCATAGAAGAATGGTCGAAAATCGATACAGAAATTACAAAAAACTTATTAAATCTATACCCAGACGTTTAAAAGATGTTGTGGACACTAAAAGATATCCTACTAAGTACTAAATTTAGAAAGAAATACAATATTTAAAGCTGTGTTGAGATTTTTGTTAAGTGTGCGAAGACTTTTGTGTCGTAATTTTTAGTAGCTTTTTGATTATTAATTTTTTTAAAAAAATAGTTATACCATTTTTAAAAAAAATTGATTATGTCAATTCATTAAGAACAAGTTGTAGATATCATTAAAAAATTACGATTCCAGTATATCAATTTTTATTAGCCGAAGCCATTAAATTTTATTGGAAACTGCAAGTGTACGAACACTTTTGTCGACCTCTATATGTAATATATGCGCGTTTTGCTTTAAAAGTGTAACATGTTATGGTCAAAAATTTAATCAGAGAGATGGGATTTAAGGGCAATGTTCCTACAAAAATGGATCAGATAAAAACGGACAAAAGTGCATGTAGTTGATTGGAGGCCATTATGGGCAGTGGAACTTTATGATAAGATTACTTGCTCTTAAGGACATGTTTGATATTTCAACAGTCATGAACTGTACGCTTAGATTGATTAGAAATCGTAACTACTTTTCTTTTATCACGTGTTTGTCAATTTCTACAATGACGTTAATCAACAGAAACACACATAATTTTAAAAATATCTACTTTTAATAAGAGACTAATCGGATACTAAATAAAGTATGCAACGAGAGCTGCTAAAATATTTGATTTTCAGATTTCTTTTTAATGTTTTCGATTGATAAAAATCAAATTAATCTTAAAGATTGAGATTTTTTAAGGTATGTATTTGTATACAATCTTAATGAATATATTAGAAGTAATAAAATAAAAAGGCACCAAAACTGTGATCAAATTACGAGTAAATAGAATTTTGAATCATTTACATGGTTGCCATCTTGTAGCTTGGTCTTAAAAACATTAAAGCCATTTTTTTTATACATATATATTTTTACTTCAACTTTCAATCAACCAGCGTTTTTGAAATCATGGAGATAAAGTTACTCTTTTAGAATTTCTACTCCCGCCCCCCCAAAAAAATTTAATTTATTTGAATACAAGTTGGTACATTCAAAAGAGAAAGACAACCGATAATGATTTCCCTAGAATTACGTTTTACGTTCCATTTTTAACATATTTTTTTATATTTAACAGTTTTCATGTCTTAAAAGAATATTTGAAAAAATCTTGGTAAAAATAGATATAAGAAAAAGGTATATTTTATAGAAACCTTTATTATATTTTATTGCTTTTGCTCGAATTCATCATCATTATTTCCTACTTTTTACTGCATTCAAATAGATACATTTATTTAAATTTGTAAAGGAAAACACATACATGGGATTAACATTATGTTGAAGAGTTCAAAATGGCTGATTTTATTTTATTCAATCCCTACTTTAGCTCACTCTCTCGATATATATTTATTTATATATTTATCTTGTTCAAATTTTCAATCGTTAATAAAATACTTTCTATTCATCCAATCAAGTTCAAATAAATTTTTTTAAACGTAGTGGATGACAATACAGTTTTTCAAATATTAATTAGTTAATTAAATTAAATTTAATTAATTACCGGTTTTCGACGCCAATTTAGATTCGTCTCTATTGTTCTAACAATGTAACTATTAAAAAGAAAAAAGTTGGCGTCGAAAACCTGTTTTGCAGCCGAACCGGATGTGCATTGTTACAACAATGTAGACAAATCATGCTCTTTTTTCAATTCCTACTATTAGTTCTCTCTCTCTCTATATATATATATATATATATATATATATATATATATATATATATGTATATCTTATTCAAATTTTCAATCGTTAATAAAATACTTCCTATTTTTTCATTCAAAGTAGGAATTGACTTACGTCACGTGATTACTTCACGTTTCCCACCTCCAGCCACTCCTATTGAGCTGGAAACTGCTCTACAAGAAGAATGGCGATTGCTTAATTCTGCGGTGGTTGACCACCTAATTGAAAGCAAGGTCAGAAGGTGTAAATTTTGCATACAGATGAGGGGGTTCACATAGTCTATTAATGTCCTTTTTTTCATTTTATGCTGTTTATTTTCACTTTAGACATAATTCTGTTTAAGTCTCCAGTATGACATTATCTGATAACTTACAAAAATTTAATATTGTTTTCATTTCTGTATATAATTATTGATTTCGTTTTATGCATAAATACATATGCTACTTTACTGCCAAATTTTGTGTCAATCAAAGTAGTTGATTTCTTTTGCATATTACATCCTCGTTCTTAACTTTTGGAATTTTATTAATGTCATACTCTAAAGCAATGGGAAAGCTGTTGGCGAAGGACTTCGTAATTTTGAACCTTGATCAAGACACAATTTTTGAGCCCACACTCCAGTCTTCAAACTCAAAATGGATAATAAATTACAGTTTAACCCCCCAAAAAACACCTTTTTATAGTTGATCGAACTTAATTGTAATCTTTTAGTTACCAAATCTGGAAATGGGATCTGAAATTAGACGTCATATGCGGGATGGGATCTGAAAATGGGACATAGTTCTGATGATCATGATCAGGACAATGGAATAAAATTATGAAATTATTGTATTGCCATCGGTCCTGGACAAGTGAGCAAAATTTCGAATTGATCTGACATTTTAAGTGCGTAAAAATTGAGTTCAAAGATTCCGTTACATAGAAATGAAGCTTATAAAAGGTGTTAAAAATTTTTTTATATATTTTATTCCTTGGAGCGCTTATTTTGAGAAAACACCACCAAAGGTCTTGATGAAGCCGTGAATATATTAGTGACCTTTACAATGTAGTACGTGTGAATTTTAAGGTATCCGACTACTTGCGACAACTTTTTTTGAAAAAATGAAGATATGGGAATTTTTTTGGGATTTTTAGGTTTATTTAGTATAATTTAAGGAAAAAATCGTAAAATTGAAATTAGAAAAAAAATTTATTATTATTAAAATGGGAAAAAACTGGTGAAAATGTACAAAAAATTACATAAACGGGGCCCGCTCTGTACAAAAACGTTTTGAATAAATTTTCAATTTTTCAGTTTTAATGTGTTACTTCGTTATTCATGTTTGAAATGACCTTCAGGATAATAGATAGTTTAATTTTTACAAAAACTAGAGCACTGTATCTTAGTGGCTATATGAAATTGCTTAAAAAAACAGTGATTATATTCACATAAAGTACTGTAAATTTTGAAATAAAACAGTGATTGATAAATCTGAAGATCAAAACACTTCTACTGTTATACGAAACATTCACAAAAATTTCAGCAAATTATATTCAAAACTTTTTGAGCAATCGCTGTCCCCGTTTGAGTTTTTCGAAAAAAAAAAACAATTCGAGTAAAACACATTTTAAAGTTTGACATCTTGTGTAAAAAGTTATGGCATCTTCTTTTATTGAAACACTTGTAGTTTTTGTTCTAGTGAATGGAAATTAAAAAGCTTGGTATTTTTATCAAGCTAATAATATGGTCAATAAAATAAAATCATAAAAAAAATTGTCAATTTTTGAAAAAAATCATGATTTTAGGGTAGTCGGATACCTTAAGTTTGATTTATTTTTTTCACTGTCAAAAAGTTTTATTATTATGATACTAGGGATAAGACATATTAGGGATGCCCCCTGTCCGCCTAACAGTGGACGAACCATATGTTTTTATATATAGTTTTTTACCTGATCTATCAATCCTTGCTTATATTCTGTTCTCAATTGTGGTTAATTCAATCGCAAATAATACAAACGCATTACCTCAATTTTCAGGTACGCACTTATCATGTAAAGTTGTGTTTATCTTTGATCTTGAAGTATAGTTGATGGAACTGAAAATTGCTCCTTATTGCTAATTTGTCATCATAATATTGAACAGGAATTACTTTTTTATTATTATTGTTCTCGTGTGCGAGATAAAGAAATAAATGTATTATACATCATCACGACATTGTTTTTATATATAGATAGAGGGAGACTGAACTTTTTATTTAAATTATAGATGTTTAAAAACATTGTCATTGTCATGAATGTCATTGTGGTAAAAGCGGGGTGCGCTTTGCACTACATTTTTACACTAATTCAGTATTTCGGAATAAAACTAGTAAGAAATTACAACAATTAATATAGAGCACTCCACGCTTTTACCCCAATGACATTAATTTTCTCGTTACTCATTTTCTTCTTATATTAAGAATTATTTTTTTACTTTCTTGTCCGATTCACTATAAAGCGTGTTTTTTAGTCTTTTTAAAAACTATAATTTATTGTGTGGTCCTTTTTGTGATTTTATTTTTGTGCGAATTTTTCTGTGCAATCTTTTTTACGCGGTATATGAATTTTAAAGGCTTTGGTGCTACTGTAATGTTTTCTATCAATGTACCAGTGGCGATCGGAAAATGTTAGGGACTTCCCTGTAAAGTCAGACTTTGCTTTTAATATTTTATAAGTTGGGTAAATACGTACTTAGCGTTAGTCAGGCCTTGCCCCCCACGAGACAGAGGTTGTGGGGGTGTACGTAATATGCATATATACACTTCAAGACACTCTGTTCATTTTTTATAAACAGTTTCCCGATAATGCGCGTTCTGTTGCTTTTTCTCAGCGCGCCAACAGTCTGCGCTTGATTGAAGACGAAACTTTCAATGACAGTGACATTATCAATAATTTGATAGATTATGGGGAAAAAAACGGACAAGAAGAGCGGATAAAATATATGTAAGGTACAGCTTTCCAACAAATTGGAAAAGCATTTTCTTAAAAGAGACACCATTTCCGAAAGGAGTATGAAATTTCAAAAAGAGCGTCGATCATGCATATCTGGTTATAGTGACATTTACAAGCAACTGACCAACTAGCCTTCGTCACAAAAACTTATCTCTTACTTTATGGTGCCAAAAAATAAATGAATTGAAACAGTATCTTCGAGAGACGAAAGCGATTTTGAACTTATTCATCACATGAAGATGAGCGTTTTGATTACGAGTAGCAGTGAATTAATTATGTATGCGTATTTTGAAAAATTCTCCATGTATGCAATGAGGAACTAAATGTTTTAAAAATGTTTCCGTGTTTAATTTAATTATTTATTTTGTTATGGAAGCACTTTTTTATAAATTTCGTAAATAAGTGGCGTATTTTCAAAGTGCGACTTTTTTTTATGCGGTCTCTCCCAACCGCATAAAAAAACGTCTGTGGTATTTCGATAAAGTTGTTTGTTATATGTAAGAATCTATGAAATAAATTCGAATATTTTTTTTGTGCGCTTATATGTTTATGCGGTTCCTATCTACCGCACAAAAACAGGTTTTACTGTATGTCAGAAATGAAAATTTTTCAACAAAGAGGCACAATGTAATCTTTCATGAGATAATTCGAACATCTAATTTCTAAAACGTTACCAATTTAATCAAGTTTCAGTCACAGTTTTGAAGTATGCGTACAAATAGTATTATTTTAGCACAAATATTTCAGATATTTCATGCATCTGAAAAATATCACATGTTGACATTTCATATTACAGTGATTACGATTTATCTTTAGACTTAAGTTCACAGATACTTAATCTTTAAACGCTAACGTAAGGAGAGCTGGTTAGATATAAATTAGTTTTGCATCCGTTATAGAAAATACATGCTACACACACAATTAAAACCTCTCCCTTTTATTTTCCAGAAATTAAATATCAGTAACTATTCGACATTTTGAAGTTCTCCACATCCATTGCCGATTTAAGCTCATGAAGGCCCTGGGTGCAGAAAATCTACAGACCCCCTTGGCACTGAATGATCGAAATTTATAACCAGAAAATCTGGTCAAGTCCAGCTTATCCGGGCCCCTGGGCACCCACCCCAAGCGCCCCAATGTATAAACCGGCACTGACCACATCCTGTAAGTACATCAATATAAAGGTCTGTCAATTAAGAAATAGTGCACTTAAGGTATCCGACTACGTTCAGAACCGTGATTTTGCAAATGCGTATAAATGGATAATATTTATATTTAGTGCCACTTAGATTAGAAAACGTATATAAAATTGTGTTTTAAGAATATTATTACAATAAAAAATTATTTAAGTACAATATTTTTACGAAAAATGAGCATAGAATGACTAATTTTCAAAACATTTTCCTTTTACGGAAAATGCTTCTATTGTAATAATATTTTGCCTATACGTAGCTCAGACCTCTGTACAGAGGCTGAACGAGAATTTTTTTAAAATATATAACTTAGAAGTGGACATATCTATATTTTACTGCAACAGAGGAGAGAAATTATAAGGAAAAAAACGCCGATAATTATTTTAATTGGTGGTAACTCTGAAAATAATGCGAATTTTTCAAAAACCCTAGTTCAGACTCTCTGGAGAGAAGTCTTTACTTTATATAAGCAAAATATTATTATTATAGAAACTAAATATTATATTATAAACTATAAATATTATTTTATAAAAAGAGAACGTTTTGAAAAAAGGTTATTCTAAGTTAATTTTTTTGCCAAAATATTGTACTTGAATAATTTTTTTTGTCATAATGTCCTTAAAAAATCTTATACATACATTCTCTAATCTAAGTGACACTAAATATCATGAAAATTATCCATTTAGGTGCTTTTTTAAAACCACGGTTCCGAATGTAGTCGGATACCTTAACCGAATTTCTAAACAGTCTTAGAATAACAGATACTTAGAAATCAAGTACTCTTTAAAGAGTATAAAGCTAAGTAATTTTTGGTATTTACATGTGATTTTATCGAAATTCCTGTAAACTTCAGAATGCTTGACTCCTTATTTGCATTCAAGATTGATATATCTATATATATAAAGGAGAAAAGCGACTCACTCACTCACTGACTGACTAATCACGATATCTCCGGAACTATTAAACCTACACACTTGAAATTTGGTAGGTAGGTTCCCTTCATGGTGTAGACGTCAGCTAAGAACGGATTTTGAAAAGTTCGAACCCCAAGGGGCGTTACTGGGGTTTAAGGGGCGTTATAGATAATTATTTCCATTAATAAACTATTAGATGTACAGTCGTGAAACTTGGTACACAGATTTCTTTCATAAAGTAGAGATTCCTTACATAAAGATTTTTACAAAAATCGACCTCCAAGGGGCGTTGAGGGCGCTTAAGGGGCGTTATACATAATTATTTCCATTTTTAAACTATTAGACGTACAGTCTTGAAATGTGGTAAGCGGATTCCTTTCATAGAGTTCAGATCCCCTACAGAATGGGTTTTGTGAAAATCGACTCCCAAGTGGCGTTGTAGAGAATTAAGTGGCGTTATATAAGCAATTAACTCCTTTTTTAAACTATTAGACGTAAAATCTCGAAATTTCGTTAGCTGATTCCATTCATTGAGTAGAGATCCGCTATAAGATGGGTTTTGTGAAAATCGTTTCCTAAGTGGCGTTGCGAGGGCTTAAGGGGCGTTATAGATAATTATTTCCCTTTTTAAACTATTAGACGTACAGTCTTAAAATTTGGTAAGCTAATTCCTTTCATGGTGTAGAGATCCGCTACAAAATAGTTTTGGGGAAATTGATCCCCAAGAGGTCACTGCGGGGATTAAGGGCGTAATAGATAAATATTTCCGCGTTTCAACTAATAGAACCACCTGCTTGAAAATTAGAAGGTATGTTCCATTTATGGAATAAAGTTCCTTTTACAAAGATTTTTGCGAAAACGGACCCCCAAAGGAGTGAGTTTGCGAGGGATTAAGGCATGTTATAGAAAAATTCCTGTTTTTGAATTTAACTCACTTACTTGAAATTTGTTGAGCATTTTTTTCTTTAGTTGAATAGAGTTCCACTAAGAATGGATTTTACGGAAATCAACTCCAGTGGGAAGCGGGGAAAGTTATTGGGGCGTATTGATAGACAAAATTCCCGTTTTTGAACTGCTAAGACTTTAATAATAAAATTTGGTTTGCATGTCTCTTCTGTTGAATTGGAATCCGCTAAGAATGCTCTCAACGAGAGAGGTATTGATGATAAAAATTCCGTTTTTGCTCTGTTAGATTTAGACTTGAAATTCACCACGCATGTTAATTTTATGGAGTAGAGATCCACTGAAAGTTGCTTTGGTGGAAATCCACTTGATTATTAGGTTAAGTGAGCGAAAAAAATCTTTCTACTTCGATTTTAGACATAAATAGAAATTAGATATTATAATTTATGTTCTTTTTATATCAAGGGGTGAGAGTGTAACAGCTATAAATATATTTTTCAATACAATCGAATTCTTAATGCTAGATATCAATAATTAATATATATGTAAACAGTATACATATATGCAACATCGTGAAATACCCAGTGAAGCGGGTGGGTAACGGCTAGTATATATATATAGACCAAACCAATTATAATAAAATCTGCATCATAATTAATAAATTTTTTTATTTATATCTGAGTAACCAGCGACATCTTAAATTTAATTATTGATTTAGATTAACGTAAAATAAGTTTAATAGTTAAAATCATACAAACATTTCTCTGTAATTTGAATTTCAGATTTATATATATCAATGAGAAAAATTAAAGTGGCTACAATTTAAATATCGCGTTACAGGCTCTCTCTCTCTATATATATTTTACCTTAAGTATTAAAAAACATACTTATTATGTTCATATGTTTCACAGAACCTGATTGAGACTATATTATTCGCAGTATCCATACAAATGCCTTATCAGTACTGACTCAAACTATTAAAACATGTAAACAATTTTTTTTTATGTTAAATATATATACTATGTAAGAGCCTCAAATCAAGGAGAAAACAAACCAATAACAGTCAGGAGAGAGAGAGAGAGAGAGAGAAAGAGAGAGAGAAGTCGGTAAAATTCTAAATGTTTTACTCAATAATAATAATAATAATAATGTAATCCAGTTCGTGTGAAAAGAGATAGAATATTTCTAAAATTTTCATTTATCTTAAAAAATATATTTTCATAATTTTAAACCAAATATATTCGAGCCAATGACTTTCTAACAGTAATTTCTCGGTGCGGGAAATAAACAAAAAATATTCTAAATTAACTTTAGATTACCCAAGGAAGTCATTTTCACTGCTTTTTAATTTCAATTAGAAAAACAATTATGTAGAAAATGACGCAATTTCTTAGAATTTTTTAGAATGTACTTTTTTTGAAAGTGAAGTAAATTCTTTTTATTGTTAATATTTACTAATAACTTGTTGTATGATTGTAAATAATATAAAAATATTAAAAATTAATTTTAAACAAATTTTTTTACACATTAGTTATTCGTCCACAATGCAGTCATTTTGACTGCTTTTGGGCGGTATAGGTATGAACTAAATTTCAGCCTTTTTAGTATTAAAGTATCCGACTACTTTCGACAACTTTTTTTTAGAATGGAGATGTGGAGATTTTTTTGTGGTTTTCAGAGTTATTTAGTATATTTTAAGGAAAAAAGGCTGACATTAAGAAGAGAAAAATCAATTATACTAAATTATACTATCAATTAACTATACTAATTACTACTAAAATGGGAAAAAATGGGTAAAAATTGACAAAAAAATTACATAAACCAGGTCCGCTCTGTACAAATAGTAAGTGAACAATTTCTCAATTATTCAATTTTGATGTATTACTTTGCTATTCCTTTCTGAAATGACCTTCAGGATAAGAGATATTTTAATTTTTACAAAAACTAGAGCACTTTATCTTAGCTATTATATGAAATTGCTTAAAAAAAACAGTGATTATATTCACATAAAGAACTGTAAATTTTGTAATAAAACAGTGATTGATAAATCTGAAGGTTAAAACACTTCTACTGTTATTTAGAACATACACACAAAATTTCAGCAAATTATTTTTAAAACTTTTTGAGCAATCGCTGTCCCCGTTTGAACTTTTCGAAAAAATCACACATTTCGAGTAAAACGCATTTTAAAGTTTGACATCTTATGTAAAATTAAGGCATTTGCTTTTACTAAAACACTTGTAGTTTTTGTTCGAGCGAATGGAAAATAAAAAAAACTTGGTGTTTTTATGAAGCTAATAAAATGGCCTATAAAATAAAATTATGAAAAAAAATTTGTCAATTTTTTTAAAAAAAAAATCACGATTTTAGGGGAGTCGGATACCTTAATTCATTACAATTATTATTTTTGTGGGATATGGAGCGACTAAAGGCTATTATCCGAAATTAATTCATTTTGATATTATCTTAATTCATATTTTGTTGCCATTTTCATTAATCTAAATTCAGCAGGTTTAAATTAGAAAAGAAAAAACTTACCAATAACTGCAGCGATTATGACGATTTTAATCCACATCTTTGATAGACCTTTTTTAAACAACACTTTAAATCCTTCGAAAATTAAATCTTTCCACCAGATCTTAATAAGATTTTAAAAGAACGGGAAGCAATGCACGTGCTAGAGCGCCTTGCAGATGGGCTAATACTTTTCACTCAGGTTTGTTGCTGGAACATCAAAATGTTGGTGACCTCTGAACTCTGCCCTTGTGCGTCCAAGAAGCCACGAACTTTAAACTGAGTATCTAGTTTAAGAGAAGCTGACAGATGAAAGAAAATGTGTGCGAAGATATGATGAAACCACGAGACTGAAAAAGAACATTTTTGCTCTATCGTTCGCTAACTCTGATTGTAGGGTTGCCGTAAATAAAAGAACAGGAAACGCGGATGTTACAATAGGAAGAGTTTTCGTTTCACGCATCGATATAGTCAAATGATTCTCAAAAGCAGACGAGAGGAAAAAGATTTGGAATAGGTGGGGATACCAGAAGAGAGCGCTTCCTAATTTTGTTTGTATTTTGTTACCGAGTCTCTTCTCTGGTTTTGAGGAATTGGAAGATAACATTTTTGAAGAATTATCTTGAGTTTTTCATATATATATATATAAATGGATGCTTGTGTATGTATGAAATCGCATCATTCCAACACCCTTTAACCGATCACTATGAAAATTGGCATGTATATGTATAATATTTTGTGGAGAAGGTTTTTGTGCATCATCTTTGTTGTAGCTCCTCACTAGGTGGCGTTACAGCAGATCAACTTCTGCACCGTTCAATCAATCGCCAAATTGCCAACAGGATCACCAATAAATGTCAACTTGATTCTATCATCAGCATTTCGCTGTTTCTATTGAATCACCATTTTTATGTAAGGAACGGTGCTGCTTGCGAATATTACAATTTTAACATAAAATAAATACAACAGAAAGTAATATTAACGTATTACACTTCCAGATATAAATTATTTACATTATTTTAAGCGTTCATTACACAAAATGTGTTACAATGCGTTACGTTTGCTGAGCAGAGATCAGCTTAGGATGGTTTTTCAAAAATCGACCCACAAGAGAGTTACGGAGTGTTACAAGTAAAAAAAAATCCTTTTCATCAGCTTTTAGATCTACAGACTTAAAATTCAACAAATATGGTTTTTTTTTGTTCAGCTGAGATATGCAAAAAGCTTTTTTTTTTGTTTTTGTTTAACTTGCAATTCACGTAAAACTAATTCTTGAAAAACTTCTTTATTTTTCAATCTGTATTGTTTAATTTTTCAATACACCCGTGCGAAGAACGGGTACACCAGCTAGATAAAAATAAAATGCAAGTAGCGCCTCTTTATCGGACTTGATTCAACAGGTCGTTGATCAAAAGTAATTTAACAATTTCTACTGCGACAAGCTTGTCTCTGCAGTCCATTTTTTTTTCTTGTTAAATTTAAGAGATGACGGAGGGATTTCTACGCTGTTTATGAACAAAAAAAAATTAGAAAGTCATCCATGACTGAATACACATACTCAAAGTTCATTGTATCACAGACGATTGTTTATTAAAAAACACTTAAATTTTTGATTACAGATACAATCAATCACTTATTTACTTCATGACCCCCGGCCCTTGAAAGCTTTATTCTCTCTCTTAGAGTTTTATTCAGTTGCATAATGGATATATTACCGTAGATACTGTTATTTTGTGGATGAGTGACTGAGTGCTTATTAACGCCGTACAAAAAAAAATCAAGGGCTGTTGCCAATAAACCTCTTACTTTTGAGCCATGGTCAAGTGGAGAGGACAACACCTCTGAGCTGGCTACCCCTTATCCAAGCTTCCATCACACTAACGGGAGGACTTTGAGCTACGACAGATTTAACATGTATCAGCCCCTCTACACGGCGGGTCTTCAGAGGCACGAGGTTCGAACTCATGATATGTCAGACACGAGTTCGTTATTTTGTGGGAGTAATATTTTTAATTCTTTTTTCATTCAATTGCTGTAATTTAGGGATTATTTCATACACCAGCGTTTCTCAAACTGTGAGTCGCCCCCCCCCCCAGGGAGCCTGATAACTCTACAAGGGAGGCGCGAGCATTTTAAAAAGGCGAAAACAAAAGATTATTTTTAAAAAATTATTAATTTACTGAAAGTTAACACAAAAAAAAACATTCTGACATAATAAAAAATTAAATACACATTTACATTGATATAATACACTTATAAATAATCAGTACTGCGCGATACAATACTAAGTTATGAACAAGTTTAAAAGTTATCAGTGACCCCCATGGGCTTGTCATATAAAAAATTGCATTCAAAAATTGATATTTATCTTGATAATTTGTATGGCTTATAATCAATACTTTAACTGCCGGCTAAAAGTAACGTGAATCTCTCTCCCCAACGCCACCGTTTTCAACGTCGGCGAGCGTGTGTGACGTATCGGGGGGGAGGGAAGAAAAGGAATAAAAAAGTAAGCAAATTCTATGAAATAAGTAAATCCTTCGCAAACACTGTATAGGTCATTTTATGGCATACCAAAGCCTTCGGAATAATTTTATGGATAGCAATGTACAGAAAAGATCGTACTATGCGTAAAAGACGTATATATGCGTCGTAAAAGACGTATATATGTGTATAAAGATCGTAAAAGACGTATATATGCGTCCGGGGCAGTTATCGTTTTGGTTGAGGTTTATATGCGTCGGTGACTCTTAAGAAGTTGGAGTCGTGTTGTAGTTTTAGCGTCAAAATATAGTGTTGTTGAATTTAATACGTTGTTGTTGTATGGAGGGGGGCGATGAAAATTATGATTGAATATTGGGTCGCAAATTGTGAAAGTTTGAGAAGCACTGCCATATACTATTTCAGTAACTGTTAAAGGCTTTATTCTTTCAAATGATCGGTTTATGGCATTTATCGTAATAATGAAAGAAGTAATACCCTTGGACTTAGGTACTTTGGTGTTTCCCATTGATTTGATTAGAATATTGTCTCGTGAGAGATTTATTTACATGAAAATTATTGACGATAGAGACAGGATTAGCAATGGGCTCGATTCATGACGTCACATGATAGAGACAAACACGATTCCATTGAATTCAAAACAAACATTAAACTAATCATACTTGTTCTATTTGTAAAACTCAGATAAAATTTCGTATTTGGGTAAAGATGTTTAAATGTTTAGGAAAAACAAATTTCTTCAAAAAGATTATTTAAAATTAAAAAAAAATCGTATTTTATGCTTATACTTTTAAATAAAATGCATTTTGTATACATATGTACTTTTTAAGAGAAAGTTTCTGCAAAGAGCACAACTTAGCAACACCGGAACGCGTGAACTGATTAGCTGGAAACACAAGATAGTTTTTATCGTGTGACTATGACGTCACACGAGTTTTTGAATTGATTGGCTAAAATCACGTGGCTATCACTATCATGTGACTATGACGTCACATGAATTGAGCCCATTGTTTGTGAACAAGGGGATCAAGTAACGTGAATATTGCCTCAGTTGGTTCTTACTTCTCACGCCCTACTACATGATAATTTTAAAGACCAGTTGGATTTATTGTTGATTAATTGATTGGGTTATGAGAGAGATATATATTCGTATATATTATTATCCTTAAATTTAATGTTCAAGCTTTCTTATTTTTCACTCTACAGATCCTTAGAGAAATCAAGATTCGAGTCCTGGATTTAACTTGTACATCGTCTTTGCTAAATTTGCGATTTTACTGATTAGGCTTCTAGCACCAAACAATATTTCTGAAGTTTGAAGGAAAATTCTAATAAACGCACATAGAGTCCTTTCGCTAATTTTTTTATGCAACAATGAGTGTAATTATTTCACTTCTGTTACATGTTAGCAGAAACAAACATTTTTTACGAATTTAATCCATAAAATTATAAAAAGAAACCCAGCATTTGTAACTTTTTTTTAATGTACGCTAAGATTAAAATTAAGTAATGTAGACAAAAACGCTTCGCAAAATGTTTATAAAACGCAACGGAAATCGTTACCTTACGCTTATTTTAAACATTTGTTTCATTTGGTGCTATCTTCGGTAATGAGTTTTGTGCTGAAATAAATTAAGGGGATACGTTTGTCGATAGATAAAAAAATCATTTAATTTTTAATAAGAATTTCTTTTTTACTTCAATCCGTCTAACCGTAATAAAACTGTAATTTAAGAACAAAACCTCTCTTCCAAAACCTCCTCTCTTATGCAAGTGTAACTTTACAGCTATTTATTTTCACTATTTGGTATCTACAGAATAATTCTAAGCTAAAAACGTTTCTTAAATACATAAATCCCAACATGAGACTTATTAGATAAGCGTCATGCTCCAGAACAGGGATGTCCAACCCAAATGACCTTGCGGGCCACTTCGGAAAAACATTATAATCTCGCGGCCGCACATAAAAATATGTACATTTATATCAGGTTTGGAAACAAAAAACATTTATTGGAGTGAAAATTTAAAACAAAGTGAATTACTATTATTGCTTTCGTTATTTTTCATGTATACAGACATAAATAATATAATAATGTTTATATAATATAATAATAAAATGATCAAATAATGTTTAAAATATTACAGTTGCCATTTTCTTGAAAATTACGGAATTCCTTTCGAAGTGATCTTTCGTTACTCATTGTTGAAGTTTGATTGTGCTGTCATTCTCAAACGATTAAGTATACATTGCCGTTTATCTTAACCGTCCTGAATATATTTTTTAAACTTTAAAAAACTTCTCTGACTGTCTCTTGCCTTTTGGGCACTCCAAACAGAAAAGGAGGAGGATAAACCAAATCCGCACGCACAGAGAATCCTGTACCATCCATAGTAAAGGATATGCATAATGCAATTCGCGGAATTTATTAAAAAAGTAACTTATTATAGTAAAAACAAACGTAACTGTTTGATAAAATATAAATCTATTTTAATCTAAAGGATGTTTCTATTATCAAAAAGGATTTATTTTAAAACAAGAACAGCATTGTAGACTTTATTTGATTTTTTTATTGGGAAAATTTATATATATATATATATATAAATTTCCCCTTATATATAACTAAATTTCAAAATGAAAAAACTTTAAAAACCTGATATTTAAAATTTTTTTAAAAGAGTCAACGGGCCGCAACTTACGTACTGGTGGACCACATGTGGCCCGCGGGCCGCGTGTTGCACACCCCTGGTCTAGAATCAACCCAGGCCACAAGCAATAATTTAGAGAAATCGAGCAAATGCTACAATTACGCATTTCAGTTTGATCATAGTTACTTAAGCTTTCAAGGTGTATATCAGAGATTTAATTATACAACTGAAAAAAGCCCAGTTTAATAATATTACTATTTTATTATAAATTTTAAAGTAATGATTAAGTTTTGACATATTTCCCAGAAAAACATATTTGAAAATAGAATTTAAAAAACCTAAGAACACACATTCCAGATTTAGTTTCTAGGAATCTAAAGTTTGAAGACATAAATAATGATAATAGAAAGAGAAAAATGAAAATTGTTTAATTCACGAACTGTAAAAACAGACATCTATTGCCGTATAATGAAATACAGTGAAAATCGTTTAACACAAAACTGAAGGCCCTGAAATATTTTTTCGTGTTTAAAAGAATTTCGTGTTAAAGAATATTGCAAAAAAAAAAAAAAAAAAAAACGTAAAAAAAACCCCCATATTTAATAAAATTAAGTTTATTAAGGTACATATTATTCACATTGGTATGTATAGATGCATGCATTGAATAAAAATCTTTCAAATATTTACGTAATGTGCTCTTCTTTTTAATTATTGTTGATAGTTAGTAATACTAAAATCTTTACAGATTTCCGTTTTCGTCTTCTGTTTCTGATCAACAGCCTTATGAAGCTCCATCTTCATTTTAAGCTGAATAGCAGTTTGCTTTCTCTCTGAGCTGTGCTTGCAAAAAAATTCTTCTAAAATAGAAAAAATATTGCGAACCAAAATCACTGATTTTTACTCACACAGCGATGTATTCGTCATGGAACTTCAGAGTCAACTGTAGATAAATTAGATGGTTTTGTGTTACTTTTGTTGGGATGGAGGGTAAAACTAGCTTAGATAAACAAAATTGGTTCATGTCACAGGTTATTCAGAGGATATTTTAAATTCAAGTTATCCTCCTTTGTACGAAACATGTGAAACCACCTCTCTTTCATTTTACACCCCTCTTAAACCTCACCTGCGTGGCTGGTGTTTTCCGTATTTTGTTCATTCCTAGAAGGGAAATCTTTTCGTGTTAAGAGAAAAAAATGCATAGAAATATGTAACAGTTCGTCGGGACAGTTATATTATTTCGTGTTAACCAATATTTCATCTTAAGCGTTTTCGCATTAAACGTATTTCACTGTACTTAATTATGAGAAAAAAAGAGGACGCAATTTAATATATAATTGATATTTTCTATATATCTGATAATCTCGATTTTTTTCTCCTATTTCAACTTGCCCTCTTGCATATATATCTTGTTACAATTATTAATCATTTTCTTTGTGTGTTTTCTTGATCAAATTTAAAAATTAATTCTAATTTTTTTTATTGTGTGGGGCTATGAATAACTTGCAGAGGATTTTAAATGGCCGAAAATATCACATAAAAATTGTTATTCATACATTTTGAGAAATATTTCAGCCGAAAATGTCTTTTTATACTTTCCCACTCTCTATTTTTACCATCACGATTAATTAAAAACAACTAAGCGATCGGTACTAAATTACTTAACACTTCATTTAAGGAAGCTTTTGCTCAATTTGTGCTCACGATAAAACATTACTTAAAAACCTGTCTGAAAAAATAACATTTTTATTGGCAATGTTTTTACAAATGTATGATTTTAGGCTTAAATTTTAATAATTTGCAAAATATTAATTTTTTTATTTTGTGCACCAAAAAAATAATTTGGGTAAATTTTTTTTTATTTCTACTCAATAAGGTGACTCTTAATTATAAATGACAATTTTTTATTTAAAATTTTTTAAAGTAACAAGAATAATATTTTGGTGTTTTATTGATATATAAATAAAATGAGCTGAGAACATAAAAAATCGCTACATATTTATAATGCAGAGATTGAAAAGAGAGAAAGATCTTTTTTTTCCCCTTTTATTTTCAAAATGAGATACTATCAACTAATGTTTTAAAAAGCAAAAAGAGAAAAATTTGTAATATAAATATTGTTCTATAATAACATAAAAGCAGGGAATCGAAAAATAGAAACGGTTTTATGATTGATGTTTCTTCAGAAAAACCTTTTGGAAATTGGTACATAATATACCGTTGGCCATTAAAATTCAAATATCACGAAAGAGAAGTGATGCAAACATAGAATACCCTTGAAAAGAAAAATATGTTCAGATATAAAAATGATTAACATTCAAGCGCAATCAAACGACGCAGGATGGGAAAGGCATTTCAAATGCTGAGTAGAAGTAAAATTATTCAATAGCTTTCTCATTAGAATATCACATTTGGATGTTAGTTGTTTCTGAGAAGATCGTGTTATGTTCCGCATAAGAAGGATAAATGACTATCAACACATGTCGGAATTCAATAGTTGCTGGATCGTGGCCTATCCAGAGTTTGGTTTATTGTTTCCAGATTACACTATTTGCGTTGATTGGAATCCACCGACTATCATACGAATATTGAATCGATGGCTTCAGGAGGATCATACTGACCACCTTGTAAGATCTCAACGGGATCCCACTACCAACGTCTGGTATATTATCAGCTCAATTTAGCTGAATTATACAGATACCTCACAAACGTTGAGTCAGAAAGGGGGCTTGTTTATAACACGACAGGAATCCGCAAGTATAGTGTGACGACATTTAGAACAGCATGGTGAACGTTATTTTGGCTTCCTTGGACACTTCGAGAAGCGCGATGACAGGGGTCCACGCAATGATAAAATAGAATACAGAAGTAACACCACGTCGACTTTTTTGACGAGTCCTGGATCTACGTGCAATATCCTGATGAACGTATCCGTGTCTGGAGGCACCGACAAGAACGCATGTAGCCTGGTGACATTCGATATTATCATACGAGCTCTGTAGTTAGTGTGATGGGTTTGATAGCCGTTGGTGAGTTGACACAAATACGTCCTGTTCATGCTGTCAGTAATCTGAAGAGTCAGCGTTACAGTTCACATATCTTAAGGCTGGTTGCTATACCGTATTTTTGACGACGACTCAAAGACGTCATCTTTTCAACAAAGTAACGCAATATCACACGTTGCCTGTGTGTCCTTACCTACCTCGATACGAAGGGTGTATGGCTGTTGCCTTAGACAGTACATCTCTCTCCCATTGAAAACATATGGTTATGGACTACTGAGAAATTGGATCGTCACCGCTTCTTAGCTGCTACGGTGGATGAAGTAAGCCATAGACTTAAAGCAGCATAGAATGATTTGTACATGTATATGATTCAACCCTAGTTCCACTAGATACTTAACCGGGTAAGAGTTGTTTTAGATGCAAATGGAAGCAGCGGTGTGTACTGCTTTCGGATCCTATATATCTCCGAACTGCCCACAAAATTCATCATGTTTTTCTTTCTACTATGAGAAGTTCAAGTTAATAATTAAAGTTTTGTTTTTTCTTTTCCATTCTGGTGTTACAATTTTAATGGTCAGTAGTGTAACTATAAATTTGCGTTATCTTTCACATTCTGTTTTTTTTTTAAATTAAGAACACGATACTTTGAAACATATGAGATCCCAATATATTTGTTCTGGATATATAAATTCCAAAATCAAGAATATTAGAAAGGAAGATACTTTAAAAAGACATCCACCAAATATTACATTAATCAGAAAACAAATAAAAAAGGAAGAAAAATAAGTATAAAAATATTTTTAGCCCATGAAATAATGACAGTTGAGTTTTTTGAAAAAATTCAATAGATATTTTCCAGTAATTTTTTTTGCTGACATTCCGAGACACGGTTGCCTTAGAAACAGTAAAATATTCTCTGTTTTGGCTTAGTTTTCTATACGCCTACTATTTTGAAAGGAAACAAAAATAAACTTATACATAATTCAAAATATATATATATAATATTTTTTATATCTCCTCAAATATTTAAATACATTGGAAGAACGAATTTTTTTTAAATGTGAATCACGACATATAGAAATCTCTGAAATTTCTATTTAACGATTACTGAAAAAAAATTGTAGATTTTGATTTCTCTTGAGGTATTATTAAAGGTGACTTCTCGATATTTTCCACAAGGTGTTGATCTGATACATATTACAGGTTGATTCAAAAATAGTGTGACCAATTTCAGAGCATCATAATTGTTTTTCGAATTAAGTTATTTACATGAAATTTTCAATGTGGTTTCTTTTCGCATTGTACATTTTGCGTAAAGATTTTCGCCGAGCCGAAAAAGGCTCTTTGGCTATTTTTTTTTTTTTTTGGGGGTATTTTTTCTGTTTCCTTTTTGATTGCTTTTTGAAGCCCTTGGAGAGTTCTTACTTTGCGTCTGTTTAATTGTTTTAAGAATCTACACAAAAAATAATCACAATGAACACAGTCAGGGGATGGTGTCTAACCATTCCTCAGGAGGCAGGAAACTTATTTTTTAATCCTTCAGCCGCTTTATATTTGATTTTGTATTATGACTTGCTGCAAAACAAAGTTTCCTTGAGAATAAATACGTTTACTTTTTTTGATCAAGTGTTTCAAAACTTTATTTTGATAGTATTTAGAACCAACTTGAGCCTTTGGTTCTACAAAAAATGATTTTTTAAGTCTTGAGAGGACATTTCCATCCATACTATGTATAACACCTGACGGTCAACTTGCATTTTACAAAACAGCTGCGTCTTTTCAAAGTTTTTTTGCGTTATATATATTGTATCTTCGTTTTTCCAGTTGTGAATGGTTAGTGAAATAGTGCTTCATCCGAAGTTAACCATGCTTTGTATCTACCTTTGCGTAACATTAAATACGGATAAACAGATGGTCTTAACAGACATTTGAAGACAGACTATATATAGTTTGTTCACTTTTTTTATAGCCAATTTTTTTTATCTAACGACAAATTGTCGATTGCGATACCTATAGTTTCTTTGTTTAAGTTCTTTGAGGCAGAGGAATTTTTACAGTGATAAGTCTTTTCAGCTTCTTTTTTTTTCCGGAATTCATTTCGTTCACATTTTTTTTCCCTGAAGCTTTTGATTGCCTGTCAAATTTTATATATTTTCGAAGTTGAGATAGTAATCCATTAGCACAATGTCTTTTTCTGATTTTTAAAGGCTTTATTTATAACAGAATTTGAGCAAACATTCTTCAAAAGCTTTAAAATTTCGTTTCGGGTTTGAGGATCTAATTTCGGAGCCATAATATACTCCCACTAATAAAAATAGTTAGATTGGTAATTTAAATGTTTCATTTTTAAAATATAATTGGCAGAAAAGCGCTAAAAATTTACCATTCATAGTTATTTGTTTTTAAAATTGCTCACACTAATTTTTAATCGGTAAGTCTGTCAAGGATCAAAATTTTCACTTTGGCGCGGAATGAAAATTTGGAGATTGGAGAGGCCAGCTCTCAGTTGCCCTTTTCATCAATTGAATGCAGATCGAGATTCTCGGACCAGAGCTCCATGTTGTCTCGTGTTTTGAAATGTGATGCAGACAGTCAATAAATATATCCGTCAATAAAGACAGTGGCGCACCCAAGGGGGGGGCCTGGGGTCCGGACCCCCCATAGCACTTGATTTTTTTTCGATTGATTATAATCCTATGTATATATGTGTTACGTAAAATGTTATTATGTATTTGTTATTAATAATTAATTTTTTTAATTAATGCTAATTATTTATTCAATAATTAATTTTGTATTGTTTTTGTTCCTGAAAATCGACAAAATAAAAAGAATATGTTGGGCGGCAAATTCGATCATGATACCAAAAAGGTGGACTTTCGACCTTGGACCCCCCTTGAAAATTTTTTGTGTGCGCTACTGAATGAAGATAACACTTTATTACCCGTTTGACGAAAGGCGTTCTGTACTGACGACGCTAATATCTACACAAATAACTCTACCACTATTTAATAACAAATAAGAACTTTATTTACAACTTCTAACTACTCACACCTTATTCATTACTAACTATATCTCATACCTCATACATTACTAAACTCTCGCAACTCATAGCACCTCAGAAATACGCTACTCAAACTCTCTCTCTCTAACGCTCCTCTCTCTGCCTTGCCATATACACCACTTTTGGCATTCCCGGGGATACACTTACACAACGCCACTGGTGAAACAGCGCCACTATAACTTAACACATTCTGATTAATATTTTGCAAGTTAAATTGGACATTTACGCCCATATTCACCGCTAACCTGACCGCCGGTTAGAGGAAGGAAACTGGGGGTTCGCCGAAAACGTTATTCACCATCGCAAGTTAATAACTTAACTCCGGTTCAAGTTAAAAAATCCTTACCCAGGGTCACAGCCGGGTTAGTTTTAACCGCGCATACGCAGTAAGCGATTTTTCGAGTGTTTTCGTTTTCGTGCAAGTTTTGAAGTAGTTTGAGTTTGGATAGATTTTTAGTTCACGATGAATACCAATCAGAAAGTTTCCACTGTTACTCAATTTGATTTTTTAGAAAAACTGGAAACCAGAAAAGTCAGAAAATTCTATTATAAGTAAGTGCAGCTTCATCAAAGCCAACACCAACTCTTTTTCGTACTGCGTAAAATAAATTCTGTTGGCATTCATTTTAAACAGATAGCGATACACGAGGTTAAAAACAAGCTAGCACGAGGCGAAGATAGAAATTGTAGCTCCAGCCGGAAGTCACGGGTTTATTCCGACCAATGGGAATCGACCAGTAAATCCAAGTTAAGAAACTCAGAGTCAACTAACTGGAGGTCGAAAAAGAGCTGTGAATTGGAGTTCTAACCTGGGGTCGACTGCCGGTTACTTAACTCCAGGTTTCATCGCTGGGTCAGGTTAGCGGTGAATACGAACGTTACTCCGTTTCATCCACACTGAATTAATTTATCGGTTATTACTATAATCCGTGATCAGACACAAAAGACAAAACTCCGAAATAAAGTCGAAGACATCATTCCGTAAAGATTTTAAGGACAAGACAAAAATAACTGTTCTTTTAATTCCTACTATTAGTAGGAATTACCTCTCCCTATATATATATATCTTGTTCGAATTTCCAATCGCTAATAAAATACTTTTTATTCATCCACTCAAGTTCAAATACAGTTTTTTAAACTTGTAGTGGATGACACTTTATGTTAATACTTTTTTCAAATATTAATTCATTAATTAAATTAAATTAATTAATTATAGTTAAAGAGATATATTTCTCTCTCAGTCGATATTATTCCTATAGATGGTAGTACCATTGAATAAAACAGCTTTTATTAAATTTGTGATGAAGATTTAACCTGAATTTTCATGTGCTAGTTAGACGTCAGTATTCCTTTTATATGCTGTGGTTTTAAGACCAATTCTTACCTATTATATTAAACTTTTATTAAAAAATGTAATTAGAAATTTAATGTGGTTAAAAAGTTTTTAACGTTAATTTAAAAGGTGTTTTGCCACTTAATATTGTGATTCTGTCATATGTATATACATATTTGTATTAATTGTAATTATTTAATAAAAAGTAACTAAAATAAAAATTTTCTTTGTCGACCTAAGTAGGAATCGTCTTAATTTTTGTTTTTCATATTACTCTTGTTATTTAATAGAACATTTCTATTAGAAGTATTCTGTCGTTTATATCATATAACTCGGAAACGTTAATTTTTACTCAATAATGCCTCAATCACGCATCAAAATAAATAAATTCAAACTATTTTGTATAAGTAAATTGAAAAAAAAAAGCCATGTTTTTAGAGTTTTTCTTTTTCTTGATACCTCTTTTGAGTGTAGAAGCGATCTTAAAGAGATCTTTTCGCTTGCTTAATTATTTCCAGAAACTTCGCCAAATCAGGTGCTAGACAGGGTTCCCAAATGACGCCAAAGTTGAGAGCTTCTTTCTAAAAGCGTCACGCGTAAGTAGGAACCGGTCTACCGTAGGAACCTTAAAACTGCTCGAATAACGGGACAGTTACTTCACTCTAGTTATCCATTCTTTATCTCTTCATGGCATGCTTTTGGGCTGAAAAATACAGCTGACTAGCCCATGCAAATAAGGCATCCAATCCACTTTCAACTAACAATTGCAGACTTTCTTTTTTTGCATCGAGAAATGGGTGTATATCCTTCAACCAGTTAGCAGAATTAAAATGATTATGCTACAGAATAATAATTTGAAAAAAATAATATAAGCGGAATATATAGGATATTTTGAATGAGAAAAAAAGATTTATTTGTTGCTATTTTTTATTTCTTTCTCTAAGCTTTCATTACCTTCTTCAAATCACTAGAAAGTAAAATTAGCTTATTCCAACTAAACATGACATATAATTATGTGAGAAAAAAATGCTGACTTTTTAATCAACTTGAATCACTGTTTCATTCAGTGATGCTTATGAAACCTTTTCACTTTGTCTTTCCCCAATACGATTAAAGTTTGTAATAGTTTAAGGTATCCGACTATGTTCGGAACCTTGAATTTAAATAAGCGCATAAATGGATAATTTTCATGATATTCAGTGTCACTGAGAATAAAATACATGTATAAAAGAGGGCATTATGACAAAATTAATTTAAGGGCATTATGACAAAAAAAATATTTAAACACAGTATTTTGGCAAAAAATTAGAATAACCTTTTTCAAAATGTTCTCCTTTTATAAAAAAATGCTTCTAAAATAATAATATTTGGCTTACATAAATTAAAGACTTCTCCAGAGAGTCTGAAACAGAATTTTTAAAAAATTTACATTATTTTCAGAGTTACCACCCATTGAAATAATTATTGGCGTTTTTTTCTTAAAATTTCTACTCTCTGTTGTAGTAAAATATATATGGATAAATCCACTCCTAAGTTATAAAGAGTGTTTTTTTTTTCAGGTATAGAAGTTTAAGTTGGCATTACTTTCCAAGATGGCGACCGATTTAACAGCTGTCAAGTGATTTATTCTCAGTTTGGTTTGGCAATTCATCAAAACGATCATCAAGCAAGGCGTGATTCGTCGAATGGGCCCAAAACGAGATTGCCGTTGTTCCCGATTTTCATAAGCGAATTTTGTTTAGCGATGAAGCGCACTTCTGGTTGAATGGCTACGTCAACAAACAAAACTGCCGCATTTGGAGTGAAGCTAATCCACAAGTGTATGTCGAAACACCGGGACATCCAGAAAAACTTACTGTTTGGTGCGCTTTATGGGCTGGTGGAATCCTTCTTCAAAAACGATGAAGGCCACAACGTTACAGTCAATGGTGATCGGTATAGAGCCATGATTACTAACTTTTTCATTCCTGAATTGAACAATCATGATGTCCAGGAGCTGTGGTTCCAACAAGACGGCGCAACATGTCACACAGCTCGTGCCACAATCGATTTATTGAAAGACACGTTTGGTGACCGCCTAATTTCACGTTTTGGATCAGTGAATTGGCCTCCAAGATCTTGTGATTTAACACCGCTAGACTATTTTCTGTGGGGCTATGTAAAGTCATTGGTCTTTGCGGATAAGCCACAAACGCTTGACCATTTGGAAGACAACATTCGCCGTGTTATTGCCGATATACGGCCACAAATGTTGGAAAAAGTCATCGAAAATTGGACGTCCAGATTGGACTACATCCGAGCCAGCCGTGGCAGTCCTATGCCAGAAATCATATTTAAAATGTAATGCCACAAGATTATCTTTCGAATAAAAAAAATTCATGTCAAGTTGTTTTATTGCAATTTAAAGTTCTGTTCCTCTAAAAAAACACCCTTTATATTCCAAAAATTCTAGTTCAGCCTCTGTACAGATGTCTGAGCTACATACAGACAAAATATTATTATAATAGAAGCATTTTTCATAAAGGAGAATATTTTGATTCTGGGTCATTCTATGTTCATTTTTTGTCAAAATATTGTATTTAAATAATTTTTTATTGTAATAATATTCTTAAAACAACTTTATACACATATTCTAATCTAAGTGACAGTAAATATAATAAATATTAGCCATTTATACGCTTTTGCTAAATCACGGTTCCGAACGTAGTCGGATACCTTAATACAATGTTGTTAGAGTTAGTTTTTAGTGCGTCTAATGTTGCATGTACAATACAGGAAATATATCAAATTATAAAAGTAACTTCTCCACTATTTTGGTCGCAAAAAATTAACATAGCATTCTTCTCATTGCTGTTAGAGAAAAAAATATTATTTATTTATATTATTCTATATCTTTCTCCCACTATATGTATGTATACAGAGAGAGAGAGAGAGGAAGACAGAGAAAATAAGAGAGCGAGAACCTTGGTGTGTAGACTAAGTCCAATAGTTTGCTTTTGTATTACAAGTATTCAGTTGCGCGCACAAATGAGGAAGGGAGGGTCTCTCCGGGTCCGGATCCCCTAAAAGCCCTTGATTTTTTTCGATTGACTATATTCCTATGTATATAGTACGTAAAATTTAATAAAGTATTTGTTATTAATAATTAGTTTTATTAATTTATGCTAGTTATTTATTCAATAATTAATTTTTTACTGTTTTTTGTTCCCGCAAATCAACAAAATCAAAAGAATACGTTGGGTGGCGTATTGGAACATGATACGAGAATGGTGGACTTCCAACCCAGGACCCCCCCCCTTCTCTTGAAAAATTTATGTGTTCACCACTGCACGTATTGTATTGCTAATTCTTACATAATTTTAAAATTATAGCAGCATTGAAATACATTACACACTTGCGCGCGCGTTCTTTTATATATATATATATATATATATATATATATATATATATATATATATATATATATATATATATATTAACATAAAAATATACTTTAACATAAAAATAACTTTAACAACTTTGATTATTTTCACTTGTTTTATTAGGCCGAGCTAAAAAAGAAAAATATTTGGAACACTGGAATTCTGAAACTTCTTTGCATTAAATAGATTAATTGTATAACAAAATATCATTTATTTGTGTTCCCTTTTAATGACAGATGCAGAATTGGACTTCAGGAAGGCAATGAACACTAGTTGTATAGTAATAAAATGAAAGAAAAATAATTGAAAAAATTCTAAAATCCTTCAGAAAAAAAAGGAATTTGCTTACTGTAAGCAATCTTATTTTTGTAAAGAGTAATGAGTTCACCTATTTTTGTATATAATGTGCTTGTTTTTTGTATTTTAAGATTTTTATTCAAATTTTGATAATTCATTGTCAGTAAATAAATTCTTGCTTAACAATAATATAATGCGCATATTCTATATAATACAACTCAAATTCTTATAAATTTCGTGATTTTTCAAAAATTTTTTAAGTATTAATTAATTTATCATTTATTTGTGTTCTTATTTTTCCACTTAATAACAATTAAACTGATTTACGATAATTTTAAATATAAAAATGTTTGGATGCAGTAAACTGCATCGTAAGTGAAAAACTCTTAAAATTTATTACTAATAAATTGTACTCGAGCACGTATTATTTCGACTTCCCGCATAAAAGTTTTTTTAATACAGAAATATTGGATGTTTTTTTTAATGTAATAAATACAGTATGTGCTCTGATTGTCACGAAGTTTGAATTCGTGAAGGAGAATAAGTATTTCTTTTACTATTTCTAATATGCTATGAAATATGATTCACACAGGGTAGTACGTTTTTCAAATAGCTAAAGATTTACATATTTAAGAACTGGGGCATTCCTAGAATAAAGGTTAAGGTGATTGAAAATATCTTACAGTTGAAGCAGAGAAAAAAAATATTTGAAACAAGGTATATTTTATCAAAAATCTGAACGCAAACTCAGATAAAAATTAGATAAAAAATTGATTAAATAATAATAAAAAGTCCTCGTGATTGTCACACGTCATTTGAGAGTCATAACGGGTCCTTAAAGTTTAGAAAAGTTTTTTAAATAACTTTATTATTATTTTTTTTACTGTAACTTAAACAACAACAAAAACTCCCATCTTTTTTGTAATACTAACGGAGAAACCTAAAATACTTATATTTGACGTAGATAAAAAAAGAAATTGATTAAAACAGCAATGAATAGAGTAATATAATGTGTTATTACATATATTCTATACACCAGTGAAATTGATGATAATAATTAATAATTGAGCATTTTTCAGCTGGAAGAAAGGCGCTTAAAGTTTGGGGCTGAGAGTGTTACATACGTATATATATATATATATATATATATATATATATATATATATATATATATATATATATATATATATATATATATATATATAAAGAGACATACAGTAGGTGATTGGTTAACGAACAAATCGTTTAACGAACACTTTCACAAAAGATTTTTGTGTTCGGGTAACGAACACATATATTCGGATAACGAACACTTTTAAGAAAGAGCTTTTGTGTTTGGACAACGAACACATATTCGGAGGAGATCAAGGAGACACTCCCGAAATTATTGATGAAATTTTGACAGCTGCTAGACATCTGGAATTGGAGGTGAACGAGGATGACATAGAAGAGCTCATAATGGGACATGAAGGTGAACTGACGACAGAAGAACACCAAGAAATTTTGAATGAAGAACACCAAGAAACACAACGAAATGTTGGCACCCAAACCAAGCTGATGTAGGTAGGGTTGGGGATCTTTACAACGACAATGCTATTAATTACTTCCGGAAAATCCTGAAAAAGAGAGAAAGGCAATCGACATTGGACATGTTCTTCAATGCCCCACATACAAAAAATGAAAAGGACTGTTTAATATGCAAGACTATATGCATGTATTATTTTTTAAAAAAACTTACTAAGAAATTATACATTTTTTAAAACTTAATTTTTAGTCTCCAGAACGAATTAATCGATTTCACATAGAAGTCTATGGTGAATCGATGATCGGTTAACGAACAATTCGGATTCTCTCTCTCTTTATATATATATATATATATAAAGAGAGAATAAATGAATTTTTTAGCTGGTGGTTTGTGAGATCGAATCCCTGGAAGATGTAATGTAAGTGATGAGTGTTTTTTAAGTTCAAATGTTAGGATACGGAAATTTTAAGAAAAAGTCAGAAAAAAGAGTTGATAGTCAATACATAGTTAATTTCATTTGTACTTTCCAAAATAACGTTACTAATCGTTCGCATTGAATTCATTTAACAAGGAACAGCTTTGGATATTAGATTTGCGGAAAGGGACAATAATTCACACAAACACATTGAAGCTTTTTTCTAATTTTAAAAATCTACTTTCTATATACCACTGAAGATTTTTTTTTTTAAGTTTTCAATCTGTGATCATATGGTCTCATAACAAAAATGTGCTGATATATTTTTCGCTTGAAAAAATATATGCTATAATCTTAATTTCGTCAACATAAGCGTGACATATTCTGAAAAATTATGAAAAAGTACTAAGTTTTCCTTTAGTTAAAAGATTGAGTAACATTTTTATGTACTTAAACATGTATTTATAACGAGTGTTTCGCATAATTCATCTTTTATAAGTAAAAGTTAATTAATCTGTTTATAATAACAAGGTATATTTAATTTTTTTTTTATTTATCCGCATATAATAAGACTCAATATTTTACCAAACTTCAAAAATGAATTTTTTTCCTTTCATCGAAAGGTATTTTTTTTAAAATTAGTCTCATACCAAATTGGGTGTCTTAAAGATTTTCTACATATGTACTTTTGTACGAGAAACTATATTTCTACAAATAGTTTTCTAATTCAATATTTTTCATATTTCCATAAAACTTTATCCGAAACGTGAGCAAATCGAATTATTTATAGATCAAAACAAAACGGAATGTACAATACAATTTTCAAGAACGCGAATCTCACATTATCCCAAAATTTCCATCGCCTGCGGATTTGCAGTGCAGAATTTTCTTTCTTTTGTTTTTACTTTCTAATGGCAACAATGATGATGGCAGACGATCAGGCGTCGTTCTTCTCCTGGGTGACGAGTTTTGGCTATCATGCGCGATAGTTTGAGATGAAAAAACATAAATTAGGAAGCATGGAATTCTCGTCAGTGGAGGTCAATGTTCTAAGATTACCTTTTTCTTCCGAGTTATACGGAGTAAGTGACCTTGACCGTCGAAGTTATCCCACTCTGGTAGACTGGTTACGCTAGTCCTTTCAGGTGAGGATCGGCACTCCCATAATTGAGGATAGAAAAAGTGCTCTGTCGGTAATTTTTTTTAAATTTTTTTTTTGCAGACGACTTATTAATAATCGGCAACCTGGCGGAGGAATGTTTTTGAAAACAGTGCGTGCAAAAATAGATTCGAAAGAAGAAATTTGTTATTGCTATTTTTTTTTTCAGAATAATTACCTGGTTGATTTAGTTCTGCTCTTCAAAACAAACATTTAAGTTTTCAAATAAATTTTATTAATTGCATATTTGAATCTCTATCAAGTGTATTCGACAGTGTGATGAAATAACAGTGTATAAAATTGCAGATTTTAGAGGGGATTTTCCTTTCTGAAATTATATTGTTATTTGATTTTTTAACTTTTATGTATATATACAAACGTTTATTGAAAATTAATTTTTGTAATCTTTCATTCACAAAAATTTTTTATAAAAAAGCTTTTGTTGAGAAGATTCATCGATACTCATAAACGTAGAAAAGCAATGTTTTGAAAATTCGAGCCAAATAAATTTTATAGAAAGTTTTTAATAAAGTCTCTCAATTCCTGTTTCATATTACAAGGTAAATGCTGATGGTATAATTGAAATTAAAATTCAACTCATTATTTGTTAGATACATTTATTAAAATAACAAAAATATTTATACGCTGCATTTTTTTTTATAATTGTAAGATTTTATGAATAAAAATCTTATTAATTGCAATTGCAGTAAGAAACATCGTGCAAAGACGCTGCTCCATTTTATTTCTACCAAGGTTTAAAGTTTTCACAATGACGTTATTTGACTTTCCATTGTCGAACTCGAAAGCAATGCGGGGTTTTGGCGACTGACCACGTAATTTTGAGCCTAGGTCAAGCGACGACGGTGATACTTTAGAAAGCACTCCACTCTCCAAGCTTCCATATTAGGCCAAAGTGAGGACTTTGAGCCCCAAAAGATTTAACATGCATCAGCTTCTTTACGAGGTGAGTCTTCAGTTGTTTCCGCCCTTGTTCGACATGACCAGACATGAATTTGAAGCCATAACCACTCAGTTACCATGACTACTACACATTGGTGAGATGTGGAGGTTTGGAGTGGAGGTTACCAGCTCAGGTATCATCCTCGTCTTTTGACCAAGGCTAAAAATTATGAAATCTATCGCCTGTGTTTCCGCCTATTTTTCCTGAGAGCAAAGATAATAATAAATAATCAATCAATCAGTATTAAAGATTTACAAAGCACAGAACTCATGGATCTAAAAGTTTCAACCTATGTCCTTTGTTCACTAGCTTCTATGCCAATAGTTCACTTGTTGTCTATGTTTCTATGTTCTCAGAACTCATTATGGATCTTAAGGGGACTTGGCACCCTTTGAGCAAACTTCTTTATTTACGTATTTAAAAATTATATTTTAGCATTTTATACAATGTTTCTTTTCAAGAAAATGTTACCAGATGAAAATTTTCATATATTATTCACACAATTTTAAAAATTTTAATTTTTTGAAGAAAATTCGGAAAATTTTAAAATCCTACTCCTTTTGTAAAAATTAATTTTTTGACCTGAAATTTTTTTATAATACTCTTATGGATGATCTGAACAACTTTAGGGATCGATTTTAGAATAACTTCATTCGTTTTCGAGAAAAAAAAATAAAATGTTGATATACAGGCTAAAAATCAACGAAAAAGCCAACATGTCTTACATTTTATTTTTTTTAAAAAAAAAAAAAAAAAAAAAGTATTCAGTTTATAGCAAAAACGGATCCCTAATTTTATTACATGCTTTATTTTCAACACGGAAGAAAAAAAATGGAAGTGATTGGTAAATAATTGTCGAAGGAGTAGTATTTTGAATGCACTAAGGTTTCGAAAAACACAAACTGAGAAAAACAGGTTTAAAGTTTATAATTCTGAAAAATAATTATTATAAGCTTAATTAAACTTAAAATACCACTTTAAGATATTAGTTATACCTTTTTCTTTAAAATAATTGCATTTTTATATTTTTTTCAACCCACACATTTTTATAAATGATCAACTTTTAGAGAGTACTAATTGCCCATGAAAATTCAAGAAAAATGTTAAAAAATTTTTTTTTCTGTCACGACAGAAATTTTATCTGTTTTTCTTCTTATAATATTAAAGTATTACATTTGTATGAAAAATATATCAGGAAGAAGAACTGAAATTATAAAATTATTAATATAAAATGCCTTAATTTAAAAATTTTACATGCACACATTTCACAAGGAAGAAAAAATTACATTATTGTATTGCCTCGGAAATATTCTGCTTTTAATACTACACATTCTTTTTTATAGTTATTATTTCTATTTCTAAAATAGATTTTTTTATCATAAAGCATTTTTTAGCTTTTTTTTCTAAAAAGGGGATGTGGCTGAATTGCCTAATTTGTTTTCAAAGGAAGTTTTAGTCAACTTCTAACTTTCCGACATGCACAAGTGATATATCAATCGAAAGATAATAATGCAAAGAATAAGATTAAATGAAAATAAAAAAAAAACGATAGGTTTGTGATTTTTAGGGTACCAAGTCCTCTTAAGCTTTCAATTTTTGTCCCATGTTCACTAGTAGTTTTTTTTATTTCATTTCTGACATGGATATGTAATAAACAATGGCGTGACGTACAATCCCACAACCCTCTCATGGCCGGGGAGCGGCAGAATTCCAGGAGGGACCAAAGCCAGATGTTAAGGTTTTGCAATCCTTTGTTGCAATACCACAACTTGACTTTTCAGGGGGGCTCTGATAGACTTTGTTTCGACACTGGTAATAAAGCATCGAAAGAGCGTCAATGTGATGTAACGGACACATAGATCTAGTACAGTTCCTATACCAATATGATTCATAATTTTTTTCTTTAATGAAAGGTATCCGACTACGTTCGGAATCGTAATTTTGCAAAAAAGTACAAACGAATATTTTTTATAGTATTTAGTATCACTTAGATAAGAATACACGCATAAAATTGTTTTGAGAAAAGGAATATTTTAGCAAAAAATGAACATAGAATTAGTTATTTTCACAACATTTTCCTTTTATGGAAAATGATTCTACACTGCTCAAAACAATTAGGGGAGCAAGCAGAAAAGTGAAGAAAACCGTGTGAGACAGCCACGTATTGGCATACAATGCATAGTACACACGTATCAATGCGCAATACAGAAAAAAGGCGTAAAAAAAATTTGGAATTAAGCTTTAATTCCTTGAAAATATGGAAGAAACATGAAAAGATGATTTAGGCCAACAATTTGGTTACATGTAAACGATAAAAAAAGGTACTGTTTAGACATGATGCATGAGTTTTAATAGGGCGTGTGGTCTCCTCGAACAGCTAAGACTACTGCACAACTGTTTGCCATGAATGTGATGTGATTATCGATCAGACTTTGGGGAATACTGTTCCACTCCTCAAGAAGTGCAATCTCCAAGTCTCGAACAGTAGCAGGCGGCCTTGGTCGCGCAGCAATGCGTCGTCCGAGCATGTCCCAAACATTCTCGATTGGATTCAGGACAGAAGAGCACGCTGGCCATTCCCTACGCTGTATTGTTTGAGCTTCAAGCATATTCTCCACCAGACGAGCTCTATGCGGTCGGGCATTATCATCCTGGAAAACAAAGGAATCTCCAATGGCTCCAGCGTAAGCGATGACATGAGGTCGAAGTATCTCGTCTGCATACCTTCGGCCCGTCAAAGTGCCATTCCGAATGATATGCAGGTCCGTACGTCCGCCTATGCTGATTCCACCCCATACCATCCAACCAGCTCTTCTGTATTGTGACCTTTCACGAACGAATGCGGGGTTATATCGAGTACCCCTGTCCCTCCATACAAGAACACGTCGGGTGTCACACTCTAGACTGAATCGGGACAGGTCTGTAAACAGCACTTGGCTCCAATGATGTTGCTCCCAATCTCGATGTTCAGCAGCCCATCTTCTTCGGGCCGCACCGTGGCATGGGGTCAACGGAATGCAGACCATTGGCCTACGTGCATAGATCCCTCCCTCATGAAGCCGATTACGTACTGTTTGGCTGGACACCCTTCGTCCTGTTGCCAAGAGCAACTGTCTTTGCAGCTGCGTGCGGCCTTCTCTGCTCTGTTTCGATGGGCTGTTAACTGTATATACCGGCCATCAGTTGATGTAGTGGCGCGTGGCCGACCTGCCCCTGGTCGACGTCTAACATTTCCTGTTTCTTGGAATCGATTCCACAGCCTTGCAACAACACTTTTGGCGACTCCAACAGCGTCCACGACACTATGTTGTGTTTGCCCAGATTCCAGTCTGCCTATAACACACCATGCCATGGATTCCGGTAAAATCACGTTGTTGAGATATTCTCAAGTAACCTTGTCTCAAAAAAAAAAAAAATACTGCGCAATCGAATTTAACAGTTACGGCAATAAAACAGACGTTTCTGCAACATCCCGATTTCTGCCCTTATCTCCTTTTTTCTGGTTTTTTACGTCATGAACTTTGATTTGCATATAAAGTTTTCTTCTTCCGTTTCCTGGTAGGCTTTACATTATGGATGATTCATTTTATGTTACTTATTGGTATACATCTGTGCTTACTTTTGTTAAAATCATGTGCTCCCCTAATTGTTTTGAGCAGTGTATAATAATGATATTTTGCCTATATGTACTTCAGACATCTGTACACAACCTGAACTAGAATTTTTGAAATATGTATCTTAGAAGTGGATTTATCCATATTTTAATATATCAGAGAGGAGAAATTTTAGCAAAAAAAGCACCCATAATTATTTTAATTGGTAGTAACTCTAAAAATAACGTGAATTTTTCAAAAACCCTAGTTTGTGCTCTCTGGAGATGTCTTGGCTGTATATATAACCAAAATATTATTATTATAGATTCATTTTTCATAAAAGGTGAATGTTTTGAAAATAGGTAATACTAAGTTTTGCCAAAATAATGCATTTAAGTAATTTTTTATTGAAATAATATTCTCAACACAATTTTATCAAGTATTCTAATCTAAGTGACACTAAATATTAAAAAAATATTCGTTTGTACGCTTTTGCAAAATCACGAGTCCGAACGTAGTCGGATACCTTAAGTTATCCTTAAGGTATCCGACTAACCTAAAATCATGATTATTTTCAAAAATTGACAATTTTTTTTTGATTTTATTTTATAGACCATTTTATTAGCTTGATAAAAATACCAAGCTTTTTAATGTCCATTCACTAGAACAAAAACTACAAGTGTTTTAATAAAAGAAGATGCCATAGCTTTACACAAGATGTCAAACATTAAAATGCGTTTTACTCGAAATGTGTTTTTTTTTGAAAAACTCAAACGGGGACAGTGATTGCTCAAAAAGTTCTGAAGATAATTTGCTGAAATTTTTTGAGAATGTTTTGTATAACAGTAGAAGTGTTTTGACTTTCAGATTTATCAATCATTGTTTTATTTCAAAATTTACAGTCCTTTATGTGAATATAATTACTGTTTTTTTAAGAAATTTCATATAGTCACTAAGATAGAGTGCTCTACTTTTTGTGAAAATAAAAATATTTATTATCCTGAAGGTCATTTCAAACATGAATAACAAAGTAACACATTAAAATTGAAAAATTGAGAATTTGTTCAAACACTTTTTGTACAGAGCGGGCCCAGTTTATGTAATTTTTTGTACATTTTCACCAGTTTTTTCCCATTTTAATAATAATAAATTTTTTTCTAATTTCAATTTTAGGAATATTTCCTTAAAATATACTAAATAAACCTAAAAAATCACAAAAAAATCCCCATATCTTCATTTTTTCAGAAAAAAGGTGTCGCAAGTATAGTCGGATACCTTAATTGGTTAAACTAACAATGAAGTTCCTTATCTAATGGTATCATAATTCAAAAGTAAGTGTATTCTTTGTAGAAAATATTTTTTTTGTTATAAAAAAGACAATATATATGAAATTTTATGAAGAGGGAAAGAGAAAACACAGAATTTTCTAATTCGAGTGTAATAAATTATACATTTCGAAATACTTTCGCTTTTTGAACAATGAAGTACCACATAACAATAATAATAATTGTAAGAGTAAAAATGTTGAGAATTGAAATTTTAACAGATTACTCTTAAGAACACTATCTATTAATTCTAAAAACAATAGGAGTTTGGAGATTTCTTGCATAAATGGTTTAACACCTCTCTTAGTTCAAGAGTCTGCAAAATAATTAGACTCTAAACTTCGATACAGGTGTTTTTTTTTGTTTAAGCGCGAAATGAAAAAAGTTTTTATTTAATTATTTTTATTTTTTAAACGAATAAAAATTCACATTATTAGAATGTGAAAAAAAAAGAAAACTAAGCCGGCACACACACACACAATGATTTCTTATCGTTCAAGTACAGATTACCTTAGAATTACGGAAGTATAATTGATATATATATTTCCGGTTCTCTTTCTCTTTTTGCTTGATTGAATTTCGAAAATTCGGAAGGTTGCAGATTTTCTTCTCCTGTGTTCATTACTTCTTAATTTAAATTTCTTTTCAATTCATCGAATTTTAATATATTTATGTGTAAAATACTACCTAATGTTTTTTTATAAGTAGAGCTGCATCTTCGCTTACAAATAACTAAAGAGTGTTTTTTTCCCCAGGTATAGAAGTTTAAGTTGGCATTACTTTCCAAGATGGTGACCGATTTAACAGCTGTCAAGTGATATATTCTCAGTTTGGTTTGGCAATTCATCAAAACGATCATCAAGCAAGGCGTAGATTCGTCGAATGGGCCCAAAACGAGATTGCCGTTGTTCCCGATTTTCATAAGCGAATTTTGTTTAGCGATGAAGCGCACTTCTGGTTGAATGGCTACGTCAACAAACAAAACTGCCGCATTTGGAGTGAAGCTAATCCACAAGTGTATGTCGAAACACCGTTACATCCAGAAAAACTGACAGTTTGGTGCGCTTTATGGGCTGGTGGAATCATTGGTCCGTACTTCTTCAAAAACGATGAAGGCCACAACGTTACAGTCAATGGAGATCGGTATAGAGCCATGATTACTAACTTTTTCATTCCTGAATTGAACAATCATGATGTCCAGGAGCTGTGGTTCCAACAAGACGGCGCAACATGTCACACAGCTCGTGCCACAATCGATTTATTGAAAGACACGTTTGGTGACCGCCTAATTTCACGTTTTGGACCTGTGAATTGGCCTCCAAGATCTTGTGATTTAACACCGCTAGACTATTTTCTGTGGGGCTATGTAAAGTAATTGGTCTGTGCGGATAAGCCACAAACGCTTGACCATTTGGAAGACAACATTCGCCATGTTATTGCCGATATACGGCCACAAATGTTGGAAAAAGTCATCGAAAATTGGACGTCCAGATTGGACTACATCCGAGCCAGCCGTGGCAGTCATATGCCAGAAATCATATTTAAAATGTAATGCCACAAGATTATCTTTCGAATAAAAAAAATTCATGTCAATCGAATCGTTGTTTTATTGCAATTTAAAGTTCTATACCTCTAAAAAAACACCCTTTATTTATGTGTAAAGTACTACCCAATGTTTTTTTAAGTAGAGCTGCATCTTCGCTTACAAATAACTAGTATACACTCTATTAGTGTTGGAAACTCTGAAGTTTCCTCGGAATCCCAATACGTATTCATATTGACAATGATTCCATCAAAGTATGCAATGTCGGAATATTTATTTTTAGTTGTAAAACTATCATTTTCTTTGGTCAAGACCTTCACAAAAAAAAATCATACTATTCCTTTATAGCCTAAAGATTGTCACAGGGACTGATACCAATATTTTTTGAAAACATTAATAGTGTGCACGAATGATCCTGTTCTTGCAACCAATTTTGCACAATTTGAACTTGATGAACTCTTGAAAAATTCCATCGCATTCAGACAAGAAGGAATTTGTTGAAGGAATAAGATGGTTGCGCTTTATACATACTCATTAGTTCATTTTATTGATGCATACTGTGTTGCTGAACTACGTCCCAACCAATAGAAATACTCTCGTATCAAAACTTTTCTCCCAGAAGCTTGTGAAGGTGTTTTTTTAGAGGTACAGAACTTTAAATTGCAATAAAACAACGATGTATTATTATTCGAAAGATAATCTTGTGGCATTACATTTTGAGTATGATTTCTGGCATAGGACTGCCACGGCTGGCTCGGATGTAGTCCAATCTGGACGTCCAATTTTCGATGACTTTTTCCAACATTTGTGGCCGTATATCGGCAATAACACGGCGAATGTTGTCTTCTGATGGGAGGTCGCCGGTCCCTAAGGATTGCAACTGTAGTTTTTACATCTGCCCTGTTGTTGTTTACAACAAATGGAATTTGGTGAATGCGTCTCTTACCCCACCGAAAAGGGTGACGCGTTCTCACGCCTGGAAGGGGGCATTGTTCTCATAAATTACATCACGGTATAGGGAGTGTCATTGGGGATTTCCCGCGCTTGGGGGATGTCATTGACCGTGAGAGGATATCCTTCCACTGACTCTAGACCAATCAGATAAATTGATTGAGTTTCTGTAAATAATCCGCTCCAGAATACAGGAGAAAACTGCCGCGGAATAAAAGCGGATGCACCCCGAATTGACAATCTCTCGGAGGCTTTTTTCTCACACCCACTTGGTCTGACACGTCCCTTCCAATTAGTGGACTCCCGGCAGCGCCATGACTCCTCTCACTCGATCTCTATCAGTTAAGTAAAGTTGTTATGTATCTCTTTAGGCTTTAACGTAATTTCAATCTTATTGTTTTAAAAAATAAATTAATAATTATTTAAAGAATGTCTTTTGATTTAGCGTACAGTTTATTTGTCTTTAAAAGATCTAATGTTTAAACTTAAGCTATAGTGTGACGCCAACAGAAGAATAGAACCGGGTTTTATTTAAAATGGATCTAACGAAATAAATTAATCAATTTAACTTAAGTTAAATCGGCGTCGCATTACTTCCAAATGGTCAAGCGTTTGTGGCTTACCCGCATAGACCAATGACTTTACATAGCCCCACAGAAAATAGTCTAGCGGTGTTAAATCACAAGATCTTGGAGGCCAATTCACAGGTCCAAAACGTGAAATTAGGCGGTCACCAAACGTGTCTTTCAATAAATCGATTGTGGCACGAGCTGTGTGACATGTTGCGCCGTCTTGTTGGAACCACAGCTCCTGGACATCATGATTGTTCAATTCAGGAATGAAAAAGTTAGTAATCATGGCTCTATACCAATTACCATTGACTGTAACGTTGTGGCCTTCATCGTTTTTGAAGAAGTACGGACCAATGATTCCACCAGCCCATAAAGCGCACCAAACCATCAGTTTTTCTGGATGTAACGGTGTTTCGACATACACTTGTGGATTAGATTCACTCCAAATGCGGCAGTTTTGTTTGTTGACGTAGCCATTCAACCAGAAGTGCGCTTCATCGCTAAACAAAATTCGCTTATGAAAATCGGGAACAACGTTAATCTCGTTTTGGGCCCATTCGACGAATCTACGCCTTGCTTGATGATCATTTTGATGAATTGACAAACTAAACTGAGAATATATCACTTGACAGCTGTTAAATCGGTCGCCATCTTGGAAAGTAATGCCAACTTAAACTTCTATACCTGCAAAAAACTTTTTTACTATGGATATAGTATTCAATTGGTGAAATGTTTCTCATTTGTTTTTTTTCTGATACTATTATCATGTTATTGTTATAGACTTTGTGTAGCTTTAAAACGTGCGGCATTAATAAGAAATCAAATCAATCGACCTTTATGTTGGAAAAGAGTAAATCTTTACTCATCTGATCACATGATTTGATTGTCATCTCGTACAAGGCAGAAGTAAAACTCATCAGTGAAAGCCTCTCGATGTCCCTAAATGGTCTGTGTCTATCTGGCACAACTCCATTATACTCTTTGATGACGACGTTATAGACAGCCGTTTTAAATAATTCATTCGAGTTCAGTGCTACATCGTGAAGCCATCGACAAATGCTACGATTATTTATGAAATAACTGATTCACAATAAAAAACGACTAAACCAACACAACAGGGGGAGTGGAAATAAATTTGCAGCATTGTTAGAGTCTTTTTATGACCTCGCATGCCTTGTGATCGAAAGCTACCTTTTTCGCGACATAAGCTCAAACGCCTGAGGTTTTGAATATTTGCATCTCCAAAGCAGATTATATTTCTCTATATTTCAATTATTCATATCAACTTCTTCTGAGTACACCTTTTTTTTAGGCTCCAATGATTGAATAACTGGAGCTCCAGCTCCAACTGATGAGGCAATATGAACAATTGTCAGAGCTCGAGAAGGGGAATATCATAGGGATTATGGAAAAGAGGTGGTCAACACAATGGCACCTAGGCCGTTCTGACCTTACTGTGATGAGATTTTGGGACCAATGGACAAGACAGAGGTCAGTTACACGTTGACCAGGCTCATGAAGCACCTGGTAAACAACTAGTCCAAAATACCATTATATCATAGGACACCTAGACAGGGCTCTAACTGTCTCAGTGTCCACCATCCATACATGGACAGCATCTTCTATACGGGACTCTGTGTTATTCTATACAATCGCCAGGCACCTGACTGAAGGATAGTTGCTACCGTTTCTGCCAATGGCAACCCCTCACTGTCAGCTCCGTTTGAAGTGGTGTAGCGCTCAAAGGGATTGAACTGTAACCGAATGGAATCAGGTCGTTTTAAATGACGAATCGAGATTCAATTTGGGCAATGATGACAAATGTGTAAGTGTGTAGAGGACCCTCGATGAAGGTCTCAATCCTGCCTTCGTTATACAGAGACACATCACTCCAATTGAGACGAATCTTTACGGAACCTTTCCACTAATATTCTTAAGCGTCTTTGGGGATTGTAAATTCGCGTATATTTCCAATCAACTCTAAAAGGAGAAAACGGGATATGTAAAGTAGATAGGGTATTTAAGTAGAGCGTTGTAAGTTCGCTGAGATGAAGGCTATTGAGCCAGCAGCAGTAATGACAAAGTTTATAGGATTCAATTGGATTACGATAGTGGAACATTACTGTTAGTACTTAGCGAAGGAACCTTAGGAAGTTAATATACCTGAAGATATCAAAGTACTACTAGGTGATATATTCTAGTTTAATACCGCTTACCACTAGCGTTAGTTTAATAAATTTAGTTTAAGTTAATGAAAGCTAATAATTCAAGGTGCGTGTATTTCTCAGACCTCTTATTCCGGTAAACCTTATTGATATTGCGCGTAGTTATTGATTATTTTCCTATTTCATAATTTAATTTAATATTAAAGGTAAATCCCTTTTGACGTAGACATAAAGCCTACTATTTGTTATTAGATTTTTGATATTTGAACAAGTGAATAAATATAAGTTATTATTATACAAATGGCGTCTGGTCATTCTTTGCCTCAAATTAATCTTAGTGTCAAGGGTGGGACCCAGGGGGGTTCCCACACAATAACTGGAGTGATGGTATGGAGTGTCATCACATACGAAGCACAGTTACCCCTAATATGGATCCACGGCACCATGGCAGCCTAAAGGTACATTTAAGGCATTCTTCAGTCACGTGCATTACCACTCTTGGCAGGGCTCCAAGAGCCATTTTGTGACGAATCTGTACGGAAACTTTCTACCAATCTTCTTAGGCGTCTTTTTGGGGGAATATAAATTCGCGTTTATTTCCAATCAACTCCAAAAAGATGAACTGGATATTCAAATGAGATAAGGTATTTAAGTCGAGCGTTGTGAGATAGCAAGGTAGATGAAGGAAGGCTATTGAGCCAGCAACTTTAAACGCATTTTTAGAAGATTCAAGGAGATTAGATTCGTGAAGACGTCGTGCTGCTAGACGTACCAGAAAGCTGATATAAGCCAGCGGTAAATATAATTTACGTACGCTTAAAATAAGCGTCAGTTTAAGCGACTTAGTTAAAGTTAATGAAAGTTAAGAATTCGAGTACGTGTATTTCTCGGATCACCTAATTCGGTAGACCTTACTTGATCTTGAGCTTAATTATTAATTAATTGCATTATTACTAATTTAATTTAATATAAAAGTAAATCCCTTTAAGGGACGTAACATAATAGTACTATATGTTATCAGAGATTTTTTTGAGAAAATTATAATAAATAAATATTATTATTATTCAAAATGGCTCTTAATGGTTCTTTGCCTCAAATTAATCTTGGTGTTCAAGGTGAAACCCAGGGGGGTTTCCACAATTTTTCAATAGAATACTCACCCATACACAGCAAAGGTTCCACAGGATTACCTCCACCTCATTTCTTCCCTGTTCTTCCCTGCTTGATCCTCAGATTTGTCACCCATCGAGCATATCTGGTATTATTTAGGACTGCAAGTCGGACAGCCTACGAGTTTGATTGAATTGAAGGCCAGTTTACAGCAATTTTGTAACGAGTACAGATTGAATGTCTGACTAATTTTGTAAAGTTTTTTTTAATGGGGCTGCAAATTGGTATTTTTAACCTTTGCAGACCCAGGAGCTGATATCACTTTTTAGCTCGACACCATATAGGCCAGGGGTGGCGAACCTTCATGGATCAATGTGCCATTTTTTCTAAAGAAGTGCTTAATGAGGTATAGACGTGCCGTCAAATAATTTTGACTTAGGATAAGTGGTCAAAACTCGTTATTTACTACGAAAAAATACCTTTTGCAATGCATAGTTCTAAATGTTTTAGTGTTATACGTGGAATTCAAATTAAAGTAACATTAGAGTGACTTCTGTTGTTGCAGATTGGATGATAAATAACATATATTAAGATTGTCAGATGTTGCTTTTAGTAGAATGCATGTTGAATTGGAGTCATCTGCCCCCCCATAAATGGTTTCTAAATAATTAATTATTTTTGCAGTGGTTCATTTTTTTGACAAGAGGATTTGTAATTTGCTTCAAAATGACGTTTTACAGACGATGTTTTGCATACTACTGTTCCAGAAACATAAAATACACATCACTTTGTAGCCTTTACTAATAATGCCATGTTTCTAGATTCACCAAGTTTGAAATTCTTTGTTACACTTACTATCTTGCCCTTTTTATTCTTTTGTTAAACTAGCCATGTTAAAAATAACATTTAAAAATCGTAAATATAACACAAATAAACTTTAAACTACAATAGTTTCAACGAAATCGACTATGTTATGCGTAGACAAATTTTACATCATAAGCAACTGTAGTCCACGACGTAACTAAGGCAAGACAATAACAAACGAGTGTGCTCCCGGCCGCATTTGTTCGTAACACTTCACTGTGAACCTTGTTATTTTGAAATAAAATGCAAACCATTTTAATTGCTGGCGTGCCCAAAATATTTTGTCGCATGCCATTGATGGTACGCGTGCCACTGGTTCGCCATCCCTGATATAGGCGATACCAATTGGAGGTACTTGAGCTCTGACGATGCAAATCTGTACTAGGATTTAATTTTGCCGAGAGCACCCAAGACAAGCAGACACTAGACATCTTTTACATGCCGTATAATCATACGAATGGGTGCTGTCGATTTTCTGCATCATGAAAATCCTCCGACTTGGAAAGAAGAACCTGATATTTTGCATTTGTAATGTGAATAACAAAAAAATTAATATATTTAACATATAAATCATTAATTACACTATTATCTTATAGAAAAGTATATTATTAAGCAATTCTGTTTAATATGTATTACATTTTTAAAATCCTAAATCTCTACTATATAAGCTTTTTTGAAAAATTTTATTGTCCTATTTTAGATTAAAATACAAAAATAGAAAATTATTCATTAGTTTTAAAATTGCTTTTAAGAATCGTTTTTAAGCATATCACAAATTTCACGAATGGATATAATTTCAGTTATTATCATTATTTGCTTAGAATTGTAATCGTGTATTCTAGCAGAACTCGTATCAGATTTTAGAATATTTCTATATTAGAATTAACTGGAAGAAACTTAATACTCTCCTTATCAACCATTTTAACTTATTTCAAGTCGTTTTCTGGCTTTTATGATGAAAAAAAAATATTTATATTAACTTTCATAGCTTCTAGAAACTATTATTACTGTGGATCAAATTTTTCATGTTCCATTTTTGTAGAAAGTTTTCATTCCACTTCAGCAGGAAAATAAGAAAACCTCAGCTAAAAACTATCGGATTGTAGTATTTCATAAGAAAATTCGAAAAGTTTCGTAATTGTTTTCCTGAAAGATATCTTATGTGTCTCATGAGATTCTCAAAACAATCAATATCCAATTTACAGATATTCTCCTATCACACTGTGGACAGTCCAGCCCCTGATCCGATAGAATTTTTTCAATACACTGACAGTACATTGAAAAATAACTCACTGGGAAACATTATTTTAAAAATGGAACAAAACAAGATAATAGAACGTTGAAGAATAATTTTTTATTTTTTGATAAATATACAACTGTATTTTCACATATCAACTTCTTTGACTCATCCGGCTCAGAAATCGGTACCATTAGTAGTTTTTTGGCTAATGTCAACAGGTATATGAATCCAAGAAATACAACAAATAAATGAGAAACTGAAATCAAGATATTTCCTCTTTATTGTTCCCAAAAGACTACTTAAATTTTTTAAATAAGAAGTTTGTAAGAAATATTATTATTATGGTATATTCACTCATCATGGATGAAGAAAAAATTGTGCAACTCCAGAGATTTCTTTTTTACAAGATTCGTTTATAATGGATAATTTTGCAATTTTTCTCGTATTTTTTTAGTTAAGGTAATTAAAATAGTTACTCTTCGCCAAATCGCCAGTCTTAAGCCTTTGTAGTGTTTATAATAAAATGAATGATTTATTATTGAGCGCAATATTTAATTAAGCACATTAATGAAAAATTATTATAAGTTATGGTATCAATAATTAAAATTACCAGTTTATTATTAAATGAATCAGTGAATAAATTAGTACCTTGTATTAACAATTAAAATGATTCATTAAATATTAAGTACGAGTACATTATTAATTAATTATGAATATTAAAATAGTAAATAAATTTTGAAATAAGATATTTCGTACATTCTGTGTTTGTTGTTCAGTCAGAAATTAATACTAAAAAATCAATTTTGTTAAATTAACACAAATTTAAACTTTTTGTTAATATTTATTTTAGACACTAGATAAATATTATTTCTTTCCATTTTTCATAAAGGTTTTTCTATTTCTGTTTTTTAAACTAGGTTTTTTATCATTTATATTCCACCTATTTGACATTGTGGCATTCAAAATGGTTTTTTTTTCAAGTAAACACTATAAAAACCCCCGTCTTTACATATTACAGTTTTATCAGCATTACTGTATCAACATATAGCTAATTTTTTCTAAGTTCAAATTCTGAAATAAAGTTTTAACATAAAAGTGACACAACAAAAAGGAGTAATAAAAATAGGATGTAAATATATATGTATTTTGAAAACGAAACTCTAACAGTTTAGAAACCCATGGGAATTGAACGTTTCATTCCGGAAATACAGCTATGAAAGAGAAAAAAAGAACCTGTATAATGCGTTGGCACACCCAACTTTGGTCATGACGTAAGTTATCTGGCTGAGGATTGATTCGTAAGTTGATGGAGATTACTTGACATAATTATATGTTCCAATTATCGAAATAGATCAGCATTATCCAGGAACGTAAGAGACATCTGATAATCACGACTCAAACCTGCTATATTATTGATCTGGCGATTGGTCCAGTCAAGGAAACGTAGGTGAAGTCCGAAATCGAACAGTAGAGAGGTGTACCATGTGCCTTATCCTATTGAGATGTAAGCTCAAAAGCCCGTGAAAGAAAGAGAAACATTACGAAGAGAGGAATATCTTCGATGTATCACCGTGCTTATAAGGGTATCGCGAATTACAACAAAATGGTCCGGCTATCGAATGAAATGTCCACTCCCTACATCATAACTCTTGGGTTTCAGGCTATGTGATAGGCGACAGTCAGGGAAATATCTCATCTGTGTCTTTGATGTTTCCAGACATGTCTTCGATGATGATCAGGGCTAAATTCGAAGCGAGATTCATCACTAAAAATAATTCTATTCCAACCTGTAATATCCCAAGGGAACGTTTCCACATCACCCTTAAACATGTCTGGCAGTATGTAATAATGAGGGATAGTCGAGGGAATGGCTTTCGTAAGCTCAGCGTTCTTTCGCTGATCACCTATTGATGGTCATTGCAGTCATTGTGTCCTGGTTGAGAGGATGCTTCAGGGACTGGAAATATCAATAGGATGAACGTACTTTCCTCGGTTTTGTCGAGCGTCCTTAAACTGTCTTTTAGGGGCAGAATACATAGCTGGATAAATGGATTGACGTTGAAGTCGAATTACAAGGGATGTGGCGAGCATCACTTTATAATGGAAGAGAAAAAATAATTTTTGTTTTTCAAGACATTTGATATGGAAATCCCTTTCTTACATAAGATCATAGCAGTAACTGAGTAGAAATATATAAACTTTCAGACTAAACCAATGAAATATTAAAATATGTCTGCACAATAATTCAAATGAACTATTAGCTATTCTCTCCATATGATTTTAATTAACATCGAAATCTGAAGAAACAGGAGGCTAACATCACGGAAGCACGGTCAAATGACGAGGATGACACTTGAACTGGAGCTACCCTGTCCAAATTTCCATACCATGCAAACGGGAGCATTTTGAGCCTAGATAGATTTATGGCGCATCAGCCCTCTTCATGATGAATCTTTCGTGGTATTAGGTCTCGAACATGTGATTGGACAACATCTGTTACGAGATCGTGATCATGGCCTCTCAGCCACATACACACACATATATATCTAACTATATATGTATAGGTCGGTTATTAGGGAACTTGTTCAGTATATTTTAATTTTATTTTTTATTTTATAATCGGATGGGTTAATCATACCTCTCTTCGTGGGTCAATCCTATTATTCAGTGCTCTACTTCGAAAAGTGAATAACTTGTTAATGACAATGAAGAATAAATAAGAAATTGTGTGTGTGTGATTTCTTTTTCAAATCTGAAGAGATGTGAAGAAATAGCACGTTGACTTAAAAAAAATCTCTCTAAATCGACACAAGGGGTTGTAGACAATACTAACACTTGAATGCCTAATTGCTTTCTCAATAACCATACCATGTAAAATTTTGTCAAATAATTATATTTAAAATACAGCCGTAGAGCTCCCTTCCCATCATTCTACATAACGATTAGTTGTGAAATTGAGATTCAAACAGGAATCCTTCAGCCATTAATGTACAACCCCATATTGGTATTAAATTTCCTGCCTGTAACCTCCCTTTGCTTAAATTTCTCACAAAGACTTTGACATCCTCTAAAGCTGGGGTGGACATTAAGTCGATCGCGATCGACCGGGGGACCGCCAAGACATTTTGAGGTGACCGCCTTCACGAAGACCTAATAATCATTCGATCGTACGCGAAGGTCTAGAAATACCTCATTTATTCAAATCTAAGCCGTGTTCCAAATTCTCAACAAGATTTTATGAAAATTGAAAAATAGTCTAAAACGGTTTATCGATATCCAATTTTATGAAATTAAAATAAATTTAAAAGGAAAACTAATAAGAAGTGAATAATCAGTGATTTTATCAGTATTATAAACTTTTAAGCACATACATGAAACTGTAATTGCTCTAAATATCCCATCCAACAAATTTTTTCCCTTCGATTCTAAGCCGTGCCCAATTTTTAGTAGCATTAACATTGATGGAAAAGTGTGGCTTAGATTAGAGTAAATACGGTATTTTAAAAATACGGAGGAAAAAATCGAATCCTAAGAGGAAATTCCGTTGAATAGAAAATGCACTTCGCTAATTGGAGGTTATTTTACGAAGAAAATCGTAAAATGTTATTGGTTTCAGAAAAAAGTTTGCCAAATATAGAGAATTTCGTACAATGGAGGTCCGACTGTATTGTATACTTTCTATGAGTTCACCACACCTACGCCACTGGGTGGAGCGCATCACCTTGAAAAAAATTAAAAGTAGCCCGATATGAAAAGTCTGCCCGCCACTGCTCTAGAGGGTAGAACAATATTCAGTGATTGTCAAGCTTCGGTACTGTATGGACGACGGAGCATGTAGCTCCGACCCTTTTAATTCTTTTCTAAATGTTTGTCCTCTAGTTATGTATGTAAATGATTGTTTGTTAAGTAAAAGTGTTTTAATTAACTTGTGGACTTATTTAAGAACCCCTTGCCCGCGTGGTTCCTTTACTATACACTGGGTCACCCCTTATAATTTGACGATCAACGTGATATTTACCTTTAGAAGCTTGGCCGTTGCTCCTTATTAACTTTCAGGTTAACTGCAAATGTTCAGTTCTCACTCGTAGAATAATCAGATAATAAATTGGATCTGTCTTTTTTTTTGGATTAATCTTCGACTGAAGAACAAGTAAAGCTTTTGATCTTGAATTTTCTTTAACCCGTTCAGGACCGGGTGATTTTTCCTGTTAAGCCTAACTTCATTTAAAAATTCATATGAAATCATTACTATAATAAAATATGCCGCAATCTGTGTCGTTTATAATCATTCCAAATTCCATAAGTTCCAAATTAAGATCTCACCGGTATGATCCCTGGCCTCAGAATGGGCAAAACGCAATCTCACGTACGATATCGTGTTCTCTGAAGTGATCACATCTATGTGATAATGGTCCTGAACGCGTTAATTTACTAGTGGACTTAGTTAAGATCCCCTTCCCCGCGTGTCTCTTTATTATACATTGAGTCACCCCTTATATATGTAGTCGTTTCATCCGATTCCAAGCTACCGAGATCAACCTGTTCCACAAAATGCTCCAATATCGTTTTAAAAACAGATTATTTATTTATTAATATAAGAATTCAAATAATTATGAGTTCAGTCTTTTTATATTATGGCTAGGAGGAATATTTCATTAAAAAATAATTTAAATACTGTAACTCTGTAACTATTAGGTAGTCATGTATAATGGTTTCAAGGGGATAAACTATTTTATCAGGACTCTGATTCATTGACTTACAACATTTTGAGGTAACTTTCAAAGCTATTTAGCGATGCATTTTCTAAATATATCTTTCGATGATGTCGATGCTGAGCTGTCGTGTACAATGTTTTGCTTAGTGGATTCTTTTTTCTCTTACCGTACCAACTTTATGAACGTTATCTGATTTTTACTTTCGCAAAACGTTTATTTCAGAAATCATGAAAAAGCAATATTTGATGGGTTTTTTTCCCCAGTAGAAAACTACCTAGAAAAATCTCACGAAATAATCAATAAACTAGCAAGGCTAAGAGAAAATAACCGTTACAAGGAATTTACTATTATCAGAATGATCATAGTTACTTTTGAGAACTAATAGAGGAAATTGACAGAAAATGGTTTTATTTAAAGTTTTACTGAGCACAACTTTTGATGAAAATTAAAGTTGAACTTTAAAAGTAGTGGTGCATATTTATCGTATACTATGGAATTAAAGTATATGAATGCATACGTGCGCGCGCTCAAAAACATTCATACATATATATCTACGGGTCTGGACCCCCCTCCCAGCCCTGACTTTTATTTCGATTTATTGTAATCCTACGTATATAGTACGTAAAATTTATTTAAGTATTTGCTGATAATAATTTATTTTATTAATTAATACGAATTAGTTATTCAATAATTCATTTTTTACTGTTTTTGATTTCAGTTAATCAACAAAATCAAAGAAGTATGTTTGACCCCGTATTGAAAATGGTAGACTCTCTACCATTCCTCCCCCCCCTCCTGAAAAATTCCTGTGTGCCCCACTGGTGTCAAAACATGACGTATTGCTGAGCTGTTAAATCGTTTTTAAAAAGAATACTGTTTCATTTAGATATTTAGCTTTCTGGCTTAGGTATGTGAATTAATTTTTTTTCTTGGTATTTTGTACTTGATATTTGGCATTAGTGTTCCTTAGTTTTAATATTTTTATTATTTTTTTATAGTTTTATAATTATTATCTTTAGCATTACTGGAATCTTATTCTTACACTATTTTCTCGTCCTTGCAGCTCAGTGGTATAGGCAAATATAGGGGAAGATTGGCTGGCCTTTAAATTATTTTTAACCCTGTAACAAGCTCTATTCGGGGTTCTTCTACAAATCCTCTTGAGGAAACTATTCTTTAACTGAGATTTCAGCTTAAAAACTTCTTTCTTTAGAGATGACTTGGTTTTATGCAAATGTAACTATTATATAAAACTTGACGTTTGGGTGTGTGAGGTTAATCGTGAAATCTAAGAATAATAGAAAGTGAATTACGACTGGGAAGTCGCGCCGGCCTGAAATTAATATTCGTCTTAGAATCCACGGGAAATTGTGGAAGGAAATAGCATTGGAGCTGAGCCGAGCCATCGTGGTTCAAGAGGGATTGTCCTCAGGAGCTCCGACTTAAGCGAAGTTATATTGAATAATCTCTTATAAGTTAGATTAAGTATTAGGATTTAAAATTGCTTCCAGAGTTCAGCAATAGAAAGTTGTATACCATTCATTAATTGTTAAAGCTAAACTAAAAAAGTAGACATTCTTAAGACTATGTCTACCGCCCATCCGGTATTGTGGTTAGTGACGCTGACTGCGGTGCCGTGGGACCTGGGTTCGAATCCCGGAGAAGGCATGGATGTCTGTAAATGTATAGTGCCTTCGCGACATGACGGTACTCTAAAATTGCCGTCTAGCCGCAAGTCCTCTGGTGAGGTTGGTGAAAGGGGAAGTGAGGTGGGAGGCCTCTGACCTCCCCCACAGAGTTTTCCCTCAAAATTGAGGTGGAACAAAGCCAAATCGTACTGTATGGTGCTCAAAGCTAAGGCTAACGACATGCGTACAACAAGCCCTTTGCCAAACGATGAATTTCGTGGGCCAATGCGAATATTTTAGCTCAATACATAATCAATAAACAACTTTGGTGAATACGAATTTCTTACAACAGTACTTGGGTAACCGAAAACGGAAGAAGTATTTCCCTAACTCTTAGACGAGAATACATGATGCAAAAGGAAAGACTGCAATTTCGTCTTTCGTCTACACTCGTTAATCTATTACATGATTAAAAGCAAAACAATTTAAAGCAGAAATTTTCATTCATACCATAGATTAATATTGATTATATGAATTGCTAAAAACGATTGGTTCTATTTCATAAAACAATAAATTAATTGGGGGGAAAATGAATTATATTAAAAATTAGTTTATCTGTTCAGGATAAGTAGTTAAAAATATCACTGCAGAACCCTAAGGATAAGAAATAAACTTTCGTTTTTTTTAACATTTTAAGATCCTTTTTAGTCACAGTTTTTAAAGAGTATTTTACATTTTAACAGAAAAATTATATTCTGTTAGATACTTTATATCAGATCTATACAGTTCCCTCCTTTTCCATTGAAAATCTCTCTAATAGTTTTCTTAGCTTATTTTTTTGTCGCTTTCATATAAAGATAAAGAAAAAAATTTATAACCTGCTAATGCATTTTACAGCTTCATTATAAAATTATTTTCAATTTTTTTTTTTTAAAAAAAATCTCTTTGTAACTTCATTATTTTATGAAGACCTCGTAAATTTTTTTAAAAAAATTCGTTTTATACTTTTTTATATTACTATTACTGTAACGAATATTCAGAAGGTTTGTCGTTAGAGAGACTAGATCGTCGAGAATATTCCTTCAAACCTATCACTATATTGGTTAACAAAGGTGGTATGAAGCAAATAAAGTTCAACAAAATAAATACTGAAAATCCCTTCTACTGTAAAAGAAGCTACATTATGTGGCTAATAAAAGATCAATAAATTAGTTTTTCACGGAATTTCATATCCTTTTAAGACCACCAAGAAACTGTATTTTATCTTAATGCTTTTCGCGCGAATGAATTTACTTCCAGGTTGAAACGAGATAAACATTCACTTACAAATTGGCCCCTAATAATTCAACATGATAAGAAAGATGGGTTTTTTTTTTTTTTTTTTTTACTAATTGAAATCTCGACTGCTTTGACTCAGTGGAGGTCCTTTTATGAACAGATGGTGCAAAGGATTTACACGCTTTTATCTCCGACACCTCTTTTCTTAACTTCGGGAATACTTTTTGTAAATTAATTTCTTGTTGTGGCGCCATCTATAAGCGGAAACTAAAACTACAGATATTCTTTCCCCGAACCGTCCTTTTTCTGTCACTAAAGAATTGAAATGAACAGAAAACATTTCACCGGATTGTAAAAATATTTATTACTTCACCAAAAGGGGGGAAAAAAATTAAAAATATTTCATTTTTTGTGTTTTTTATTTCTGTTTCTGTGAATATGTTTTTCAAAATTTGTTTTTTTTCTGTGTACTTACTTTCTTGTTGTTACTTACTTTCGAATTAAGGAGTAGATTTGTTCATATATAAAGTGAATCTATATTTTAAAAAATAATCCTGAGCTGTATATCAATAATTTTTTACGATATTAACTTATATGAATGTTAGATAATTTTTCCTCTTAAAAAATGCTCCCTCTTAACATATGCAAAAATGGCTTACGTGTAAAAAGGTTTTGCATCAGTTTTAAAAATATATTAATATATTTTTATTCTTTTCTTTTTGAATCCAAGATTCTTGATTTAGAATTCTTAAGCAATCTTAGGGACATATATATCGAGATATATAATTTAAATTTCACTCAATAGTAAAGAAAAATATTTACAAAACCTTACATAAATTTCCTACACTATATAACATTTAATATGCAATGGCCCCTTTTTATTCTCTTCTCATTTTAATGTAATCATTACTTACTTATTTTTTTATTATATGAAAAAGCTGCTTGTGCTTAATTAATAACTTAACTATTTACGAACTAACTTTTTAAAAAGAAATAAAAAATCTAACAATGAGAAATTTAAAAAAAAAATTGAATGAAACACTAAAAACATAAAAACTCAGAATTAAATAATGTTCACTCTATTAACAATTTTCTAATATTTATTCACGAAAAGATTATTTCTGTCTGGAAAAAAACACCGTTTTTTAAGGTAAATAAAAATTTTATAAATTAAATTGCCTAAATCACCGTTTTCTCTTGGTCTAAGCCATTTATTAAAATCTTATGTTTGAAATTTAAACTGAAGCTGTGTCGAATGGCCACTTTTTTATGTACATAATTTTTAGTTGTTTTTGATGAAAAATAAACGAACATCATAAGTAGAGATTGTTTTTCTACACAGTATAATTATTTGATTTTACAAACCAACTTATGTTTCTGTAAAAGATATATGTATAAACCTTTTTTTAAAAAAATATATACTGCATATTTAGCTGTTCTATATTTCAACACAAACTTTTCCTTTTTTTTACCTTTGTCTTCTTAAGATAAATTTTTTGATTAATATTGTCATCGTTAAGAATTCTTCCATTATGTTTTTTTTTAATTCGGAGTGGGGGGGAGATAAACATCAATGTGAAAGAAATATCCTAAATTTATTTGAAAATTACAAAGCTATTGCACTATTTTGAATATAACCCTTCTTAACAGATTTCCAATAATATTAATTTTAAACGTGTGTGTGTTTTTTTAGAAATAATCTTTGAGGGTACCTTGCTGGTAGGTTGAAGGAGATTCCCTTTCCAGTCGAGTTTCCCCTTTCATACGTTTATGTCAGTGGTCTTCAAACTTTTTCGACTCACGGAACCCTGATATAAAGTGTTTTTCAGGGAACCCAATTCCCCCCTCCACACACATGCACATTTCAAAAAATATGTCTTAAAATATGTAAAATACCTGCAGATCAACGTGTTATATGTAATTTGTGTAAAGACAATTTTAAAAAAAGTATTGCATTTGTAATTAAAATTTTTTAATGTAATTTGTGATCCAATTGTCACTTAATAATAATTTGCCTGCGTATAGCTCAGACCTCTGTACAGAGGCTCAACTAGAATTTTTGAAATATATAACTTAGAAGTGGGTTTATCCATGTTTTACGACAACAGAGGGGAGAAATTTTAAGAAAAAAGCGCCGATAACTACGATATTTCAATGGGTTGTAACTCTGAAAATAATGTGAATCTTTCAAAAACCATCGAGAATTTTGAAAAAAGGTTATTCTAAGTTAAATTTTTGCCGAAATATTATATTTAAATAATTTTTTTTGTGAAAATGTCCTCAAAACAATTTTATACATGTATTCTAATCTAAGTGACACTAAATACCATGAAAATTATCAATTTATGCGCCCTGCATGTTAAGAAATATTTTTCTCTTAAATACATTGTTCTGAATGGCATTAAAATATTTATAGCTGTGTGAGAAATCCTATGTATTTTGCAGGATTCGCAACGAGCTGTACTTATTTAAATTAAGATTTTGACGTCATGTCGATGAGTTGTTACTTCTCCTTCTCATTCAAGGGACTTTTTACCACAAATGAAAAAGGTACATTTTTCATTAGAAAAGTATTCAGTTATGTGCAGCATTGTACTGGAGAGAATAAAATTGTTTCGTTGGATCTGGGATAGTAAACATTAGATTATTCACAATCTAGTACTTAGTATATATAAATAAAATACGTTTGAATGTTCTTTTATTATATTATAATAAAAGTTTTAGAAAAATATTACGAAATAAAATTATTAGACATAAATAGAATTTTCAGTTTTAACCGCAGGGATGACATTAAATACTTATAGGTATACACCCTTCATAGAAAAAGGGAATCCCCACTTTGCATACATATTTATAATTTTCTTTACGGTTTTCTGCTGTGACTTTGTGGAACCGTTCAGTATGTCTCGTGGAACCTCAGGGCTTCGTGGAACACAGTTTAAAGACCATTTGTATGTGTTATACATATGCATGTGCTTAAATTAAAATTCCGAGGAAAGCTGATTATATTGAAATACAACGTCATAAATATAGAACATAGCAATAATAATTTTTTTGTTGGACAATAAATGATGAGAGTGAATAAATATATTTAGCATTTCAGCCAATTTAAAACATTTTATTTTTTAAAAAAATGTATTTAAATTTGAAGAATGGGGTATGTAAACATACTTAATTTCATAATGATCGTACAAATAAACGCAATTAATGTTACAGTAATTTTATAGCATAAATTTGTAAGAGAAAGAAATGCAAGAAATATTGAAAATAAAGATAAGTTAACTTTTTTTTATACTAGTGTTGATTAATTCCTTGGTTAAAAATCGCAATTTAACCTTAATCCAGTCAAGGATTGAGGATGCAGAATGTCTTATTTTGGGCTCCCAGCATTTTTTATCAATAATAATGGAATTTACTAATAGTACACTGTCTTGAGAGTCCAGTGTTCTCAAAGGAACGCAAATACTATAACTTTTTTGACTGAATTTGAATTTTTAAAATTAAAATTTCTTTGTTAAAATGAATTTTTAGGCTTAAATACTTCCTTCTACTAATTAAAAAAATAAACCACCCATGGTTTAATTTTGTACTTGAAATTAATACATTTATTTATGAAATAAAATTACGGGGATACCATTGTAAAATGTGCAAATATAACTTAAATTATAGAATGAAGATGATGCTATTTGGGTTCTTTCGATAATCACACGAATAACAGAGAAAGTACTGTAAAATCCGGCGTATAACCTGCACTTTTAACATAAAAAATAAAAGCAAAATTACAGGTGCGCTCTGTAAGCCAGGTACAAAAGTGAGAGCTTTAAAAATTAAAAAAAAGAGATGAACACACATAAAAAAAAATTAGAATTCCACACATATTAGAGAACTGTTTATTTTGTTTAAAAAAATGGCCTTCACTATGAATTTTAAGCATTATAGTTTTAGATGCAAACTATTTTTTTTAGAGTTTGGTATAGTATTTCGAATAAAGGACTTCAAAATATAAGAACATTGCAAACATACCTGTCAGGCTTCTTCTTAAGAAAGGAGGTGCATGTTATACGTGCCTAAAAGTTAAAAAAGGCAGCTTAAAAGTATAGCTGCGCTTTACATACCAGATTTTACGGTATATAATTGATTAATACGTTTATCAAAAATATAAACTTCACTCATCCTCATTCAGAAATCCTATATTTTCACTTGCAGATTTGGAATTAGAGCAAGTAGAATCATATATGTATGTATATATATACATATATATATAAATATTAGATGCAAGTACCCGGCTTTGCCCGGGGTTAAAATAAGGTTTTCTGTAGAAGCTTACAAAACTGTTTATTTGCATGCAATAAAAGGGTACATTTATCTTAAAGCAAAGCAATGCACAACATTTTTGGCAGTTCCATTTGGAGTGTGTACAAAAATAATTTCCTCTCTGCCCACTTTAGAGCAGGCCACATACAACTGCCCATGAGAAAAGCCTGGTGTCTGTAAGTCTATACTCTCCCCCCTTTTCAGATAGGCATGACTGTAGCAAAAAATGACAATGCATTCCTATGAATGAAGGAATGGAATGGAATGTAGTAAGTAATGTGATATTTGTTGCAGTAAAGTAAATATAACAAAGAAGTATTGCAAATTACTTACCGCTTTTGTTCAGTAAAGTTTTCTCTAAAATGAACCCATGGCTCAGAACATGCACATGGAGCACTCTTTTTGGCTGGAGGAGGCCAGAGTCAGGTTGGGATGGAACGAAACCCCTGTTTAAAAACCTTCCCCATGTAATTTTGTGAATGTGTACCAAATTTCACGTTATTTGGTTTTCTGGATCTTGAGTTATAAGGAAACAGACAGACAAACAAATGTGTCTTATATAAGATATAGATATAGATTTGTCTGAATTCTTGTGTATTATTACTTTTGTAAGCTTCATGGCATATTTTATGGTTAACCAGTCTTAAAGCTGACTGAGCCACAGCAACATTTAGCTAGGTATAGCTAGTTATAACATAAAATTAAATCTTAAAAAGATATCAAAAATAAAAGAAGGCTCGATATTTTGATTAAATCAGTATAAACATTTTCGTACAAACACAATATATATACTGTAAAATATTTATTTTGCTATTTGCCTTTCAGTCAGACATCAAACAAAATTTTAAAAATTGTCAAAAACAGATAAAAAACATGTTTAAGGAAAATACCACTGATTAATTTTGCCAAAGACATCACAATGTGTAAAAAAATATTTGCAGTACATAATCGCCAAAAAAAATGTAAGTACTAAAATATAAAAAAACAAAAATTATATATTGAATTAATTAAAGATTAGTGGAGGGAAAGATAAAACAGGCTAAGATAATACTCATAATAATAATTTCATATTGGTAGGCTACTCATTTTTGGCATGATTTTGAAATCACGCCAAATTGGTGTTGTGGCCCGTCTAATGTTATGGTAATGTACAGAATTAAAGGTACTTATGTATTATCGCAACCTATTGGTGACATTATACAAAATGAAGCACATGATTGCCAATTCAACGCATACAGAGTTGGGATTGCCAAAGTGGCGAATGATCTTGAACGTTGGCGATTGTGCAATAATATGTAAGTACTAAATAAAAAAATTATCCAAAGTATATATATCCCGAGCATAAAAATAAATTGAAAAATGAAGTACAATACTAACATTAACTGACATAAAAAGAACCGAACTAACTCTATCAATGCAAAAGCATAATTTGAAAAAATAAGGTACTTACATATAACCGCAACCTATTGGCGACATTATATGAAACGAAGCACATGACTCACAATTCAGCATATATATGACATGCGAAATCGGGGTTGCTAACTTGGCAAGTTATTTTGAACGTTGGAGATTGTTAGGATAGTACATAAGTAACAAAAACAAATTTATCTTACGACTACCTTCTTCCTCAACAGGTATTTAAGTCATTTGTCTGTTTTGCTCATTCTCTGATGCCTATTCCAGTTTGATATGCAATTACTACCAACACTGCTTTTGCTTGGGCAGTATGATTACCCAAGTTTGATTTTCTGCAAGGCAATTTTATGCACTGAAGCCAATAGTATACCCTTAAAGGTTAAAATAAAGACACATAAAATTGCAAAATATTATTAATTTCATACTATCTAAAACAGATAACGAAAACGGAAGTACTATACTTATGTTAATCGCAGTAATAAGAACTGAAATACCATTATCAATAAGAAGTTTTAGTTTGTCAAAATTATAACCTTCGCATTCTAAAGAAATAAATAAATTCTCCTGAAAAATACTGAAATTGTAAGTTGTAATTTGTAAGCAAAATCACACACATAAACATCCCGCGATAATACCTAAATGTTGCCAAAACAACAAAACAAAATTTTAGTTGTTAAAAGAATAATCCTTAAAAAATGATTTATTCGAAAAATAATCCTATTTAAATATCAAAGAATAGAAAAATTGAATAAATATTCCAACCGATAAACATAGCTACTGTAAAAATATGTAATAATCTTGAAAAACTGCATGTAAAGTATAAATTGTCCACTTAGTGAGAAACGTGACATCATATGACGTCATAACACTGGAAAATCACTTAAAAATTACATTTTAAAAAATTCGGAAAGAATTATGAACGCCAAACCTATTTAAGAACCTTCCTCGTGTAATTTTGTGTACGTGTACCAAATTTCACGTTATTTGGTTGTCTGGATCTTGAGTTAGAAGGGAACAGACAAACAGACAACAAATGCATCTTATATATATATGTATATATTTGAAATCTGGAGTTCATTCCGTATGAAAAGAAAAAAATACAATTTAAGAGGAAAGTCACTTCTTATGATTATTTTGATTCTTATATTGATTTAAAAGTAAGCTTATTATAAATAATGCTCACGTTAAAAATTTAAATGGAAAAGGGTATCCGAAGTGAAACGATATAAACCAAAATGCCGTAAAATTCGGCGTATAACACACACTTTTAACAAAAAAAAATAAGATCTAAATTTACGGATACGCGTTATGATCCAAGTATAAAAATGAGAGCTTTAAAAATAAAAAAAGACGAGCATAGAAAAGAGTTAGACTTCTGCATAGATTGAAATACTGTTTATTTAAAAGAAATGACATTCCTTATAAACATAAAAGGTTGCACTTTTAGAAGTATACTATTTTTCTAAAGCTTGGAATAATACTACGAATAAATGTCTTTAAAACAAAAGAGTATGTTTAAGGTTCCTTCGTAAAAAAGGGGGTGTGCGTTATACAGCGAATATATCTAAAAATTTAAAAATGCAGCTTGAAAGTATAGGTGAGCGTTATACGGCGCTGCATGTTATTTTCCGGATTTTACTGTATGTCTGTTAAAAATGTAGAAAATTCTATATTTTAAATATAAAAATAAGCTTTTATTCGATATTTTTAATGGCAATTGAAGGTCAATTCCGACACCGGTTTTTTTACGTCATCTCACAGCGGTTGACTGTACTTTTCAAAAATAATGAAGGCAAAACACACACACACACACACACATGCAAATGTAAAGTAATTAAACAGCATGTATTAAAAAAGCTGTAATATACGCAGACACTTTCTTACTAAACGAAAGGGAAAAATGCATGGTAACAGGACTTTTTCGAATGGGGAGAGAGAGATTAGTTTTCAAATTGGGGACATGATTCTCTTCAAATTCTCCTGTAATGGCGAAATACTAGAATTATAGTTAGTCAAATCTCTCTTAAGTTTGTATTATTAGTTTTATATACCTATAATATTAGTTTTCAGGAATCACAAGAGCGTTCAAGCTTACATTAGACTTAAACTTCATTTAAAATGTTTTTATTCTAGTTTAAATTTGAATTGAGACCGTAATCGAGTGTATGCATTTTGAAAGTTTAAAATATTTGAGGGGAAAAAACAGGCTTTAATAATGGAATTTTACACTGTTGGTACTCTTACTCATCTGCCATTAATGTGAAACAAGAATTTGATTTAATATACAGGGTGTCCGAAAAATATGGTTACAGTTTCAAAAAGGAGTTAAAAAATAAACAAAGATTTTTTTATGTTCCTTAAAGAAAAGATTAAAGTTTCTATTTAATGTACGCAAAATAGATGGTGCAACGCCCATGCTTTGCAACATTCTCGTTTTAAAATGGCTTCACCTCTAGAACAAGCTCAAGTTGTAGCAAAGTTTATCGAATTTAAATCTGTAACACATGTACAGCGTAAATTTCAGACTACCTTCAAACGAAGTTCTTCAAGAACCCCAACTTATTAGTGACATAAGAGATTTATGATTATAAGGCAAGGTATTGTCACACACACACACAAACAAAATCTGGCAGCCCTAGCAGAAGCTAAGATGGCGTTACTCGTATGGATTCGATGTACAGATGCGAGCAACTGATTGTGCGCACATTGAAATCGTGTTATAATAATTGTAAGAAAAAAATTGGTATTTTCTGTATGGAACACATAAAAAAAATCGTAAGTGAATATCTTTGTTTGTTTATATGTAATTAGAATTTGAAAGCCAAGTCATACGTTTCGGACACTTGGTATAATTTTTTTCGAAAAATATAAAGAAAAAAAAATGAGATTTGTCAAAAAAATTGAGTGTATACTTAACGGATTTGCTAATTTGCAATCCCTTTTTACTTTTTTCATTCTAGCTTGAAAGTATTTTTTACATTTGCACTTCAAGAAATTAACTGCAACAATTGTCTTTTGAAAATGTAATTATTTTCTCACACTAAAAAACCCTTGAAATAATCTCTAATAGGGAAACGTGTAGAATAAACGGTGCTTAGTTGTTAAATAGTTGAAAAATAGCCAATCTCTGTTTGAAAATTTCTTTATGGTTTGCACAATGACTATGCCCAAAAATAACACGGAAGTATTGAAAACGGGATATTTGACAGAGTTATTCTTTTAAGGGGAGTAAAGAAATTTTTAGCTCTTCTGCAAAAAAAAGAAAGTTACACACTGAAAACGTATCATCGATATTCTCAGACATTCGAAAATGAATTTCAGCCGAAATTGTTAAACTTATATATACTTGATGATGCAGCGTATTTCTTGGCTGCTGTCTGCTTCAACACGGAAACCACTTATTAGTGTTACGTCAATAAGATAAAAACTATTCTCTTACACAAAGTATATACAGTGTAAATCGCTTAACACGAAACTGATGGGACTGAAGTATGTTTTTGTGTTAAAAGATATTGCAATAAATAAATAAATAAATAAAAATAATCGAGCCTTATAGTACTCGCATATGATGTGTAACATCTGACATGTTATCGTGGTAAATACGCAATAGTAACTTAAATCCTGAAAAAAATGAATCAAGTATGATTGGAAATAATTTTCTATCGAATAATTATATCTTTAGTGAAAATTTTATCTATTTAACACAAGGAGTAAGGCAATTTTTTTTTATCAAAAAATATTTATTCTTGTTCACTTTTGGGAAGAGTGGATACAATACACTTGAAATGCAAAGCATTGGGAGCGAGAGTCTCTGACCTCTAGATCACGGGGGACACGAGGAAAGAGGTGAAATAAGCATTTAAGTTGGAAGAAGCAAAATTTGAAAGGGGAAAAATAATTACATGAAGAGGGGGTCTGAGACAATATTTCTAGGTCTGTTGAAATTAGGATCAGGGATATATTTTTCAATATCCAAGATCGAGAGATTACCAGAATTAACAATATTATGAAAGAAGTTTGTTGCAATCTTTTAAATAAACTGTCTTCTTGACAGCATTTTACTTGCGGTTCTGAGGTAAGTGTTCCTCTTGAGCCATCGAGCATTGAAGATTTGACGAAGGATGATGCTTTGAGAAGCTTCAATTTCATTAATATGGGATCTAACAATATTAAAAAAAACCCAACAACTACCTATAGGGTGTTTTTTTAGAGGTATAGAACTTTAAATTGCAATAAAACAACGATGTATTATTCGATTGACATGAATTTTTTTATTATTCGAAAGATAATCTTGTGGCATTACATTTTAAATGATTTCTGGCATAGGACTGCCACGGCTGGCTCGGATGTAGTCCAATCTGGACGTCCAATTTTCGATGACTTCTTCCAACATTTGTGGCCGTATATCGGCAATAACACGGCGAATGTTGTCTTCCAAATGGTCAAGCGTTTGTCGCTTATCCGCATAAACCAATGACTTTACATACCCCTACAAAAAATAGTCTAGCGGTGTTAAATCACAAGATCTTGGAGGCCAATTCACAGGTCCAAAACGTGAAATTAGGCGGTCACCAAACGTGTCTTTCAATAAATCGATTGTGGCACGAGCTGTGTGACATGTTGCACCGTCTTGTTGGAACCACAGCTCCTGGACATCATGATTGTTCAATTCAGGAATGAAAAAGTTAGTAATCATGGCTCTATACCGATCACCATTGACTGTAACGTTGTGGCCTTCATCGTTTTTGAAGAAGGATTCCACCAGCCCATAAAGCGCACCAAACAGTCAGTTTTTCTGGATGTAACGGTGTTTCGACATACACTTGTGGATTAGCTTCACTCCAAATGCGGCAGTTTTGTTTGTTGACGTAGTCATTCAACCAGAAGTGCGCTTCATCGCTAAACAAAATTCGCTTATGAAAATCGGGAACAACGGCAATCTCGTTTTGGGCCCATTCGACGAATCTACGCCTTGCTTGATGATCGTTTTGATGAATTGCCAAACCAAACTGAGAATAAATCACTTGACAGCTGTTAAATTGGTTGCCATCTTGGAAAGTAATGCCAACTTAAACTTCTATACCTGAAAAAAAAAACATTCTTTATGTATGTGTTTAATAAGAAGCAATGAAACAAAAACATTCACAAAATTCACATTTTGAAAAAAAAAACATTTATTGAGTTTCTGGAAAATATTCCGATATTTTCTTTGCATTGTCTTTTTTTAGCATCAAATTGATCGATGTGTTCCATTTCGTTATTTATTTCACCATTGTAATGTGCGTCTAAATAACTGCGCATACTTTTCATGGAGCAGGAGTTGGTCGTTGGAATCTTCATCAATGATATTTTTTGAGCTTTGAACAATCTCCAGAATGTCCTTGTGTGCCATAATTGGGACTGTACTTACATTATCCTCATTTACTGCAACTAATTATTCCGATGATACAGTTAGATTGTCCAATACAACAGAAACTTTCTCAAATATTTCATTAAGATTTCGTTCCCAGAAGGGAAATTTTTCGTGTTAAGCGATTTTCGTTTCGTATTAAGAGAAAAATATGCATGAAAATGCACATTAGTTTTTCGAGACCGTTGTATTATTTCGTGTTAACCGATATTTCCATCTCAAGCGTTTTCTCTTTAAACTTATTTCATTGTATATATATTCTATTATTTTTTAACGTTGTGCTTTTCTTCGTTGGGGGTGAATTCAATTTGTAAAGGAACGATAGATGTTATAAAATGGGGTGGGAAATTGAAAAAAAAAATGAGACTCCATGGAAACGGTTACGTATAAGGGTAGATGTGTCATCTTAGGACAGGGATGGCGAACCAGTGGCACGCGTGCCTTTGATGGCCCGCGACACAATATTTTTGGCACGGCAATCATCAAAATGGTTTGCATTTTCAAAACTCACTATGAAGTATTACGAACAAATGCGAGTGATCGGTCGCGGTGCGGCGGGGAGCACACTCGTTTGTTATTGTCTTGCCTTAGTTACGTCGTAGACTACAATTGCTTAGGATGTAAAGTTTGTCTATGCATAGCATAGTCAATTTCATTGACATAACTGTATTTTAAAGTTTATCTGTATTATATACACTGGTGTGCAAAACTTAAGCAACAATGTAAAAATTTAGCAAATAACCATGAAATTACAGAAAAGGAGGTCTGGAGATTAATACAGTGAACAAGTAAGTCAGTAGAAACGTTATGCGTATGCAAATATCAGGAACCAAACGTCAGAAGTGACGTGAGCGTACGCAAAACGCGTGATGTCGGCGCGCGCTGCTCAACAGTAGAATAAAATGAAGGACGCAGACGCAATTCAACATATTCGTTGCAAGTGCCAGTAAGTCAGTTCGTGAAATATGGCTAGAAGAAATCACCTGGACGACTTCACACGTGGAAGAATGATCGGAAAGCTGGAGGAGGGGCGTACCGTCACCAGTGTAGCTGCAGAGTTCGGAATCAACAAAAGTGTCGTTTCGCGCGCTTGGAAAGCGTTCCAATCCACAGGTACAGCTGTTAGAAAGGTTGGTGGTGACCGCCCGAGGACGACAACTTCAGGGGATGACCGATATATCCTCCTACAGGCGAAAAGAGGCCGACGGCAGTCAGTAAGCGTCATTGCTCAGCAACTCTCCACAGCAACGGGGCGACAAGTGTCGCGGTTTACTGTGGCCAGACGCCTTCACAAAGGGGGCCTATTCACCCGCCGTCCTGAACGCTGCCTCCCGTTGAAAGTTGACCACCGGTGCCACCGTTTACAGTGGTGCAGAGAGCACAAAAACTGGACAACTGATCAATGGAGTCGTGTCCTCTTTACGAATGAGAGTCGGTTCAGTACCAGAAGCGATTCTCAACGCGTTTTGATTTGGAGAGAGATCGGGACACGGTTTTATACCTGTAACATCAAGGAAAGACACCATTACGGTGGTCCTGGAGTTCTTGTCTGGGGAGGCATTATGCTGAACGGGCGAACTGAGCTCCACATTATTGATATAGGGTCTGTAACCGGGGATCGCTATTGTGAAGAGGTACTTCTTCCCCATGTGCGTCGGTTTCGAGGTGCCATTGGCCCAGACTTCATTTTTATGGATGACATTGCACGGCCACATCGGACTCTCGCTGTTGAGGAGCTGCTGGAAAGTGAAGATATCACTGGAATGGATTGGTCAGCGTACTCACCCGATTTAAACCCCATCGAACATGTGTGGGATGCTTTGGGAAGACGTATTGCAGCACGCTTACATCATCCGGAGAACAACCAACAACTCAAACAGATGCTGATTGAAGAATGGGCACTCCTACCGCAAGAAATGTTGCACCAGCTGGTTCTGAGTATGCGGAGACGGTGTGAAGCAACCATTGCAGTGAGGGGAGGGCATATAACATATTAAGGAACATCTGCGTGTTGTTCTTCCTGTTGGATAGACCATCATGAGTCACGATACTATGCGTTCAATAAAGCTTGTTTTTGTTTGATTCCATACCGTATGCATTGTATTCCTTTTTCAGCGCCGATGCTTTCGTCATCCTTTGCGTACATAATACTCTCCCTCATTTCTGAATTTCATGTCTCTCAGATGATTTTTCGTGAAGTTATGGCAATAAACCCACCTGTTGCTTAAGTTTTGCACACCAGTGTATTTAAGATTTTTAATTGTTATTAAACATAGATAGTTCAGCAAAAGAACAAAAAGAGCTAGATAGTAAGTGTAACAGAGAATTTAAATTTGGTTGACCGAGAATCATGATATTAGAAGCAAAAGCGACAAAGCGATGCGTGTTTTATGTTCTAGAACAGTAGTAAGCGGAACATCATCTGTAAAACGGTATTAAGGGGACTTGGTACCCTTTGAGCAAACTTCTTTATTTACGTATTTAAAAATTATATTTTAGCATTTTATACAATGTTTCTATTCAAGAAAATGTTACCAGATGAAAATTTTCATATATTATTCACACAATTTTAAAAATTTAAACTTTTTGAAGAAAATTGGGAAAATTTTAAAATCCTACTCCTTTTGTAAAAATTAATTTTTTGACATGAAATTTTTTTATAATACTCTTATGGATGATCTGAACAACTTTAGGGATCGATTTTAGAATAACTTCATTCGTTTTCGAGAAAAAAAAATAAAATGTTGATATACAGGCTAAAAATCAACGAAAAAGCCAACATGTCTTACATTTTATTTTTTTTAAAAAAAAGTATTCAGTTTATAGCAAAACGGATCCCTAATTTTATTGCATGCTTTATTTTTAACACGCAGAGAAAAAATGGAAGTGATTGGTAAATAATTGTCGAAGGAGTAGCATTTTGAATGCACTAAGGTTTCGAAAAACACAAACTGAGGAAAACCAGTTTAAAGTTTATAATTCTGAAATAATAAATTATTATAATCTTAATTAAACTTAAAATACCACTGTAAGATATTAGTTATACGTTTTTCTTTAAAATAATTGCATTTTCATATTTTTTCAACACACACATTTTTATAAATGATCAACTTTTAGAGAGTACTATAATTGCACAAGAAAATTCAAGAAAAACGTTAAAAATTTTTTTTTTCTGTCCCGACCGAAATTTTAGCTGTTTTTCTTCTTATAATATTAAAGTATTACATTTGTAAGAAAAATATATCAGGAATAAGAACCGAAATTATAAAATTATTAATATAAAATGCCTTAATTTAAAAATTTTACATGCACACATTTCACGAGGAAGAAAAATTACATTATTGGATTGCCTCGGAAATATTCTGCTTTTAATACTACACATTCTTTTTATAGTTATTATTTCTATTTATAAAATAGATTTTTTTATCATAACGCATTTTTTTTTTTTTTTTTTTTTCTTAAAAGGGGGTGTGCCTGAATTGCCTAATTTGTTTTCAAATAATGTTTTATTCAACTTCTAACTTTCCGACATGCACAAGTGATATATCAATCTAAATATAATAATGCAAAGAATAAGATTAAATGAAAATAAAAAAAACGATAGATTTGTGATTTTTAGGGTACCAAGTCCCCTTAAGAAATAATTCACAAATTCTCTGGTCAAAAAAAGTGAACCACAGCAAAAATAATTAATTGCTTGTAAATCTTTTGGCAGAGGACTCAGCGTGTATTCTACAAAAAGTAACATCTTATAATCCTAATATAAGTTATTTGTTATCCAATCTGCAACAACATAAGTCGCACTAATGTTACTTTAAGGTATCCGACTACGTTCGGAACCGTGATTTTGAAAAGCGCATAAATGGATAATTTTCATGATATTTAGTGTCACTTAGATTAGAAAATGTATTTAAAATTTTTTTAAGAATAGTATTACAATAAAAATTATTTAAATACAATATTTTGACAAAAAATTAACATAGATTGAGCCATTTTCAAAATATTCTCTTTTTGTGAAAAAGGCTTCTATTATAATAATATTTCGCCTGTATATATAGCTCAGACCTCTGTACAGAGGCTCAACTAGAATTTTTGAAATATATAACTTAGAGGTGGGTTTATTCATGTTTTACGACAACAGAGGGGAGAAATTTTAAGAAAAAAACGCCAATAACTATTTCATTCGGTGGTAACTCTGAAAATAATCTGAATTTTTCAAAAATTCTAGTTGAGCCTCTGTAGAGAGGTCTGAGATACAGGCAAAATATTATTATAATAGAACCATTTTTCACAAAAGGAGAACATTTGGAAAAAAGATTATTCTGCCAAAATATTATATTTAAATAAATTTTTTTTGTCAAAATGTTCTTAAAACAATGTTATGCATGTATTCTAATCAGAGTGACACCAAATATCATGAAAATTATCCATTTATGCGCTTTTTTAAAATCATGGTTCCGAACGTAGTCGGATACCTTAATTTAAATTACACGTATAACTGAAACATTTATAAATAAACAATGTAAAGGTATATTTTCGTAGTAAATACAGTTTTGTGTGTTGTTAGTATTTTCCTATTTTCCCTATAATCACAAGTCAAAATTATTTGACGGCACGTCTATACTTCATTAAACACTTTTTAGGGGGAAAATGACACTTTGATGCATAAAGGTTCGCCACCCCTGTCTTAGGGGCTGTATAGTAGCAGGAACAGTGGAAGATTTTATCTTTACTAAACGAGTGTTAGATAGGGTCAAATATATTGAAATCCCAGTGAGTAACTTGTAAAAAAAGTAAAATAAATATCGAATAACGTGACATCCGGGTTAAATTCGTTTCCCACAACTAGAAACTGTCTTGAAATACACAGCGAGGATTGTCAAGTTACATTTACTGTACCACTGAAAGCCCCCCGGGGGTACACATTCTACTAAATTCTCCAAACTTAAATGTTGTAGAAAATTTGTAGAATTTTCGAATTTTTAACTATAAGAAAAACGTATATTCATATACACTGCTAGACAATTGCTAAGGACGGATCACAAATTGCTATGTAGCATAACATTAAGCGAGACATGAGGCCTAGTAGGATAAAATATAGTTGCCACACTGTTCAGACATTAGAATAAAGAATATTTATTGTTCTGGAAAGTACAAAAGCTGTGAAACATCTGAAAGAAAAAAAAATTTTCATTTGATCTGCGTACGGAGAAATGGAACAATGCATCTAAAAGTCAGCAGGCACCTTAAAGAAAGGTATCAGTACGGGATATGTCCACCGTGGAGTGTGATGCAACGTTCCACACGTCGTACCATACATTGCAACACATTATCCACCAGCTGTTGAGGCAATTTATCCAATTCCTCTGTGAGTGCACGGATGAGGGTGCTCTTGTTTGTCGGAGGATAGTTTCGACCAGCAACTTGCCTCCCCAAAGCATCCCACACATTTTCGATGGGGTTTAGATCTGGAGAACGCGCTGGCCATACGAGACGTTGAATACTCTCGCTGTCTAGACAATCCTGAACAGCGAGTGTTCGATGACATGTTGCGTTGTCGTCCATAAAAACAAATTTATCACCGACAGCACCACGGAAAAGACGAACATGAGGAAGTAGAACTTCATCAATGTATCGTTGGCCCGTCATAGTCCCATTCGCAACCACATGTAGGCGCGTGCGGCCATTGATCATGATGCCGGCCCACACCATGATACTGCATGTCGGACATCTGTCCTTTTCCTGGATATTTTCTGGACGATAAGCAGTACCACTCTCGCGCCAGATCAGTTGGCGTCTACAATCCGATGACAGACTGAATCTACTCTCATCTGAGAACAGTACGCATGCCCAGTCCTGTTCAGTCCAATTGTGATGCTCACGACACCATTGCAAACGTGCAGTACGGAGCTGTCTGGTCAATGGGACACACACAACAGATCTGCGTGCGTATAGTCCTCCTCCCTTCAAACGTCTGACAACAGTTTTTTGGGAGATCTGCTTTCCTGAGGTAGCAAGAAACTGATTTGCCACCTGCTGAGCTGTGGTGGGCCTGTTCCTTTTTGCTGATAGGACGATATATCTGTCTTCTGCAGGCGTCGCACTTCTAACACGACCTCCCCCGTGCCGTCTACTACACATTCCAGTAGTTTTAAATGACTTCCACAGCCGTGAAACAACGCTGTGAGCGATGTCGAACTCCCTGGCAACATCTGTTATTTTTCGCCCATCTTCGATCTTTCCAATAATTCGGCCACGCATAAAATCATCTATGTGATGTCGGGAAGACATGCCAAAAATTTTAAGTTCGTCTATTAAATCTTTCCTGTAAAACTTTGACTTGAAACAACAACTGTCCACACGCGTCAAAACCTTTAAAGCTCTTATGAACGCTATCACGTGATGAACAGACGTGGAAAAAAAATTGCATACTCATACTTCTTCTTACTAATATCCCGCACTTATTCTAATTTTCCACATTTTGCTTCCTTTCATTTTGTGGTTGCTATGGATGATAGTGTTATCCGTCCTTAGCAATTGTCCAGCAGTGTATATTTCTTTTCAATACCAGTATTTGCATTTATAGCAAATTAGTTTAATGGATACATTTTAATTTATATTACAGAAATTCCATCAAATTAACTGACAGAAATGGAGAGATTTTATACTTACCTTAAACCTTAAGCAGGATTTCAAGTACAGTAAAGGAGGATACAAAAATATTTGAATTTTTCTTGGAAGTTTTACAATTTGTAATGATTTATAACATATTTTTTCTTTAGCTTCTATCATAAATGTATAAAAAGTTTTAAAAAAATCATCATGATGATTTTGCATCATATATATGTAAGGGTTTACGTGAGTAAACTAAATTTAGTCAATTATAATAGACTTTTAGCTAACCTTAATTATATCAGACTTCCAGTCGGATATCAGGATCGTCGCCAAAAATATAGCCATATAATTTGGAATACCTTAAGTAACGGTTCTAAGAACGAGCAACAAACATTGTGTTTATTGATTAAGAATTAAATAACTTCAGATGTTATAGTGTATAAAATAAAATACCAGATTTGCTTGAAAGGGAAGATTGCGAGCTGATCATTTCAACTCACTTTGAGGTTCGCAGCACCCAACAATCATTTTTACGCATTAGCTCTTCAATAAATTGTATATCCTCGGATGTTCAATCTTTGTGTGAATAAAAAAAGTAATAGGGCCAATTTCACAATGGTATTCGTAGATTCATACTTTGTCTGTGAGGTATGAGAAATGTAAGAGTCTTATTTGTCAATAATGGGAAGTAACAGTCAATGATGGACGGTATAAATGTGCAAACATAATCTGAGAGTTTCATTTCCTTTTAATATCGTACTTTTATTGTGTTTCGATTTATTTTCATGTCATGCATACACAATAGAAGGAATAATTACAACCGTTTGGACAAAGTTATTTGTATCAGTGTGCTCGAAAGCTCTACCCGTTATTAGAGATTCAAATTTTTTGTTAAATTGATGTCACACATGAACATGTGATGACCAAAATCTTTGTCTCGTGTGATGTATAGTTATACAGCATAAATACGCAGTATTTCTGAGTGACTAAGCAACTGAGATGGGGTAACGTGATAAATAATACATACAAGAGACATTGTTAATTGTACGAATTCGACTAAAACAATACTCAGGCCATAGCATGCTATATTATAAGCTATGCTTATGGGAGAATACAATTGACGATAGCATATGCCATCAAAGGCTATAGAAATTTGGCGAGACAGAAGTCTTCAAAATCAAAAAAATATGTAAACACCCTGAACTAATTGAAAAAGATATTCTCTTCTAAAACCATAAAAAACAGCCTTAATCGAACCATTCCAGAATTAGAGGAAACCTTCAACGCCACAGAATAACATTAAAAGTTGGTTAAATCTTTGAATTTCCCCCAAAAGGATTTTAAGTTCCGAATCAGCTGACTGGTTAATCGCTACCCGAATTCCTTTATTTGCCGGTTCAAAACCTAGTCCTACTAGAAACGAATTGTAACAAGAGATTAGGAGTGGGTTTTGTATAACATAAAGCATCGATAGGCTGTGTATCGGCCTTCTGAACAGATTGAATCGACATCGAAAGAAGGATTTATTGAATGTGCGGAGGGATGTGGAGGGAATGATATACTGGAAAAGTCTTCCACTTAAATAAACTGTTAATGCCGCCTTCTCCTGTCTTTTCATTCAGGTAGACTGTGATTTTCTTTAGACTCTAAGAAGTCTGGCATCGTTAATCAACACGATGTTATTTTCTAATGATAACGTGAGGTCTCATGTTGCTCATCAAATAAATAAATAAGAGAAAAAAAGAATTTGTGAAAACTTATCCACCTTTACATGACACCTACTGATTATCACTTTTTCCTCCATTGAACAAATATTTCAACTGAAAAATTTGCGAGGATCTTCATGATGCGAAAGTTGTTAACCAAGACCTTTTTAACACTATTTAATGAAGAGGGCTTAGTCTTAAATCTAAAAGAAAAGAGATTAAGAATACAGTGGCTTAACGGAGAAAATTAAGCCCTCAGGATTTAGCCCCCAATCCGGACTTACGCACTTGGCATCAATCAGGCCTAGGGCCCTCTAGAATCCTGCCCCCCCTCCGCGATGTGGGGTTTCAGGGGTATACGGTATACTAATAACATTATGCCCAATATATGCAAGGTTAGTAATAGCGAATATGCCCAATCTTAAGTTACATTCATTTTATTTTCTTTGCATTTCATCATTGTCACAAAAAACTGGCATAAACTTTGTACTTAACTGATATATGCTTCTCATTCTCAGATTAATAATTTGTTATAAATTAGCAGTGCATTTTTCTTTCTAATCACATGAAACTTTTGCGATTAATTTTAATAGATGTTTGCATATTTAAGAAAAAATTCACTTGAATAGTTTATGAGATCGAAAACAGTGAGGCTAATGGTTGATTAGGTCGAATGATTAGTGGTCATTTTTAACTTGAGTGTAAGGCTTGAGTCTAACAAATTTATTGTGAGATATATTTTAGAAAGAAAATTCTGTGTGTATAATCGGACTGCTTTTTAAGTATTAGTACAAATTTCGTAGATGTGAACAATTTTACCAAACTCTAATTTCCGATCATCAAGAAAACTCTGAAAGGAAAGAATATTTAATAATAGAACGACCGAAGCCACGAATAAATTTTTTGAAAGACCTCGAATAAAAATTTCAATATAACAAGCTTTCCTTTCAGAATTCCGAAGATTTCTAATACAAAATACTGTTTGATTACAGTATCTCCATTTCTGCTTAATAAAATATCAGTTAGAAACTAAAGATTATCGATTACACCATTTCTAAGTCCAACTTAATAAGTATAATAAATTACCTATATAATATTTGTAATTAGTGTTCCACAAAGTGTATTCGACACTAATTTTATATTTAAGATTTAAAAATCTGTATTTTATCATGTGTATGATTTTACTTTCAAAGTACCACTAAAATAAAATGATATGCACACATAATTTCAAGTCCACAGATTAAAATTTAAAATACCAAATTCAAAATACCGTGAAAAATTTAAAATAAAAAAAAAACAGAATCAGTAATTAAATGGATATAATATTTTAAATATATATATATATATATATATATATATATATATATATATATATATATATATATATATATATATATATATATATATATATATATATATATATATATATATATATTGGCTTAAAGGTATAATAAGGTACATGATGATATTTAAACTACTTTTTGTTCATTTAATAACTAATTTCCATTTCTGACTCATATATCAAAAGAATTCATTCAAATTACCCTTAAAATTAGATGTAAATAAAATTACATATTTATGTTTATAACATTGGAATGGGGTTTTTTTTTAAAAATAAAAAATTAAAGCAAGATTTTCTTAACAAATTTTGCGTTCTTTTATTATGGAAATTTAAGAGATATTTTTAACCCCTTAATCAGTCAATTTTTTTTTTACCCAAAACGTTTTTTTAAAAAAGGCTACATTTTTGAAGTTGTATATGATTAATAAAATTAAAAAATGACAGAGAGAGAGAGAGAATTTTTATTTTGTTCAAATTTTAAAGATTTTACAACGTTTTTTATTTTACAATTGTGGAACACAAAATCTCAAATCATCACACAGTTCTGAATCTGTATCCAAATTTAATTAATCCTTTCACAAAAAGTGTTTTTGTTTTTGTGTTATCCGAAATTTCAAAAATGGTCGGTCTGAGTGCAATAGCATTGCATACAGTAGAACACAAATTTTAAGGATCTAAATTCCTGCCTTCATCAAAGAAAAAATTATCAGCTTCATTACCCCCTCAGAGGGCTCATCTTCTTTACGGGTTTCACGCTCCCGAGGTACCTCAGAGATCTTTTTTCCCTTCTTCCATTTACATGCATATATCATTATTTGTGCACATGTTTTTAGAATTTTAATTTTTTGTGATTGTTTGGCGCAGTTTAGTCAGAATTGGCTCTTGCGCCTTAAAACGCCACAATCACACACCCGTTTTCATTATAAAGAAAATTGAAAATTATTATAGTTCTATAGTCAAACTGAATACCCTTTTCAAAGCATTGCCACTAAATAATATCACCATAAAAATTTAAAATGAGTGCATGTCAAGGAAAGGAAAACAAGTAACAAAAAAAATTTTTTTAAGTCAATTCCTACTTAGATCAACAAAGAAAAATTTTTATTTTAGTTACTTTTTGTTAAATAGTTACAATTAATATAAATATGTTTTCCATAGGACAGAATCACAACATTAAGTGGTAATTCATTTCTATTAATTATCCTTAAAAAGTATCGTATTGTCATTCAAAACAATCGTGTCTATAAAATTTCAGTTCAACTGAATGCTTTGAAACGTGAGAAAAAAACCTTTTCAAGTTTTGACACAAGTCGCCAAAAATGATGCCAACGTGGCTGTATTTGTAATTCTTTAAATTATTTTAGTTTTAATCAATTACTTTTTATTAATTATAATTAAATTATTGTATTGTCATCCAAAATAAAATCATGTATATGAAATTTCAGCTTAATTGAGTGCTTTAAAATGTGTTTTATTAACGATTGAAAACTCCACGAAGATAAATAAATAAACAAATAAATAAATAAATAAATATATCGAGAGTGAGAGTTAATAGTAGTAATTGAAAAATATCAGTGCTCGTACTGCGTACGGACAAGCTGGTTGCGGCCAACTTTCAGTAGCCCGCACAATGTACGGGCAAACCAGTTAAGGGGTAAACTGAAGATCATTCGAAACAGGCAGGGCTACTTTATTAATCCATGTACCATTAATTAACCTACCGTAAAATCCGGCGTATAACGCGCACTTTCAACACAAAAAATAGGATGGAACTTTTGGGAGCGCGTTATATGCTGGGTATAAAAATGAGAGCTTCCATAATAAAAAAAGGAGCATAGAAAGAAATTCGATTTCTATATAGATCGAGAAATACTTTTATTTAAAAGAAATGACATTCTTTAAGAACTTAAAGCATTGTAGATGTAGAAATACACTATTTGTTTCAAAAGCCTGGGATAATACATCAAATAAATGACTTCAAAACATAAGAACATTGCTTACGTATATTTTAGGTTTCTTCGTAAGAAAGGACCAAAAAATTAAAAATCGCAGCGTGAAAGTATGGGTGTGCGTTATACGCCGGATTTTACGGTAAGTCATATTATTGTCTAAAAACCTTACCCAAAATTTAGCATAAATTTAAATAAATTTTTTAAGTATCATTGCAAGCATCTCCTTATCCAAGTAAACTCATCTACGAAAAGGGCACGAGTTGAAAAACTTCGTTGGTATAAGGTGAAGAAAAGGAAAAGAGGGGGTGAGGGAACCGACACACCACTCAACAAACAAAAATAAGACACCCTCGCTATCTGTTACTTCTTTGTTTAAAAAGAGCATCTGCCATGTTCTCTTGTCTTCAACCGTCTATTAACTTTTCGAACACGCACTTCTTACGCAAAAGCGGAACCGATAAGAATTTTTTTCGGAAGGGGGACACGTGCAATATGGCCGACCTCTATATATAAAACCCACTGCGGCTTGTTCTCAAGTGTCCCTAAAATTGTTCAAGTTACGGATTCCTGCGATGTCTTAACTTTTACCTCAAGGTGGCAGTACATAAAGACTGTCCGAGTAGTCACTGAAGTTGAATACAACGTAAGAGGTACTGAGACCTGATCTCAGATATGAAATCGAATAGAAATTTTGTAATGGAATATTCCATGTGACATTGATATTAATGCTTTGATCAGAAATTTTAGCCAATAATCGAAGAGTGAAGAGATTTTACTTGCTTGCATTTTGATTTGTTAAAAGAACAAAGTGTTCTGTCTTTTAACTACAGCTGTTGCTCATCATTACTGTGATCTTCTAAATGGATATGGATTAAGCCGTTGAATCTACGAATATATTATTTTATCATTCAGAGTGGAATATACTAGTCGTATACGAGATTTTAATAGAAACTTCAATTTAAGGATAATAAGACTATACTGTCGATACGTTGCTTTATATTCCAATGATAACTTTGTTCTAAAATTACCAGAATTTTTCCATTTTAACCATCAACTATTTGTAAGATTTGTTATTAACTTTTCTAGGAGTCTGGATTTCTTATACTGTTGCCACCTTAACCACATAAAATAAAATAATTGCAAAGAGTTCTTAAGAAAAGTGAAAGGAACTCAGAGCTGTAACATTTTTATCTGTAATCTCTAAAATTTATTTATTTCTAAAAAAATTGTAATAATATTGAAAAATGTTGCTCAATATTAAACGGAAGCATTTGATAGTACTAGTAGTTGTTCATTTTGTCGTCATCTTTACGGGAGCCTACGTTATCAATGCGAAAACTTCTAAAGAAATTGAAGACACGTTATTATTAGAGGAATACGAGCCACAGTTTGATGATTCTCTTTCGTTTTTGGATGATTTTGTGATTGAAGAGGCTATTCAATCACCTATATTGGTTGATTCGCACAGTAAAGAGAAAAGTATTGTCAAAAGAAGTATATCTACTCCCTTGGTACCACAATATATGTTAGACATATATCAGAGGTTGTCGGATAAGCGATTTCGTATTAAATTTGATACTGCAAGAAGTTTTCATAGTTCCGGTAAGTAAAAACCCACATTTTTCTTTTAAATTGGTTATTGAAAATGTGCAATTTTTTAAAAATAAGTTATTTGTTCGGAAATAAAAGTATGTTGCCAATTACTTTACAGTGTGACGCTGATAAAAAAAATATAATCTAATATTTGTTCGGAAACAAATTATTTGTTCTTACTCACAAGGAATTCTAAAAAAAATTTTCAATTATGAATGAAAAAAAGGGAATGTCCATATTAGTAAATGTCAATGAAATAATTGAGGGTTTTGCTTTGAATTTGTCATTCATATTCGTTTCAATCATTTATAGAATTAATATAAATAAACCAATAAATTATATTTCATTTTTAGAAATACTTTGAAACAATGGGAATCCAATTATTTTATTTATATTTGAATTGAGTTACCTTAGTAGAAATCTTAAAACGAAATTAAAATTGTTAATATTTGACAACAAATAGTATTTACGTTAACAAATGAAAAATAAACAAACTTTCTACTTACATTTTAGTTGCATTCTTAATCAAGTATTAAAAGCTTCATTGAATAAAATAGCTAATTTCTCGCTATATATAAAAGAATCATTACAAAACCAAAATTTTATTAATTGTTTTTCATCTGTTTTTAGGAAACAATTAGCATACACATATAAGTAAAAAATTCCACTGTAAATTGATGCATGTTCCTTTTTAAAGTAAATATATTACAGTAAAACCTGTTTTTGTGCGGTAGATAGGGACCGGATAAAAGAAACCGTACAAAAAAAATACGCGAAAATTACAGGAATTCTTACATATAACTAACAAATTTGTTGACATACTGTACAATTTATTTTATGCAGCGGAGAGGGACCGCATAGAAAAAGTCGCACTTAAAAATACGTCTATTATTTCCGAAATTTATGAGAAAGTACTTTGAAACAAAATAAATAGTTAAATTCCTCCAGAAAACATTTTTAAAACATTTAATTTCTCATTGTACACATGGAGAAATTTTCAAAATGAGCATTCATTATTCATTGCTACTCCTCACAATCCAAAACGCGCACCTTCCTGTGATGAATTAGTTTGAAATCGCTTTAGTTACTTAACGATACTATTTCAGTTGATGTATTTTTTGGCAACATAAAGTAAGTGATAAGTTTTTGTGACGTGTGAGGGTCACGAGAACGAGATATGAATTCAAACTCCTTTCAGAATTGGCATCTATTTTAAGAAAATGCTTTTCCGATTTATTAGATAGCTGGATCCCTGTATATATTTTACCCGTTCTGAAAAGCTCCGGTTTTTCTTGTTTGTCTTCATAATCTATCAAATTATTGATAATGTCACTGTCATTGAAAGTTTCACCTTCAATCAAGTGTGTGCTGCTAGTGCATTGAGAGAAAGACAATTGAACGTGCATTCTCGAGAAACTGTTTACAACCAATGAACAGAGCTTCTTGAAGTGTATATATATATATATATATATATATATATATATATATATATATATATATATATATATATATATATATATGTACATTGACAAAACAGAAAACACTACCGTGGCGCCAAAGCCATTGAAATTCAGATACCTCATAAAAAAAGATCGCACAGTAAAAAATCGAACAAAAATAAAATCACACAAAAATAAAATCGCATAAAAAAGGACCGCACAAAAACAGGTTCTACTGTATTGAAAAGCTCAAAAACATTTCCAATATTTCTTTTCGTAAATCAGCAAGATTTGTTAAATTTGTAATCAATAAAGAAAGCACATCTGTAAAATTATTACTCATTAAGATTCAACAAATTAAACATCCGAATTATTGACACGTAGCTTATTTTTACCTTATATATGTTCACGCACAATTAAATATGATTAAACAAAAATATTATTGGCAACGGAATATGAATCGAATTTTAAGTTCAAATATTTATCATACCATGAGATAATTAGATTCAACTTAGAATTTCCTGATTGGTTGAATCGAGTTTCGAAACCATCACTCAGTCACAAACTACCGTAATCTACCGTATTTTTAAGCATATTTTTCTTTAAATAGAATCATATGATACCATCTTGCTCTATAAATGCTTCTCATATATCTATTCTATAAAAGTTATATAAGTGTGATGTCAACATAAAATAAAAAAGAAGAGCAGCCAAATAATTTATGCTAATTTTTTTCAAATCCATAACATAATTTTTCATAATGACCTTTATTTATGCTGTATTTTAAAATGTGTAAAGAGAAGAATTACTAATTTCTTAAATTAACATTACAGTTGAAAACTCTAATCCAGTGCATAAGACATGAAACGGATTTTAAAATGTTGCATAAATAATAAATTTTTAAAAATGTATAAATAATAATTTTTTAAAAATGTTTGAAAAAAAATCAGGGCATTGAACCATAGAATATCTTTTTAAATTTAAAAATAACTCTTTTCACTCAAAGATTCATTTTCTTTCAAAGTATTCTTTAGCAGATGCATTTAATTAATAGATGTAAATGTTTCAAATTTGTTTTTATTTTAATATTGCTTAACAAAATCACATAATGAATCGTTAAACCAATGTTAAATCATTCTGTTTAAAATTTAAATGCTAAAAACTTGTTGCAGGAGTAGAAAATACTAAATAAAATAAAAGTATCTAAATATTATTCAACATACATAAAGAAAAAGAACTTTTTTTTTGCTTTAATGATACTGAATTCAATTTATTTTCTTCATTACTTCGATGAATCTTGTGTAAACGTATTTAATCTTGATTTCTTCGAAGTTTATGTATAAAAAAACTTATTAGTTACCGCTCATTTTAACTTATTCACTCTTCATAAATTTATAATAGACAGAAATGAAATAAACACATGTGTATTAAAAAATTTTTTACTACTGAACTCATTGACAAAATGAATTAAATTATTTTTATATTTTAATCGTACAGTTAGATTTTCTAAAAATTAATAATTTAGTACTTTTTATAATTTTTTGCATTACATATTACTACAATGATATATATATATATATATATATATATATATATATATATATATATATATATATATATATATATATATATATATATATATATACAGAGAGAGATAGAGAGAGAGCTAAAAAAGAAAAAGAAATTAAAAACACTTATTTCATACTATAAATAAGAATCTTCCTTTTTTTTAATTCGGGGAAAATTTAAAACACAATTCCAAAAATATTTATCTCATAACAATTAATATAAAAATTTTTTTTACAAGTCAATTCCTACTTTGGTTAACCAAGAAAATTTTTATTTTAATTACTTTTTATCGAATAATTACAATTAATATAAATATGTATATACATATGACAGAATCATAAAATTAAGTGGTAATTAATTTTTATTAATTATCATTGAAGTATCGCATTGTCATCCAAAATAATCGTGTATATAAAATTTCAGTTCAACTGAATGCTATAAAACGTGAGAGAAAAAAAAAATCTTTTAACGTTTTGACCCAAGTCACTAAAAAAGAAAGTCGACGTGACTGTATCTGTAATTATTTAAATAATTAGTTTCAGTCAATTAATTTTAATTAATTATAGTTAAATTATCGTATTGTGACTCAAAACAATCGTGTATAGGAAATTTCTACTCAAATGAGCGCTTTAAAATGTGACAAAAAAAAAACCTTTTAAAGTTTTGACACAAGTCGCCAAAATGGTCGCTAAGTCACCAAAAATGATGCCTACTTGACTGTATCTGTAATTCTTTGAATAATTACTTTTAATCACTTAATTTTTATAAATTGTAGTTAACTTACCATGTTGTCATCCAAAATAATCTTGTATATAAAATTTCAGATCAATTGAGTGCTTTAATATGCATTTTATCAACAATTAAAAATTTGAACAAGATATAGAGAGATTGTGAACTAATAGTAGGAGTTAAATAAAAGAGCTAAAAAATGTTTTTTTATTTTTGATATAAATCCTAAAACTGTTTTTCATCCTACATTTAATAGTGGATTTCCTAAAAGTTCCCATACTGGTAATTCGTATATTTACTGTACGAAGACAACGAACTTTAAAAGTAATTATTTTAATGCTAATGGCAAAAAGCATTTCTAACACAATGTAGAAAAATATTTTAAGTTTACGTTCATAATAAATGCTCAAAATCTCAATCTCTTTCTTGGAAATGAAACTGAACCATTTGCTCATACTTTGAAGAAAGCATTTCAAAATGCTGTGTCATCTTGTATCCTTTGAATGATAGGAATTTTCAAACCATATGTTACTGTTGAGGATTATCTTCAAGTGAATTTATATATATATATAGTTACTTAAATATCCCCACACAAAAAAGCCGTTTCCCTAAGAGGAAAGATTTCTCGAGATGACTCGATCAGTAAAACTCTTTAAGGATGCTCATGGTTTCAATACTGTGGCGTTTGTTAGAACCCAAAACCTTGTTTATTTACTTATAATACAACAATTTGTTGAAAAAAATTTCTATACACAATGCCATCAACAGTACTAAAAAAACAGAGATCAAACAATCCTTTTGCATGATATGACATAACATGCGCAATTTTTAAAAAATAATTTAAAGGTCTTTGCATTGATAAATAGGAATGTGTCATCCCACAAATGCGCGAATTTTGCATTTTCAAGTAACCGCTTTAAGGAAACTAAATGCTTCATCGGAGAAAAATGTTTTATCCTAAATGTTAGTGTCTCAATGAATAAATCTGCAGAACCATCGATAATAATCCGGTGCAATATAATTACATGATAAGCTAGAAAATGAAAATCTCATAAAGCATGAACTACGAAAGGGGCCCATTTGTTGGGACAAGCGCTTTAAGGAATTGTTGGGAGATTGCAATACCCTTCGTTGAGTCTCTTGCTTCGTTAGGTTTTAATCACTTTTAGTCTTCCATTATTTCTGTCACATAAAATAGTCGATCAAATCTATATAATTGATCTTTACATAGTATTGCATCCTTTAAATATTTATGTCACGAAATATTTTAAGTCACTCTCTTTCCCCATTCTTACAATCAAAATAAACCTTAAAGCATCCGACTACTTGTAACAACTTTTTTTAAAAAAAACCCTGGAGATATATGAATTTTTTGTGGTTTTTAGATTTGAGAAAGAAAAATTTAAGAAAAAGATTTTAAGAAAAATATGCTAAAATATTATATAAGAAGAGATAAAGAAATTATTATTTCTAAAATGGCTAAAAATATATTAAAAATTACATAAACGAGGCCCATTCTCTGTACAAAAAGTTTATGAACAAATTTTCAATTTTAATGCGTGGCTTTGCTATTCATTTTTGAAATGACCTTCAGGATAGATATTTTAATTTTTACAAAAACTAGAGTAAAACTATCTTAGTTATTATATTAAATTGCTTAAAAAACAGTGATTATATTCACATAAGGGGCTGTAAATTTTGTAATCAGTGATCGATAAACCTGAAGGTTTAAATACTTTTACTATTATACAGAACATACACAAAAATTTCAGTTAATTACTTTCCAAACTTTTTAAGCAATCACTGCCCCTGTTTGAGTATTTAAAAAAACACATTTCGAGTAAAACGAATTTTAAAGTATGACATCTTGCTTAAAGTAGTGGCATTTGATTTTATTAAAACACTTGTAGTTTTGTTTCAGTGGATGGAAAATAATAAACTTGGTATTTTTATAAAATTAATAAGATGGCCTATAAAAAATAAAATCATGATGAAGTGTCAATTTTTGGCAAAATTCACAATTTTAGGGTAGTCGGATACTTTAAGCAGAGCAATCTATGTATGTTTGACAAACTCATTTTGAAAAAACACTGCACAATAGCTTTGTCACTATTGTCTCATGATTTGAATGAAAAGAAAACCGAACGATTGAAATTAAGAAAAGGGTCAAATTATAAAAAAAATCCTGTAAAATTTAAATATAGAAACAAAATTCTCTGATTTCTTAAGCAGGGGATTTTTTTTGACACTGTGCTACTAGCTACTACGTTCTGCTGTGACCCAATAACCTATAAGATAGCAAGCTGAGTAGCTAGTTAAATTGATGTTCAAATCGAGTTGCAGACTTATATTTCAAGTCTTCCAAAGACCATTGAGTGAAATAATATTAATAAGTCAAAAAGTAAGCCTCCAAGTTCTCAAGGGTTATGAATGTATCGGGTCAAATTAAGTGGTAGTCCTCTTTGTCTTATTGTATTTCAAACCCATAATTTCTCTCAAATTATACTGATTCAATTCCTCTTTGTACAATATTTTTGCTAGATTATTCACGAGGTGTCTATATATCTTTCATGCGAATTATCACTAGTTCCATATGCTAGCTCGTGAAATATAGTGAAAAATGTTTAAGAAGCAATGTCTAAGCCCATGATTCTCAAATTATATATGTGTATAATCGCGTAATCAGCTATATTACATTAAAATTTACATAACAAGGTGTCATTCACACAATATTCTCATGAATGAGTGAAAGTATTCAACGCAAAATTAGTTAAAATTGGTTGTTATTTTATAATAAAACTTCTTTTAAAATAATTTAACCTGCGCATAAAGTAGATCTTTGACAATCATATTATGTACTATATAATTAATTTATGTGGTCTCAGGGGTGTTAAATTTCTCTAGAGGTCTGTAAATACAAACAATTTTCACACAGGTATAATTCTTTAAAATTTAAATTAAATAATTCGAATCTGTTACGCATTATTTATCAAGAAATGGGGCTTCAGAAAAGTATTAAATGTTTAAAGTATAATAATAATTTTAAATATTATAAGCATATGAAAATAAGAAACTTTTCTATAAGCAATATTTGTTAAGTTTTTTACGTCGCGCATGCTACTTTCTAAAATAGTAACTTTAATTACTAGCTATAAGTTGATTTATAAAGTCCAATGTATTCTTATTACACTGTAGTAATTTTTATATAAATAGAACAATAACTTACTTAATTTAATAAATAAAAAAAGTACATTTTAAAAAAATATTTAAAACATTGCAATATTTTATAAATATTTTGAAATACAAAAGATATATAATACTAAAATTAGGTAGGGTTTAAAGAGTATGATGCATAAAGTTTTATACATCAGAGGCTACTATTTTAGAAAATAGCGTGCGCCACGCAAAAAATACTTAATATTTATTATAGAATTTTCATATGCTTATGAATTTTAAAATTATTATTATGTTTTAAACATTTTATACTTTTCTGAAGCCCCATTATTTTATAAATAATGTGTAAAAGATTCGAATCATTTAGTTTAAGTTTAAAATAATTATATCTGTTTTAAAATTCCTTATATTTTCGGACCTCTAGAGAAATTTAACACCCCTGAGTCCCCTTATATTATCCATCAAATGTAGAGCAATGTATTATTCAACTTACATTGTACATTTAAGGATTCAACACTAGTTTAAAACATTTGAAATGCTTACTCTGAATAGTGCTCTTGCCAACTCTATAGCTAAGGTTTTCAAATTAATATTAGTACTTACACAATCATAAGAAAATGAATTGCCTCTGGGAAATGAGAGAATTCATTTAATCCAAAAATTACTCAGTTTCTGATTTTTTCTACTTTTTCGATGATTTTTCTTTACAAAATTGATATAATATATGAATTAAAGATTTCTAGCATCATTGTCTGTATTTAGATAATTGAAAAATTAAAAAGGAAATATATTCTTTTACTTTATTCATCACCAATTTCTATACTTAAATACAATAATACTTTTGGACAAAAACTTACACGAGGTATGACAAATATTTTAAAGTTAATCATAAATTGTAGACTGATATTATGCATAGTGTTCAAAGGTTTTGCTGGTGATACAAAAATCAGGAATTTGAAGCAGAATTCCTATGATAGGTTTCCTCAAAATGCATACCAAATTAGAATTGTTAAGGTTTCTTACTTCCGAACATTTGCTTACCAAAGAGTAAAAGTAATTTTGTTCCCGTGAATTCTTCGAATGCATTTAATTACGTTTCAATATAAGGTAAATATATCCAGAAGTGAATTTATTGTAATTTTTATTATCTTTAAAATATTTTTTATTTATAAGTAGCTTGCTTTCTGTAAAAATATAAAAATCAAATCATATTTATGTGAGGATTGTGTACTAATAGGCATTTTAGTATTATAGAAAAGTCCCACATATTGTAAACTGCAACAAAAAGAATTTAAGAATTCTTTTAACTGCCTATAATATTAAAAGAGGACAATTCAAATTAGCGTCAAATGAAACACAACAATATATGCATAAAAAACTTATGTGAATCTTCGTAATTGTACAGCAAGAAACAATGTTAGAGTATACATTAAGGGTTTCCAATCTCATTTTAATTCAAGCTTTTCATATTTCATTGAGGAATATGGAATAACTTGTGTTTTCGAGATTACTCTGTGATAAACGTGTTGTCTCGTTTATTGGTGTTTGGGAGTTAAAAGAAATATCAGCCATAATCAGAACAATTCCGATTTATTATTCTTTAACTTAAATTTCAGGGTAGGAAGTGCACACTTCTACTATGTATAGGAACAATTACACGGCACTTAATATTTGATTATGATTCAATTAACTTACTCTTGGAACTCTGGTTGTCTACGGTTTAAATTATCGTAATTCCGTTCTCGGTTGTTTGAACTCCAGTCGTTATTATTCAATTCTAACTTTTTGACTAAATCGTCTGTTAGAAATCTTTAATCATTCAGCAATTAATCGTCGAGTAACTCTTGATTAGCTCTCAACTATTTTCCACTAACCACTATCCTCACGTACCTAAAAATTAATGCTTAAATATAACCCTTTATTTACCTAAACCGTGTCTTCTTTGGGAGAAACTTTTCAATAGAACAACATTTAAAAGAAACAAATTTACTCCAAGATGATTAGTGAAGGCTCGCTGATAGACTCGTTACAACTCTAATTAAGGATTTCTAACTAAGCATATGAAAAATTTAAAACTAAAGTTTGAAACATTTTTGGAAATTCGCAGAATGTTTAAACTAACTATATTTTACAAAACTTTAATTAAAAAAAACCCCATATATTTATTCTTAGCTAAATAATTCCCTGCCAACAATATCCGAAACCGTATGCACTAATTCTTCCATGTTTTTCTTGTTTGATAAAACATGGCCAATCAAACAACACATTTGCCTTCTGGCGATGTTGTATGGAGTTGGAGTTACTATTGCTTTGGACGTAAAATATATGGTTATAGCGATTTGATTTGAAACTGCAACAAAAAATATTCAGTACTAACAATTCATTAATGAAACTGCTGCAAAACAGAAAAAAATTCTTACTGAAGATGGAAACAAAAAGAAGTTTGTCAACAGAAGATTGCCTTTGGCGACGGGATAAAAAAAGTCGTACTCGAAGCAATTTATCTGATAAAAAGCGATCCAATCGTAATGAGATCGTTTCGCTTCACAATCATATTAAAAACAGCTTGTTTTTTTAAAGATATTCGTTTTTTAAGAATAAATCTCCTTTTTCTCGTATTTCAATGCTCCCTATTGTATTTTCTACGGTTAAATACAAATAAACTTTTAAACTAATCGGGTTAAAGAAAAAGTTACATCTTTACTAATTATTTTTAGATATTAAGGATTCAGTTCAGTAAAAGGAAATAGACGCTTTAACTAGAAGTATTTCTATTATTATAGACACACACACATTTTTCATATCTATTGAAATGTTCTAAATGTGGTCCAATTCTTTGATACGGAGCAAATAAATCTTAATGTTTTGTTAATACATTTCCTCTCTTCATTTCATTTGAATTCAGATAACTACGTAAATTAATGATTCATATGGAATAATTTAAAAAAAAACTTTTTAGAGCATGAGTTGAACTTTTAGATTTCCTACTTATTTGAAGTAATCAGAGCGAAAATGTTACAATGAATACAATATAATTACGATGAGTAAAACATTACTACTTCAGTAAAAGAGCAATCAAAATATGTTTTACAGCTTGTAATAACTTTTATAACTATTTTTGAAACATGAACTATGGTATTTATCACAATATGTAAATTGTACAATGGATGCTAAAATATTATAAGTCATATGTTTTGATAATTTTTAATTTTTTAACCATCAACAATTTCACTGCAATTGCAATAACTTCCATCTCTGTCAAATATCTTGTCTTTGTAATCATTTACATATTTTCTTTGTATGCATACCTCAGAAGAGCAATGTTAAATTATGAATTTCAAGTGAAGCGAAATGAATTGTTGGGCAATTTACATTTGCTACAGACAACTTATTTAAACGTTAACAGATGTTTTAAAAAAAATTTACCAACAAAGATTGCGTATATTTCATTACAACATTTCTTACATAATTTTTTGTTACCTTAAATAACAAAATAGGCTTGATTATATCATTGATTTCTTTTGACTATTAACAGAAATACCTGACTTTTCTTAAGAGATGAATGTAAGTTTTTGTGTAGGGGGGATAAAACTTTATTCTGTGTGATTAAAATATACATAAATCTTAGAAGTTAAACTATATTACATTAAGCTTAGAAATTTATTCAGTAAGTAAAAGAAAATAAAGGTTTTCATTGAAGATGCTTAATTTTTCTCTTGACATAATTTCAAGCAAATAGTTTAAATAGATTGGAAATGAAAGAAAAAAAACAAAATACATTGTAATTCATTACGATATAAAAGTTGATTGGTTGCAAAACTCAAAAAAATTGAAATCTAAACTAATAAAGTGATACCGAAGCGAAAATAGAGTGGCCTTACTATTGTTTTAAAATTCTAAATAATTATTATTGGATAATATTTTATTTTTGGTTACCTTTCAGTTTTATGTTTACACATAAATCGATGCACAATGCATTACTTCCCTCTTTCTCTCAATGAGTAAAAATGTTTCTCTTTTATATGAATTTTATTTCATTCTGATTTGAATTTTAAGAGAAATGTATCATTATAAAAAATTTTTTAATGAAGTTAACTGTGAATATATTTTGGTAATAATTTATTTTTGACCATTAAGTTCTCTACAGCTGGATTTGAAATGGGTGTTATTAAAAATATGTGGGAAGGAGGAGCTAAATTTACTAAAACTCATAAGTTCATTCATCAAAAATGACCATACTCTTGAACTAATAACTTTGTGTACAAAAAAACAAAACAAAAAACAAGATAGTCTAAGGAAAAATGTAGAAATGGAAACTCATTATCGTGAGAAACAGTGGCTGTGCTAGTTGAGCATAATATTTTGATTTATATAATGAAACATAATCAGTATATAAACTAACGTAAATTATTGTTACTTTATTATTATTATTATTATTATACTTTTTTAAAGAAAGTTTTGTTAAAAAAAATTGTGAATTTTTTTTTCTTGCCTTAAACTTTTTATCCCTTTATCTATCGCATTATGATTTACTGCAGTTTTTTTTTCATGCAATATTGTTTTTTGAATCACTACATTGAAAATTAAGGGATATACATAAACAAAATACTCAACTCTGGGAAAAGGAATCCATTAGAGCTAATTAATCAATTAAAGATGTTCATTTGTAAAATTAATTATACACACTGTTCACATAAAATAAATAGTCGAATTGTTTTCTAAGGTCTTCATTGACATACAAAATAAAAGATGTTTAGATTTTGACATTAACTATTTTTTCGGAACAAACATGACAATCTTCGCAATCCGCTGAAAACACCGTCAGCTGAAAACGCAATTTCTGCTATAAAACTATTCGCCTTTCCCACTAAAATACTCATGATAGAGCCCGTGCTGCCATATAACTTGGAAGAGTGGATTTCAAAGAATATTTCTGCTAAGTATCGTGAGAGTATTCGTAAAAATGGTTATTCCATGTAATTTTAAAGTGAGTGGTTCCTTTAAGTACCGTTGGTAGATAAAGGGTTATACATCAGAAAAGAAAATGAAAGTTTCAAAAGTGCTATCTATTTATTTATTCCACCGCAAAAACCAAAGTTATGTAATACTCATACTCTGATATTAAGAAAATTTTTTAAAAAAGTTTAAAAAATTGTTTTTTTTTAATTTTTAAAATTAAATACAACATTAAATACAAGATTAATACTTTTTTCACTCAAACATTCTTTACTTTGTTTTAGATGTTATTAACAAAACGAGAACCCCTGTTTCTCTGTCAAAACATGCTAAAAGTAAAGGATACGTTTTTCATCATTTGGTATTCAATGTGTCTCCTTTTCCGAAATCAGAGAAGGCTTTATTCGCTCAGTTGCGGATACAGGTAAACAATGAAGGACGCTACAAAGTTTTTGGTAAGTATAAAACTATACTTTTCTTCAACTGTTTATTATAAAATAAAATGTAAATATTTTTGTACTTGATAAATGAGTTCATTTTAAGACAAAAGAATTGATTTTAGAATAAATTCAAAAAATAGCATGAGTGATCGTGTATCATTGAAAAAAAATCAAGAATTTGACTCTGAATTATATTGTCTCTACATAAATTTCAACACAAAATATCGTTTTCTATTGTACTTTTTCATAGATAATTTTAAAAAATTAAAAAAATAATAATGTTAAATATTTTAAATTAAGAAGATTTTAAAAATATCTAGATTACTCAAAAATTTGGAAAAGTATTTTAACTACAGTACAAAAACGCATTCTTTGAAATTAAAAAAAAATAGGTTTTATAAAATTTTAAAATTGCTTTCTTGTTCCTTTTAAGTTCTATTCTTTGTAAAGGATACTTTCTCCTTTTATTTGCATTCGGCATTTTTAAAATAACAATGAATAATATCTTATCAAATATAATCAAATTGTATATTGTTGCATATTGTTTTTGATACGATCTGATAAGATATTTCTGAAAAAATGCAGTTAAAGGTTCATTAAAATTATATATATCAACATGTTTCTTAACAATTTAATTACAATAAAAAGCTTTTAAATAGGAAAAATATGAAAAATAGGCTAGTTTTTCATACTCAGGATTAAAGTACACCTGAAGTTGACTCTATTCTATATTATATATGAATTTTAATAATTAATTTAATAACCCAGCCACACACATACTGTATTTAAGAAAAATCATGGGAATCCTTACCTGAGAACTAATCCATGATGTATCACGCATAAACAGGCTAACGCAGGGGGGGGGCGAATCTTTATGGATCAACGTACAATTTTTTTCTAAAGAAATGTTTAACGCCGTCAAATAATTTTGACTTGTGATTATTGGGAAAATAATAAAACTAAAGTCTGAACACACAACTCATAACTCTTTATTTACTACTAGAAATACATTTTGCACTGTATAGTAAAAAATGTTTTTAATATACATGTAATTCAAATTAAAGTAACATTAATGCGACTTTGTTGTTGCAGATTAGATGATAAATAATTTATATTAGGATTGTAAGATGGTACTTGTAGCAGAATATAAGCTGAATTGGAGTCATGTGCCAAATGGTTTCTAAGCAATTTGTTATTTTTGCTGTGGTTCACTCTGTGAGAACTCCCCTAGGTTCCGCCCTGGACACTAAGATTAACTTGAGGCAAAGAATGACCAGACGCCCTTTGTATAATAATAAATTATATTTATTTACTTAGTTCAAAATATCAAACTTCTAATGACAAATATTAGACTATATGTCTACGTCAAAAAGGGATTTACCTTTAATATTAAACTATATGTCTACGTCAAAAAGGGATTTACCTTTAATATTAAACTAAATTACGAAATATGAAATTAATCAATAACTACGCTCAATATCAAAAGGGTTGACCGAAATAGGAGGTCTGAGAAATACACGCAACTTTAATTATTAGTTTTCATTAAACTTGAACTAACTTTATTAAACTAATGCTTGTGGTAAGCGGTATGAAGCTAGAATATATCACTTGGTTGAACTTATGATCTCTTCAGTTAGAATAATCCTTCTAAAGCTTCTTCGCTGAATGCTAGCAGCAATACTCTAATATCTTAGTCCAATTGAATCCTGCAAATCTCGCCACTACTTCTGCTGGCTCAATCGCCTTCTTCCCCGCTAACTTACAACGCTCTCCTTAAATACCTTATCTACTTTACATATCCTATTTTCTTCTTTTAGAGGTGATTGGAAATATACGCGAGTTTACAATCCCCAAAGACGCCTAAGAGTATTAATGGAAATGTGCCGTAAAGATTCCTCACAACTCTTTTGACAAAATGATTTGTGATTTGTTTCAAAATGCCGTTTTTACAGACAATATTTTACATACCACTGTTCCAGAAGATGAAACACACACCGTTTTGTCGCATATACTAATCGTGCCAAATTTCTCGGGGCACCAAGTTTGAAATTCTCTGCTACACTTATTATATTGCACTTTTTTTTGTCAAAAGCCATGTTAAATCATAGTTAAAAGTTCTATATAATACAAATGAATTTTAAAATACAGTTGCGTCAAAGAAATTGACTATGATATGTGCAGACAAACTTTGCATCATTAGCAATTGCATCCACGACGTAACTAAGGCAAGAAAAGAACAAACGTATGAGTGCTCTACGACCGTTCACTCGCGTTTATTTGTAATACTTCATAGCAGGGGGGGTCCGGATCCCCCCTCCCAAAGCCCTTGATATTTTTCCGATTGATTATAATTTTAAGTACATAGTACGTAAAATTTAATTAAGTATTTGTTATTAATGACTAATTTTATTAGTTAATGCTAATTATTTATTCAATAATTAGTTTTTTACTGAGTTTTATTCCCGAAAATCGACAGAATCAAAAGGAGCATGATACAAGAATGGTGAACTTTCGACCCCGGCCCCCCCTTGAAAAATTTCTGTGTGCGCTACTGCTTCATAGTGAACTTCGTTAGTTTGAAAAAAAAAATGTTAACTGTTTTGTTTGATGGCGTGCCCAAAATGCGTGCCATTAATGGCACCCGCGCCACTGGTTCGCCATCTCTGGGCTAGAGTAATCGCTTAGATACTCATTTATCTGTGAATGAATTATTTTTACCCAACAACTTATTAATTAATTGTATTACAGAGAGAGTATCAGAATTTTTTCTTTCTTTTTTTTCTTTTTTCTTAAAATTTTCTTGGTGTAATACTGATAAGAAAAGTTATTAAATAGAACGAATGGAAAATTTAATCTTTTATGATTTAATCTATATTCTATTTTATCTATTATAATCCAAAATTACAAATCTACTTAATCATTACACAAATTGGTGTAGTTGAGCTACTGGAGTCACAAGAATGAAATTCAATTATTCTCTTATATGAAGAGTCTTGTTCAAAATATTCTATCTTCGTTCTTGAACAATCAAAGAGGGCAAATTAGAAAGCTATCCCCTATGCTATTCTTCTTATTTAATGTCTACAAAATGATAATTTTCATAAAAAAAAGTTCATGAGATGGAAGTCATTTAATTAAAAGTATGAAACAGTTTTTGGGAGTCTTTGGGTACAATCAAGAAAGAAAGAAAACTTTCCAAATATTTTTTTTATCAGGATTGAAATTAGGCTATAAAGTTTTGCTAGAAATTAGTGGTAAAAATAACAAATGAGTGAAATATGTAAGGACACTACCATTGATTTTTAAGAATAGTATTCAAACATGTAATAAAAAGCATTAGTATTGTAATGCCCCCGAGGAAGCTTTCTCCTTATCTAATCGACTTAAATCTGTGGAAGGTAAAGATTGATAACCCAGACTAACCATGGTGAATCCAATTTATTATTACCAAAGATAATGTTCCAGAACAAGCATTCTATAAAGGGAATCCTTGGAGTTATATAACGAGAGCTCAAACCCTATGTGAATAAGCGCACGAAATCTCAATAGCTTAACTTTAATCAATGTTATCATAAGAATTCTAGCTTCCTTAATTTATTCTAACAGTTAAAGGCCGTCTTATAGTCATGCGTCGAAATTCTGATCCTTACCGTGTCAGCACTACTTTCAGTGAATCCACTGCCTTCTCCTTCTAATCCACGATTATCCTAATCCACTAGCTAATCCGCATATCATGGTTTCTTCTTGAAAGGGATGGCTGTGAAATAACACGATTGCTGGCCCAAAGATTTCCCAAGAGGATTAGTAGAAATTATCATAAAGCCCCGTCACAGTACTATATATGTCCTTGATTATAATAAAATCATCTTTTTCATTAATGAGTTCCAAAAAAAAAAAAGAAATTTTACCGAAACATACCATTTTCACTTCAGTACAAAATAAAATGTTAACTTTATGCTAAAGTATATGAGTATCGAGACATAAAATATATTATATGGAGAGTAACATTAATTGTATGTGTGAATCATTCAAGAAGAGCAATATACAAAAAAAATTCAATTTAATATTATTTTCATAATATTAATTTTGAGTATTTTCCTATCTCAAAAATATTTCTTATTTAAATAACTCCGATTTAAGGTATCCGACTACGTCCGGAACTGTGATTTTGCAAAAGCGTACAAACGAATATTTTTTTCATATTTAGTGTCACTTAGATTAGAATGCACGTATAAAATTGTTTTAGGAAAATTATTACAATAAAAAAATATTTAAATGCATTATTTTGGCAAAAAAATGAACACAGAATTACCTATTTTCAAAACTTTCTCCTTTTATATATGTCCCCTTTGTCTATATATAGCTCGGATATTTCCAAAGAGTCTGAACTAGGATTTTTTAAAAATTCGCATTATTTTCAGAGTTAAATACTACCAATTGAAATAGTAATCGGTGTTTTTTTGCTAAATTTTTCATTCTGATGTATTAAAATATAGATAAATCTACTTCTAAGTTATATATTTTAAAATTCCTACTTCGGGCTCTGTACATAGGTCTGAGATATATGAAGAAAAGATATTATTATTATGGAATCATTTTTCAAAAAAGGAGAATGTTTTGAAAACAGATCATTTTTAGTTCATTTTTTGCCAAAAGAACGCATTAAAATATTTTTTTTTGTAATAATTTTAGTAAAACAATTTTATACATGCATTCTAATCTAAGTGACACTAAATACTAAAAAAATATTCGCTTGTACACTTTTGCAAAATCACAGTTCCGAACATAGTTAGGTATCTTAATGCTAAAACAATGCTCAATAATCTCATATAATTTAAAGGCAATAATAATTCTTGATTATTATGTTCGTAATATTTATTTCGCAGGCTACTGTTTAAGTAAAACTAAAATGGAGAACCATAAGCTGCAAGTAAAATATGGCAGAAATTTAAGAATGCTATAGTTTTTTCAGTAAGAATTTATGGATTTAATGAGAATACAGACACTGTGTGTATCTTGACATTTAAAAAGTTCACTAAACTTTTAATTTATTCAAGAATATAAATACCTGAAGAGCTTTAGTATTTAAAAACAGACAGGCGCCAGACGACTTTGGTACGCATGTTCTGAAAACTCTTACGCGTAAACTTACGATGATGAGGAAATTATATTTTCGGCTCGACTACGTGCAAGCATTGATGTTACTTGCGAATTATCTGAGTAAATTGCTTAGCGTAGCAGCAGATTAGTTTTTAAATAGAAGGGATAAATTTCACTGTTGAATAATTCAAAACAGCTCTTAAATTTTCTGGACCTTCAAGTTACTTGAAGACGGTGAGGTTATTCAATAAAATTTAGTGTGTAACTAGATGAGGTTTGGGACTACTAAAATATTTGAAATAAACGTGCAATTAAAAAAAAGGGTCAATCTCTTATAAAAATGTTCTAAAAATAAATAAAAAGGAAAACAGAGAGTGAAATGTATCTTATTTTTTAACGAAAGATCATACATTTTAATTGGAAATAATAGATTAGATCCATTCCATGACAATAGTTATTAACAGCAATAAAGAATAAAAATAATTAAAATATAATGAAATCAAAATTTTAACCGAAAATACGACAAAAGTGTTTTACAATCATTCTCTTGTACTCTAGGAACACTTCACATACTTTACCGTTTGTGAAAATTATAACACTATGAAAGAAGCATGCAAATTAAACGAAACTTATAAGAAATGCAAATAGACTAAGGCTATGAAAGTTGTAATTTTGCAAAGCGAATATGGGTGGGCCAAGAAATGCAAATAGACTTAATAGACTTTAAGAAATAGACTTATAAGAAATGCAAATAGACTAAGGCTATGAGAGCTGTAATTTTGCAAAGCGAGTATGGGTGGGCCAAGAAATGCTATTCAAGCTTCAAGAAAGCCGAAAATAAAAGGCTCTGAAAAGTGCTTTTAATGTGTGTATAAAGGGTGTTTTTAGAGGTATAGAACTTTAAATTGGAATAAAACAACGATGTATTATTCGATTGACATGAATTTTTTTTTATTCGAAAGATAATCTTGTAGCATTACATTTTAAATATGATTTCTGGCATATGACTGCCACGGCTGGCTCGGATGTAGTCCAATCTGGACGTCCAATTTTCGATGACTTTTTCCAACATTTGTGGCCGTATATCGGCAATAACACGGCGAATGTTGTCTTCCAAAGGGTCAAGCGTTTGTGGCTTATCCGCATAGACTAATGACTTTACATAGCCCCACAGAAAATAGTCTAGCGATGTTAAATCACAAGATCTTGAAGGCCAATTCACAGGTCCAAAACGTGAAATTAGGCGGTCACCAAACGTGTCTTTCAATAAATCGATTGTGGCACGAGCTGTGTGACATGTTGCACCGTCTTGTTGGAACCACAGCTCCTGGACATCATGATTGTTCAATTCAGGAATGAAAAAGTTAGTAATCATGGCTCTATACCGATCACCATTGACTGTAACGTTGTGGCCTTCATCGTTTTTGAAGAAGTACGGACCAATGATTCCACCAGTCCATAAAGCGCACCAAACAGTAAGTTTTTCTGGATGTAACGGTGTTTCGACATACACTTGTGGATTAGCTTCACTCCAAATGCGGCAGTTTTGTTTGTTGACGTAGCCATTCAACCAGAAGTGCACTTTATCGCTAAACAAAATTCGCTTATGAAAATCGCGCGACCATTATTTTCGAAATAAAATTGCTCAATTTGAAAGCGTTGTTCAGGCGTAAGTCTATTCATGATGAATTGCAAAACCAAACTGTGAATAAATCACTTGCCAGCTGTTAAATCGGTCGCCATCTTGGAAAGTAATGCCAATTTAAACTTCTATACCAGGAAAAAAAACACTCTTTAGTTGTTTGACAGCTGTAAATGATTCAATGAGAAGTCAATATACCACGCGAAAAATTCAGAGTAGCACAAAATCAAATATCATGGAGTTCGAAAAAGATCATATGATTAGTCTTCTTGAATGTGGAATTTTGTAACGTGAATTTCTTTCTCGCTCGGAACGTGATGCTATAACACTGAGGCGTATGTGGGGACCGATAAAGAACCTAGTGTCCTTTTTGTATAACGTCATCATGAGACGATGTAGGGACCGATAAAGAACCGAGAGTCCATTTTGTATAACGTCATCATGAGACGATAGGCACCTCTTCCACCTGTCAGTATCCTTCTATGCAATGGCATAACATTGAAGCGCGTCTAAAAGGCGCATAATTGTCTTCCCTCTCACGGTTTGTCTAAGTCTGTTGCGCCATGAATTACATACAAGTATTCCTTTGTAAGGAATATCCTGTACATTGAAGCACCGACACTTTTGACTACAATGGGTTCACATAATCTATAGTACGCCGATTAGGAACAACAAGTTTTCTCAGACGTGTCTTGCTACAGTATGATCATTAGTGATAGACGCGTGTTCGTGAGATGTCTAAGAGGTGAAGACCTTCTCCTCGGAACATTCAGAGAAATATTAATATTTATTATGTACCAGGGCTCCTATAGAAACCTGGGCCCAGGTATGACCCTTTTAAAACCCAGTATGTAACCCGTACTCTGTCAAATACTCGTGCAATCGGTAACAAATAAATGTGTGTGACTTGCAGTTTTACTAACCTAGGCCCAAAACGACTTGACCAATTGTCTCCTTTTTGCTATATGAGTTATAAGGATATGTGATGATAGCTCTAGGCCTAGACATAGACGATGGACATAACATAATAATGTAGTCTAGCCACTGTTGCCAGTTGACATTCAGCTCTAAATTCACAATTTTTCGGAGAAACTTTCGGGGATAACATTTGATGATTAAAATTATTCAAGTCATGATGTTATTAAGGCCGAGTCAAGAACAAGACGAGACCCTGGGCCTGTTGGTTCATGACTTAAAACATCCCTGCTTAGAATACAGTTCGTACTGGACGAAATCCTAGAGTCACTGCCTTGGGGTAGTTTGGATATTCTAGGCGATCCGTTACATCAGGGAAGTTGCGGAGCCTGAAGTCCGACACCTCCTGCAACGACTTCCCAGTGCTGTATTTTAGCAAGACAATACCCATTCACATGTTGCTCAAAATATGGTAGCTTTCTTCAGTCCACGAGATGTTTCGCTTTTTCCATGCCCTGTACGCTCTCTGTATATGATGCCTATTTATGATGTATGAGGTATATGACATTTTAGAAAATTAATGGTAGCGTGATAGTTTGGTTTATTTACGTCACAGCTATTAATTATAGTATATACCTTTAAATTGAAGTTATTCATATAATATGGAGTACTTCATTAATGTTCAGAATATAATATTTGTGAGGGAGGAGGCAACATAACCGTTCTCTTCGATGTTTTCCATGATATTTCCTTTCCAGTCAATGGTCTTGGGATTGGGCGGATTCTTCTGGACACCTCGAATTACATTCAGAGTTTCCTGCTCTCAGGTATCCAGCCGTTGGTTTTCTCACGGTCCCAGGCTGCCGGGACGATGTCAGAAGACCAGACATCGTAATATTTAGGGGTGCACGTGTGTATAGGAATGGTGTTATTCTATCCACAAAACGAAGCCCATCTTTTAGTTGTGTGACCCAAAAAAGGCACAGAGGTTATACCACTGCATGACATACTCGTATTACTCTTCGGACAGAGTTGTGAAGGTCCCTTGGGACCTCACTTTGAGAACGAGAATAATTTTGAGTCATAAAAGAACCAGTAGCCATTTTTATAAATAACTTTCTTTATTTGGTTATCTTTCACAAATAGAATCAAAGACTTATTAACATATATTTCTACTAATATTATGAGGTTTTAAAGGTAATATCCTTTAAATTAACTTAATTAATGATCTAATTAATTAATTTATTAAATAACGATCACGCAGAAATTACCACGATAAGAGATCCCAGAATTATATTTAATAATGTTCTTATTGAACATTTAACTTTAATCTCACTCCTAAAACTTTAATGAGACTTTAAACACAAAATAATATTTACCACTCGGAATCTCAATTCTTCATGAGATTAAATATCTCTTACAAGAAATCTTCAATTTACATCCACGATAACTTTCTGCTTCAATCTCTGTCTCCTACTGCTCTAACTTTACTATTTCGTTTGACTTAAATACTGAATCTAATCTGCATAACAAGGAATCCTGTCCGCTTTTTGGAGTTGATTGGAAATAGGTAGGGAATTAAATTTCCCTAAAAAGGTCGACTCAGAAGGTTAGTGATAAAGTTCCGTATAGATTCGTCACAATCCCTCCAAAAGAAAACGGGATTTATTCGAAGTACTCATACGTCCTGAAAATAAATTACGTAATTCATATCTTTGTCTTACAGTTCCGACGATATTAACTTCTAACTGTATATTACTGAAATGTCTTCCTTAATGAAAAAGGATAAAATTACGATGTATACTTAATTGCCAAACCTCATAATACTTCACAAGTTTAAATTAATCCCTGCACTCTATCCATTTGGCTAAGGAGGCGTGGGAAAAACCACCCTAGTGGTGGCAAAAAACCAGCCCCATAGAGTATTACTTAGTTATTATACAAAAAAGAAATACAATCTTCTGTGGCACTGGAACATCGAAGACCTCAGGGTCAGCTACCCTGGACTTTGTCTGTTAAATCCTATGCACTGGATCTCCATTCAACGCTTCCATACTGAGGCTTCTTCTGCGGAATGTGCTGCCAGGTATGCCGTTGATTTCGATGTTGCTCAGCTCCTCAGGAATTCCGTCTTTTTCTTGTATACGGCTCCGTAGATAGTATGGGCAAGGTCTCCTTGTATTGGTTTGATTCGACCTGACTGGCTTCTCCGCTTGTTCGTTGCGTCCTCTCGTTGTCGCTCTGGTCTGACGGGTCTGGTTATCACGTCCACTAACTTCCATTCGGGATCCGCCTGTAGTCGTAGCAGTCCTGCGATCAGGTAACCTTGATGGACCTGCAATGGACTCTACTCCTGGTGAAGAGGTATTATGTTTTTGAAACTTATAATTCCTGGACGAGATCGAGGAAGGGATCGACCTCTTGACTCCCTGCCCTTGCTCAGGAGCGCGTCTTTTCCGGTCCTGATGATCAGATCCTTGTCGTGATCTCTTCTTACATATCTTGGATTGTTTTAAAGCTTGGTCCTTCGACGCAGTACTATTAATTTTACGTTTATTTCTGGGGATCTCCCGTGTGGTGTTACCCTGCCGTGATCTACACCCCTCACTTTCCTGACTAGAGGTTTTCCTATGCTCTTTAAACTGTCCTTGATGTGATCTATTCGACCCATGACTAACTTCTTGTTCGTCATACAGAGTTTCTACCGGACTATCTGAACTAATCGTGTCTGACTGACGAGGCCGATACACTCGAACCTGATCAATATTAACAGTTATATTTCTTCCGTTTTCAAATAACTAAATTATTTCCTTTTATTTCCAAAACTTTATAGGGACCTTCAAACTTAGGCATAAATTTTCCAACCTGTTTCCTACCCGCAGCACTTAAGAAATGTGTTTGAAGTAAAACCAAATCGTTCACTTTGATGTGAACATCCCTCCTTCTGAGATTGTAATGTTTTCCCAAGACTTATGCTTTTTTTGCATATTTCGTCTTGCCTCATCGAATAATCTTTCGATGTTCCTACCAACATATTTCGCATCCTCCGTAACATTTATGAGCTTGCTAAACGGAGTTATGATTTTCCTTCCCAAAAACAACTCAGCCGGAGTTTTATTTGTCGTCTCATTTACCGCCGTGCGCAATGCGAAAGCGAACTCGTGTAGAAATTGGTCCCAGTTTTCATGATTTTCTTCAACAAAAGAAGCTATCATTTGAACTAAATTTCTATTCACTCTCTCCGTGAGATTAGACTGTGGTCGGTACGTTACCGTTTTCATATGTTTGATGTCCAACCTGTGACTGAGATGTTCAAATACGTCAGAAATAAATTGGGGGCCGTTATCACTTATCAAAGAAATCGGAGCTCCGTAACGCGCTATATAGTTATCAAAAAAAGCATTAGCTATTGCGTGGGCTGAAGCTTTACGAAGAGGAATCAGCTCACACCACTTAGTGAAGTGGTCAGATATAACTAATATGAATTTATATCTCTCGGGTCGGGATGCGGGGTAGGGGCCTAATAAGTCTAGCGTTACAATTTCATTTGGATATTTCGAAACTATAGGCATTAAACGACCAGCTGGTAGCGCGTTTTTATAATTAAACTTTTGACACCGGTCACAGGTTGAAACATATTCAAATATATATTTTCTCATAAATGGAAAACAGCACGTGTCACGAAGTTTAAGATATGTCTTCCTCTTTCCGAGATGTCCTGCCAGTGGCAGATCATGAAATTCTTTCATTATATCTTTTCGAAGAGAACTAGGAATATAAACTCTTAGTTCTCCCAGATTAGAAAAATACTTCGCGTAAAAGAGGAGACCATTTATTAACTTGAAGTCCTGGGACCAACTCTCGCATACCGTCGCATTAACAGAACCGTCATCAGGGTTTTCTAAGTATTGATAAATATGTCCTAATTCAGGATCTTCCCTCTGTTCCTTAATGAATTGTTCACGGGAATTTATTGCGAGGGCTCTAAGAGCTGCGCACGAAATTTGCGACCCCTCGACACTGTCTACTGGATTTCTTGATAAAAGATCTGCGACCACGTTTTGAACACCAGGTCTGTGCTCCCATTCTATGTTAAACTCTGACAATTTCAATGCCCATCGGATCATCCTACTTGATAAATTCTTACCATTGGTTAACTTCGTTAACGCTGCGTGATCTGTAATCACTTTCACAGGTAGGGGTCCAAAATAAGTTTTAAACTTATTTAGAGCCCAAATTACCGCCAAACATTCTCTTTCGGTAACCGTATAATTACGTTCTGCTTTATTAAGGGTTCGAGACGCGAAAGCAATAGGTTTTTGATTTTGTTGAAGTACAGCACCAATTCCGACCCCACTAGCATCAGTGAATAAATTGAACTGTTCAGAAAAATTTAATAATTGCAAAATAGGTGCCTCCGTTAGTGTGCGTTTGATCTGATCAAAAGAATCCTGTGCTTCTCCCGACCAGTTAAACTTCGTCCCCTTTTTTTTTAATTGGTACAATGGTTCGCATATATCTGCGTATCGCGGAATAAATTTTTGGTACCAACCCGTCATCCCTAAAAATTTTGACACTTCTCTATTATTTTTGGGAGGTTTCATTTCCGTAATTGCCCGAATTTTCTTATTGTAAGTTTCGATTCCTTCTTTACTAATAATCAGGCCTAAATATTTGAGTTTGTCACGAGCGAAGTGACATTTTTCCTTATTTAACGTTAGTCCTGCGTCTCGTAATAAGGTAAAAACCTGAGTTAAATGATCCAGATGGTCTTTGAACGATGGAGATGTTATAATAACATCGTCCATGTACACTGACACGAAACGCCCAATAACAGGTTGGAGAATTATATCAATAGCCCTTTGAAAATTAGGCGCCGCCCCAGAAAGACCAAAAGGCATGCGTAGGAATGCAAAAGTGCCATTGCGAGTGATAAACGCTGTTTTTTCTATGTCCCTTGGACTAATCGCCAACTGAAAATAGCCACTTCTGAGATCTAGAGTGGACATAACGTTGGTGTGAGGAATATTGGTGAGTAAGTCATCAATAACCGGTAATGGATATCGAGGATATTTGGTAATTCCATTTAGTTTCCGATAATCGATCGCGAAACGATACGCCTCGGGAGAATCTGGAGGAAGGTCATTTTTCTTTCGAGTTAGAACGACTGGAGATGCATAGGGCGAATTAATAGGACCAATTGTACCATCCCGTAACATCTTATCTATGTGATAATCAATAATGCCTTGTTTGACCCGGTCGTACTTGTATGGTCTCGACACTACCGGTCCTTTATCTCCAGTATCTATCTCATGATATACAACATGCGTTAATCCCGGTTGATCGGAAAATAACCCTTTAAAATTATTAAATAAGGCTTTTAATTGCCTCTGTTGCTCGTCATCAAGTTATGATTCTGTGAGATCAATATCAACGAGTTTCTCCTCTTTAGGCATTTGTTTGATCAGATGATCGGGAATGATCAAGGATTTCTGATCAAAATCTAATGTTAATCGCGACGCTTTCATAAAATCTATCCCCAAAATGCACTGATACTGCATGTTATCAAGTATATGGAATTCCCAGGGTTTCTGAAATTCCCTGATTCTAATTTGCAACTCGACTCTACCCAAATGACTGCACGGGGCTCCCTGTGCTGTCACGACTCTGTCTTTCGTCTTTTGACGAGGTCGGTATGAAAAATAATTGCGGTATACCTCCTCCGAAATAAAAGATTTCTCCGCTCCCGTGTCCCATAGTGCTGTAATAAAGGTTTCATTTAATAGAATAGGGACATACGGTAATTCGACTGGGGTCATTCTTATAGAGGATACTCTGATAGGCCGATGATCCCAAACTGGAGGATTTTCCGTACCCCGCGATCGATTACCCCCATATTCATATCGATCGCTTAAAAGTTTAAATTTCTACTTCGTTCATTTTGACCTCGAAATGAACTATTTCTCGACCCACTTTGTCGACCGCCTTGACTGTGGAATGGTTGATCCGATTGTCCACCTTGGCGTCTACCCTCGAATCTGCGGTTTGCGAAACCTTGGTTTTCGAATCGATTAAATTCCCTTTGTGGTCGGCTATTATTGGCGTATCTCTCATTATTTCTGTTTTCCCTCCAATTTTCCTGTCTATGCCGGGTATTAAAACGATTGTCTTCATGAGGGCCTGAACTTCTAAATCCCTCACTCGAACCTCTGATTTGTCTATGCATAAAACGTTCTTCGTATTTATCAACGATTTGTAGGAGATTGGCAGTATTTCGTGGATGTCTAACTTCGACATAATCCAAAATTTGAGGTTCTAATCGACTAACGACGTGATCTATTAATTTTTCCTCCGACATTTCTAGTTTAAGGACTTTATGAATTTTCAACAATTCATAAATAAAGTCCGAAGGCTGTTGATCTCGTCTTTGTGATGAGGAATAAAATCGCGTTTCTAGTTCTGACCTGTTTCTGACCACGGGAAATTGTTCCGACAATGCCTGTTTTAAGTGCGCGTAGTCTGTTGTCTTATCTTCAATGACTCTATAACCAAGAACTTCGAACCAGTCGAGTGCCCGTCCTTTGAGATGACCCTTCAAGTAAGCACATGCCAGTTGTGCAGGTATCTCATAATACGCGAGATTATGATCAATATTCTCCAAAAAATCATCTATGTTCTCAATTCCCGAAAAATATTGTTCCGGAATGATTCTAAAACTGGATCCGACTCTATTCTCGGGATTTATACGTTGGACGCCATTGTGAAGGTCCCTTGGGACCTCACTTTGAGAACGAGAATAATTTTGAGTCAAAAGAACCAGTAGCCATTTTTATAAATAACTTTCTTTATTTGGTTATCTTTCACAAATAGAATCAAAGACTTATTAACATATATTTCTACTATTATGAGGTTTTAAAGGTAATATCCTTTAAATTAACTTAATTAATTAATAATCTAATTAATTAATTTATTAAATAACGATCACGCAGAAATTACCACGATAAGAGATCCCAGAATTATATTTAATAATGTTCTTATTGAACATTTAACTTTAATCTCACTCTTAAAACTTTAATGAGACTTTAAATACAAATCTATATTTACCACTCGGAATCTCAATTCTTCATGAGATTAAATTATCTCCAACAATAAAACTTCAATTCAAATTCACTATAACTTTATGTTTCAATATCTATCTCCTACTGCTCTAACTTTACTATTTCGTTTGACTTAAATACTGAATCTAATCTGCATAACAAAGAATCCTGTCCGCTTTTTGGAGTTGATTGGAAATAGGTAGGGAATTAAATTTCCCTAAAAAGGTCGACTCAGAAGGTTAGTGATAAAGTTCCGTATAGATTCGTCACAGAGTCTACGCGGAAGTTATTTATGAGAAACTTATCAATAAAAGAAGTAGGATTGTTTGTAAGCAATAATCTTTCCCATAAGAAATTATAATGTACCTTTCCAAAACATAAATCATTATGTTGTTGATGATAAATTTTTAAACATTACTTCTAATTTTATAAATTTTTATAGAAAATTCAATAAAATGTGTGAAAAGCTAATATATGTATAGTAATTTTCTTATTTACTTAAACAATCATTATTTAGTACAGTATTTAACTTTAAGAAGGTATGAGTTTCTCTTATATTGCGTTTCATTACATAATATAATTTTAAAATAAAACATTTTTTAATTCATTGCTTAAAATGCGGCATAAAAATTGATTAATTTAATATTTTACTTCAACATTTATAAACAAATTAGATCAGTTTTTTAAATCATGTAATCTTTTTTATACGACAAATACGTTTATATACTTTTCCATATAAGTTCAGAAGCTTTTTTTAGTATTCATTTTTAATGATCGCCAACATCTACGATTTAAAAATAGAACTCAAATAGTTTTCACATTTCCTTTTTTTGATGTACCTTTAAAATTCTTCGATATTTAAAACTATTTCAAGAATGTAGTATGGATGCTAAAATGGTAGGTTTATATTCCAAAGTATCCATGTTAATAAGTATAATGTAATATAATAATATTTCCCTCAAATATGTGCTTCTTACTGTTTTAAATCTTATTTTGTGAGTTATAATAGAATATTAAATGGGCTACAAAATTTATTTCTTACAGACTCTAAGAGGGTAGAGACTTATTCTGTGTTGGGAGACACAGCAGATTTATTGAAAAGCAAGCAATTCAATCCAAACAAGGAACTGTTTTCTCTAAATGTCACAAAAGCATTTCAAAGGGCCCTAGAAAACGAAGCAAAGCAATTGCATTTGGCAATATCTATACCCGAAGCATTTGTTGAACTGTTAATATTAGACGATGGAACTCCAGAAGGACCCCAGCTTCTAGTTTTGTCCGAAACAGTTGAGAAACAGGCAAACGGTGAAGATCATATTTTAGCAAGAATGAGACGATCGATGCAAGAAAAAGTTCCAGAATTTCCAGAAATTGCTGAATCGCAAGAATCCGGTAATAAAAATTACGTATGCTATTCTCTATGAGAAAACGTTTTATTTACTTTATAACATAAATATAGATTATACTCCTAGTAAAATTTTGATTGTTTGGTACGTGTAATACATCAAATTAACAAAAACTATTGGGACTTTTTTTTCAATTCCTACTATTAACTCACACTCTCTATATATTTAATTGTTTATTTATTTATCTTGATGTGTGTGAAAATTTCAATCGTTAATAAAATACATTTTAAAGCGCTCAATTGAGCTGAAATTTTATATACACGATCATTTTAAGTGACAATACAATAATTTAACTAATTAATAAAAATTAATTGATTAAAACTAATTATTTAAAGAATTACAAATACAGCTACGTTGGTATCATTTTTGGCGACTTAGCGCCTCTTTTGGCGACTTGTGCCAAAATTTGAAAAGGTTTTTTTTCTTACGTTTTAAGGCATTCAGTCGAACTGAAATTTTATATACACGATATACTTTAATGATAATTATTAAAAATTAATTACTACTTAATGCTGTGATTCGTCACATGTATATACATATTTTTACACTGCTGGACAATTGCTAAGGACGGATCCCAAATTGCTATGTAGCATAACATTAAGCGAGACATGAGGCCTAGTAGGATAAAATATAGTTGCCACACTGTTCAGACATTAGAATAAAGAATATTTATTGTTCTGGAAAGTACAAAAGCTGTGAAACATCTGAAAGAAAAAAAAATGTTCATTTGATCTGCGTACGGAGAAAAATGGAACAATGCATCTAAAAGTCAGCAGGCCCCTTAAAGAAAGGTATCAGTACGGGATATGTCCACCGTGGAGTGTGATGCAACATTCCACACGTCCTACCATACTTTGCACAACATTATCCAGCAGCTGTTCAGGCAATTTATCCCATTCCTCTGTGAGTGCACGGATGAGGGTGTTCTTGTTTGTCGGAGTATAGTTTCGACCAGCAACTTGCCTCCCTAAAGCATTCCACACATTTTCAATGGGGTTTAGATCTGGAGAACGCGCTGGCCATACGAGACGTTGAATACCCTCGCTGTCTAGACAATCCTGAACAGCGAGTGTTCGATGACATGTTGCGTTGTCGTCCATAAAAACAAATTTATCACCGACAGCACCACGGAAAAGACGAACATGAGGAAGTAGAACTTCATCAATGTATCGTTGGCCCGTCAAAGTCCCATTCGCAACCACATGTAGGCGCGTGCGGCCATTGATCATGATGCCGGCCCACACCATGATACTGCATGTCGGATATCTGTCCTTTTTCCTGGATATTTTCTGGACGATAAGCAGTATCACTCTCGCGCCAGATCAGTTGGCGTCTACAATCCGATGACAGACTGAACCTACTCTCATCTGAGAATAGTACACATGCCCAGTCCTGTTCAGTCCAATTGTGATGCTCACGACACCATTGCAAACGGGCAGTACGGTGCTGTCTGGTCAATGGGACACACACAACAGGTTTGCGTGCGTATAGTCCTCCTCCCTTCAAACATCTGGCAACAGTTTTTCGGGAGATCTGCTTTCCTGAGGCAGCAAGAAACTGATTTGTCACCTGCTGAGCTGTGGTGGGCCTGTTCCTTTTGCTGATAGGACGATATATCTGTCTTCTGCAGGCGTCGCACTTCTAACACGACCTCCCCGTGCCGTCTACTACACATTCCAGTAGTTTTAAATGACTTCCACAGCCGTGAAACAACGCTGTGAGCGATTACGAACTCCCTGGCAACATCTGTTATTTTTCGCCCTTCTTCGATCTTTCCAATAATTCGGCCACGCATAAAATCATCTATGTGATGTCGGGAAGACATGCCAAAAATTTTAAGTTCGTCTATTAAATATTTCCTGTAAAACTTTGACTTGAAACAACAACTGTCCACACGCGTCAAAACCTTTAAAGCTCTTATGAACGCTATCACGTGATGAACAGAAAAAAATTTGCGACTTCTTCTTAAGGCCGTATTCAGGCAACATTTCAAGTTTTTGTCGTTCGAGCAATTTTACTCAGAAAAACCGCTTTATGGTGAGCTCAAGAAAAAATTTGCATACTCATACTTCTTCTTTTACTAATATCCCGCACTTATTTGCTATACGGCCTTTTAATATCCACATTTTGCTTCCTTTCATTTTGTGGTTGCTATGGATTATAGTGTTATCCGTCCTTAGCAATTGTCCAGCAGTGTATTAATTGTAACTATTTAATAAAAAGTAGCTAAAATAAAATTTTTGTTCGTTGATCTAAGTAGGAATTGACTTAAAAATTTTTTTATATCACTTGATCCTTAGTTTATCACTCACTCAGAGGCATTTATAATGTTAAGTGAATTTCATACTAATTTATAAATAATTCGATATTCACTTACAAATTGCGTGCAGTTGGATAATATAACGCAATTTCAGTTCACTTATAATTTTGTTGGTGTAAGCAATTGAAAATAAAATAGTTGAAGTTTTAAAAGGGAAAAAACTGTGTGTGTTACTGATGTCGAAGCTATTCTCTAGATCAGAGGTCGGCAAACCATGGCTCGCTTACAGCATGCGGCACTTTGTATAGAAGGTTGAGGCTCTTCAGACTTCCGACAATATGAATTATTAAAAAAATAATTATATGTACTAAAAATTATTGCTCTATTTTCTCTTCCTCTTTTGTAACTATGCATTGAAAAGATTAATCTTATTTGTGTCTAAAATAAAACATTTGACTACTTTAAGATTTATGTATTGAACTGTTCTTCATAGATAAAAGTGTTGAAAATCAGTGAAAATATTAAAATTCGTTCTAAAGCAATAAAAGTTTAATTTATTGGCAGAAATGAGGCCAGTGGTAGACACTTCTCTAAGTGATTTCTTGCTCTCATTTGCATACATGAGTAAGGGAGCACTCTTCAATCTGAGTAAGAGATGCAGATACCCCCCCCCAACAGAAGTGACAACACTTTTCGTATTTTGTGGAAAACTTAGGGGTTAATAAAAAGAGAATTGACATGACTTTTATAGTCAAGAACGATCGAAGTGAATTTTAATTATTAGTGCAAACATGAAATTTCAGAATAAAGTTCTTACGGTATTATTCGTTGGAACATTTTTCACAATCTTAAATCTAAATTCCAACATTATGATATTTTGACTTTGGTTGTTCTTGCATTGAGCCACAAAAATAAAATATTTTCGAAAATTCTTAGTTTTGGAAGGAATGGAATAAGTTACTTTATGTAAATCTTTATTTAAATATTACAAACGGAATTGTTAATTGTAGTGTAACAGTCTTGATTGTGACTGCTACCGGAGGCTTCCCTTTCCCTCCTGCACATGCGTGACTTTGTATAAAGGACTCTTTGTATGAATGGTTCTTTATGTAAATATCTCTTTGATACCTCAGTTATCGTGTTTTCCTTAAGATTTGGCTCTTTTCTCCAAAATTTTGCCAACCACTGATCTAGATGGTATCATCAGATGATTTGACGCTTTGTTCTTTACGATAATTCTTTTGATCTATAACGTATTTCTTAAAATTTTTCTTTTAATGTTCTTGATTTTATTTGTATTTTTGTAATTTAAAAGTCAATAATTTTTATTATTCTTTTCTTTGTTTTATACTTATTGTTTGTTCTAAATTTGAATAGTTAATATTCTAGTTTTTTTTAGTTTTATTTCTTAAATTGGCAACAAAATTTAGTCTTATGATGTACATCCTCTGACAATAAAGTTCAGTGAATAGTCCTTTAACTTTAACTCAGATGAAATATTAGCAAAAGTTACCTTACCGTCCTTCGAAATAGTCACCTCCCATAACTATGCACCACTGAGATCTGTTATACATGTCCTGGAAACTTTACAAAAAGTCTTCTTTTGGAATGGAGTTCAAAAGCCTCGTTACATTTAGTTGGATGTTAGGAATATCGTCAATATCAATAACACGTTTTTCTCATCCCTAAATTATGGGTAACGATTTGTCGCATGGATTCACGGTTAATCAGCTATCATGCGCACAGTTAACTCACGATTTTTAGGGACTAATTTCCTCACTTTCTCAATGTTTTCGTCACTGACGGAGATTGCCAGTCTTTCGCTACGGGGGTTGTTTGAAACCCTTTCCCTGCTTTTCGAAAATGAGCAAACCACTCGAACACACACTTCATGGACAGTGCTTGATCTTCATAAACACGCACCAGCAACATATAAGTTTCTTTTAGTGTCTTGCCAAGCTTAAAAAAAACTTGAAATTGATCTTCTGTTCGTTCATTTTCCTGTTCTCAGTTAAGAATCAACGTACTAAGCAAACACACTGTAAAACAAGTCATACTCGGAACACAAATAAGTTTTAAACTGAACAACGAACGCTGGGGGCAGATGGTCAACACCTACAGCTACGCATGGGCAGCGTTTCGTTTTGCCAGTGTTACCAGGTCAGCCGCTCTGACTTCATTCACCTAACTTTATTGTCAGAGGTAAGAATTATATAAGATTTTCATGTTGTGATGCAGGAGGTGTTAAGAAGTTTAGTTCTTATTGGTTTTTAAGGAAAACAACACACTCATATTCAAGTTAAAAATATATTTTTTTAAATTCAAGCTGAAATAATTCTATATTTTTCCTAGGCTAATAAAAACCTTGTTTGATAAAATCGATTCTATTGAGGAAACCGTGGTCTGTATGGTTGAATTCTACGTTTGTATCTGTTTCTCAGAGTGTTGCAATTTAAGTAGCCAGCAGTGTGTGCATATATATATACATTCAGCTTTGGCATCACTAAAAATCCGCTGTATAGAGTTGTTGATAAACTTTAAATCTGTCGAGGCTCAGAGACCTTACATGAGCACGGTGTGGAATTTTGAAGAGTGGGGGACCTACAAAGTTCATCAATCAGTAGATATCGTGACTACAAAGACCCCATTAATGCATTCCATCGGCATATTGTTGTTGGTGACTTGAAAAGTAGTTGAAACTAATTTGATGCAGGGGTCTGTATATAGCTGAGACCTATGTACAGAGGCTCAACTAGAATTTTTGAAATATATAACTCAGAAGTGGGTTTATCCATGTTTTACGACAACAGAGGGGAGAAATTTTAAGAAAAAAAAACACCGGTAATTATTTCAATTGGTTGTAACTCTGAAAATAACATGAATTTTTCCAAAAAAATAGTTCAGACTCTCTGAAGAAGTCTTTACTTTACATAAGCAAAATATTGTTATTTTAGAAGCATTTTTATAAAAGAACATTTGGAAAAAGGGTTATTCAAAGTTAATTTTTTTGCCAAAATATTGCATTTAAATAAATTTTTTTGTCAAAATGCCCTTAAAACAATTTTATACATGTATTCTAATCTAAGTGACACTAAATATCATGGAAATTATCCGTTTATGACCTTTTTTTTAAAAATTACGATTCCGAACGTAGTCGGATACCTTAAAGGATATATTTATTTTGAATATCAAGATTAAACACGAGATTAAATTTATAGATTGCAGAGGGATTTTGTGATTACATATTAGAGTGGATTGAAAAAAAAATTTCCAAAATTTTAAGACTTACCTATGCGGAAAAGAGGTTCTACAATATATTGATTAAGGAAAACTAAAATAAAAAATTAATTTTCATTTTAAGTACTACCAGAAGGGGAATGAAGTTTAAGAACTTGAGTTTTTTTGTTAAAAAGTCAAAGCAATTTTTGTCAAAGTACTTTTTAACTTAGTACTTTTCAATATTTCTTGCGATGAGAGCACATATTAAATAATTACACTGCTGGCCACCGTAAATGCAACACCAAGAAATACAAGAGATAGCACAACAAAATTTATTTTGTAGATAACATGTTGACCAAGTATCAAAAAGGATTAAATTTATAGACTTCTGTGAAGTGTCTCTCCTGTCAGAATCGTCGCACTGTTTTAGCCAGAGGGCTAGCCGCCGATTCTCGACAGATTTATCGTGCATCGCTGCCCTACACGGCGGGTCTTTAGTGGATCAACAAGCCACGGTGCCACCACTCGCCCGCGGCATTGATTCAGAATCAGTAGCCAGAGTAGCCGCCATTATTGATATGTTCAAAGAGACTTCGGATATGTTCTTGGGGTACAGCAGACCAAGCAGCTTCCACAAGTTGCCAAAGTTGATCTGTTGTGGCAGCTGGGGGTGTAATCTGGGTCAATCGTTGAGCAACCATGGACCACATGTTTTCTATTGGTTAAAGATCCGGAGAGCGAGCCGACCAGGGAAGCAATTCAATCTGGTGATTGACGAAGAACCTTTGGACAATGCGTGCCACATGTGGTCGCGTATTATCCTGTTGAAATATGGCTGTGACCAAGCCCTGAAGGTAAGGAAGAAAAACTGGCTCCAACACCTCGGGGATGTAGCGTTGGCTGTTTAAAGTACCAGCAATGCGTACTAGAGGAATGCGAGAGTGATATCCAATACCGCCCCATACCATCTATCTCACCTTCGCTAATGCATGTTGCAAATTTCATGTTATTTGCATGCTTCCTTCAGGGTGTTGCATTTACGGTGGCCAGCAGTGTACATTAGAAAGCCCTTAGGTACATTTAACAACTTCTTTAGTATTAAATTTTTTAAAAATAATTATCTATTATTGAAATTACAGTGCATGATAAAGCGGATTGATTGATTTAATATTAACGTCGCACTGTTCAGCTACACGAGGGCTTTTGGCGACGGACCACGTAATTTTGAACCATGGTCAAGTGACGTGGACGACACCTGAGCTGGCACCCCCCTCTCCTAACTACCACACCACACCAACGGGAGGACGTTTCAGCTCTCGACAGATTTAACGTGCATCGCTGCCCTACACGGCGGGTCTTTAGTGGTACTGGGCTCGAACCCGTGACAAAGCAAGCCACGATCCGATACCTATACCACTCGGCTACCGCGGCCACATGATAAAGCGGAAGAAGGAAAACAGCTTGAGTGGGATTGCGGGGATCGACAGTGCTGGGAAATAGAGTCGATTTATGAAATGTCACAATGTTACTCTTTTCTATTCACTACTTAGAATTCACCAATCAGTAAACATCCCTTTTGATTATTTATATTGTGGAAAACTAATTATTTTGAGACTAAAGCCATAGAACAAAAATTGTCTTTCCGCTTTTTTTTTTGATAATTCAACACCTTTATGGCAATATTAAAAATTTTGAAATTGATTTTTAAAATTATTTTTTTTTCTAAATCTCCAAACTTTAGAATATCTTTTCCAGGTAGGTTTCGATTAACAATAATTTTTCTTCTATATATAACCATGATCCATCATATTGTATATATTAAGAACAGTTTTAATTACAACGCATTCCAACTATCCAAATATACCAGCAATACAGAAACTAATAAACATATTTCATATTTATATTTAATACTTAGATAGTATTTTTATTACTAATACTACTAATAATAATATAATTGTATATGTATAAATTGTATATGTATATATATTCAATGCCTAAATTCCACAAAAAAATCCTGTAAAACTCTATTGAATTACTCATGAATGTAACACGTATATTAACAAACTTGGTAGTATTTTACAAACGATTCCTCAAAGTACAATTGTTAATTTTAAGCACGCATCTATAGTTAAAGCAACTCAGAAATTACTAAAGTTTTGAAGGAAAAAATTATTTTTCTCTATACTCTATTTTGATTTCGAATACTTTTTTGATTCTCAAAAAAAGAGTCACGTCTTCCAATCTAAATCCTATAATTCTTTTCATACTTTGCTAGATGACCTTAACTCGAAAAGTAATCGAAACCAAATCAACTGTCTCTTTCAAAAAACCTACCAAATACTTCGAATTCCCTTGACTCTTTTTTTGATCGATATCAAATTTTCTTGCCGTCAGTCGTAATCTGAGTTTTCTCTTGTCAGCCTCTTGGGGCCGTCGCCAGAGGAGGAGCGAAGATGAGGATGAAGAGGTGGAGGAGCAGAGCAATTACATCGTTGAGGAGTTGGGCAGGATCCGCAAGGGGAAGCTCAAGAGGAAGAAGAACCCGTGCCGGAGGAAACCCATGCACGTCAACTTCGCGGCCATCAATTACGATCAGTGGATCATTGCTCCGCCCAGTTACGAGGTATGGTACAACAGGTCTGGTAACTGAGCTATGAATGGTTTATCAGCATGAATTAGTGATGATAGTGAGGAAAATAAACTGTAATGAGGATCTACAAGATAAATTTCTTCAGTAATACAATTGCAATAAAAATGAGTTCAGGTATCAATCAATCCATAACAGTGTCTGTGTTAATAATTAAATTCAAAACGAAAAAATTACTCCAAGGAATTCCTATACGACACATATTTGTAAATGTTTAAATTAAATTGAAGTAAAAGTCATCCTTCGAAATGAATATATATATCCTTAAGGAGCTATGTAATTCACACAAATATATTCTCAACAAATGGATTTAGGATCTGTCAGGGGGGTAATGCAGGTTGTTCAAGATATATCTGGCTTCACTCGTTAGTGATGCATTGTCTGGGGAGACATTTTTCCCGCTAAACATTTTAGAGATAAATAATAAAGGATGTCAAAATTTTGTTAAATTCAATTGGTCCTGTAAATTTTAGGGGCGAAAAAAATTAAGAGAATTAGAGTTGGGAAGTCATTTTTATTGTTTAATTATGTTTCTCAAGATTGCGAAGTCTATCACCACTAACTCTTCATGAATCTGAAATGTGGCACTGATAAGTATAAACCAGTGCAAGACATAGCTTATGCAAGCCAACTTTAAAGTAATCAGTTATATAAATTTGTTTTTGCAAAGGTAAGTTACGAGATACGATACAACACAGATCTTGTCGCTTATGTGAGACTTACGATGCTTTGCCCCAATAAATTAATGATGGGGCTAGACGAAAGAGATTGGTGAAAATTAGAGACTGCCAAATCATTGAAAGCTCTTTCTTAATTAGAGAAAATAAATAAGAATTGAATACCTAATTTGCGATTTTAAACAGCTGTTCTTAAAAATTCCTTCAACCTAAATTACAGATTGTCTAAAAGTCCCTTGAATATATACTGAATGAGAGTGCCGTGATTTACTTTTTTCTACAGAAGTACACATACCATCAACTTATATGTTTATACTATACAAAGTGAAAAAGATTTCGGACCCTGCTTACTTAAAACAAATTCTTATAATGACTTTAGCACTTAAACAGATTATGCAAAAAATTTGTAAATTACTGAGCTTTAAGTGATGCGATAGCTGACATTGAAACGAGATTCTAAACTTAAGCTTGGAATTTTGCATCATGAATATTTTATAAAGCGAAGGTACTTATACATTATAAAACAAAATAATAAGGACATAGAATCACTTTAGTAAGAAATCTGCAGTCGTTCCTACGACATCATATGGGCAATATGTTAATTTAGTTTTAAAGTTAACATTCAGTCACGCTCGAATATAGTGGAGGTCAATCTGTGATACATGCGCTAAACTTAATGCATTGCATTCTTGTTCATATTTATTCCTGTGAAATAATTTTGTCCATAATTAAATCTATCTAATCAAAATCGGGATGTTATCAGCAGTTCAATTCTAATACATGTTATGAACTTTATAGGTTTACAATCGGCAACAATTCTGGCGAACATTTGTTTGGTTTTCCTTACAATACATATAATGTGGGATACTTGTAATCTCTTGAATGCAATTATTGAACTCATATTTCAAATGAACTGATTCATGTGAAAAAGCTTCTGCCTTGATGTATGCCCACATAACTGGCAATAAATGTCCATACTCTGATATAAATGACTATTCTAGTATTTAAAACTTTAGAATAATCAGGAAGCTGAAGGAATGAAAGTGTTAAATGAGAAAAACAAAAGCTTGATATTGCACATACATGTTCTATTGATGTTAATCAATGACCATTTATTTGTAAATACTTTATCAATGTCTTCATAGGGTGATGGGAGAAGATATTAACAAGGGTACAAGTAAAGTGATATCAAAGTGTATTTTCGGGATTTGTTTGTTTATAAAATCAATAAACTTGCGTCTTTAAAACGATTGTAGAATACTAATAATGACTCAAAAAAGAAGACAGGTGCATTGGAATTTTAGAAAGCGAATGATCGCCAATAAAAGTTTCTATTATCTTAAAGTATCCATCTATGTTCGGAACCGTGATTTTAAAAATGCGCATAAATGGATAATTTTCATGATATTTAGTCTCACTTAGAATAGAATACATGTATAAAATTGTTTTAAGGACATTTTGACATAAAAAAATAATTTAAATTCAATATTTTGGCAAACAATTAACTTAGAATAACTTTTTATCAAAATGTTCTCTTTTTGTAAAAAATGCTTCTATTATAATAATACTTTGCCTGCATATAGCTCAGACCTCTGTACAGAGGTTTAACTATGATTTTTTTGAAAAATTCACATTATTTTCAGAGTTACAACCAATTTAAATAATTATTGGCGATTTTTTCTTAAAATTTCTCCACTCTGTTGTCATAAAACATGGATAAAACCACTTCTAAGTTATATATTTCAAAAATTCTAATTGAGCCTCTGTACAGAGGTCTGAGCTATATACAGATAGAATATTATTATAATAGAAGTATTTTTCACAAAAGGAGAACATTTTGAAAATTGGTCATTCTATGTTCATTTTTTGTCAAAATATTGTACTTCAATAATTTTTTATTGTAATAATATTCTTAAAACAATTTTATATACATTTTTTAATATAAGTTACACAAGATATCAAAAATAATATCCATTTATACGCTTTTGCAAAATCACGGTTCCGAGCGTAGTCAGATACCTTAAATACTACACACACAGTGCTCAATTTTTGAACTGTGAAATTGGTAATAAACCATTAGAAAAACCGACAGAAAAATTTCAAAAGGTTTCCCAAAAGTAACAATTAGATCCATTTCTTCCCATAACTATGCAACGTAACTGGATGATGTGTAGCATACCACTGTCTACTAAGTTTGCTACAGCCACGGGAACAACGATTCCTTGGTAAAGAGTTCAGAGAAGACCCAAGAGAACTTATCTGTATGGCAGCCATTCAACCATACATTCATACAGCATTCAACTGTTAAATTGTTGGCAGAATACATTCCGTATGCAACGGAGTCGAGAGCATCTAAAATTGTAGATTACAAAATGAAGCATTGCAATGTTCTCCAATGAACCAATGTTCAATTCACAGAGTGATTCTGATCACAGCATAATCTGGAAAGAACATGGAACACATTACAGTTCTCTTAACATTACATAACTATCAGTGTCGTAGACTCATTGTTTTGTTGTGATACGTCTAATGTCTACAAGAGACTCGACTCTTCCTGTTTTTGAAGGGAGTTGTGAAAAAAAACACGAAGTACACGTATGAGATTTGGGTTTGTTATTTTCGAGATATTTCGCATCCACAGTCCTTATTCATGCAATGACCTGCAAAATCCCCTGCCTTTATTCCAATTAAAACTTGCATACAAGGTTTCAGCTCGTTAAACTTCATCAAGAAACATTGGTGAGTTAAAAACCCTCCTGCTACAGGCATGGAAACATATTTCACCGCAATTGTTTTAGATTATCACTCATCACTTGAAATATCACTGTGATGCCTGTATTTCAGCAAGAGATGGCCACACTTTCTACTAAGGATCTTTATCAGTTTGTTTTTCTTGAAAAAACAGAATACTTCGTGTTTTTTCTCTCTTTTGAATCATTTGCATAAATCAAGAAATAAGTTGATGTTAATGGGTTCCCCAACAGTTCCTTATATTTGTAATAACTTTCTAAACATGATAAGTTTCATTTCATTCTGCTTTTTATTTCACGTCCTACTTAAGAAGTAACCACCATTCTTTAAACAGGGGTAGCCAACCCGTGGCCCGGGGGAAGCATGTGGCCCGCTTTGAATAGTTTTGCGGCTCGCGATATTCATTACAACTTTACAAAATACGACTATTTTGTGCAATACTTTTATTTTTAGTGTTTTTAAAACAAATAAATCCCATGACCATTTCTATTTCATCACGCTGCTTCTATTACTGCGAATCATTTTTCGAAAAGGAAATTTATTGAACATAAATAGTTCTCAAACGTTAACAGATGAAAATCTGCAACATCAATTACGATGCTCAAATTTTCAAATTCAATTAAACTTTCAAAAACTAGGCGAAAGAGTTGAGAAACAAATATCTCACTAATTGAATAAATTAAACATTATCTGATCATTGAATTATTATTTCTTGTATACGTTTGTATACAAGAAAAACAATGAAAACAATTATAATATGTCAATCTCCGTTTTAAATTTTCACGCCAATAAATGTTTGTAATAGATGCAAATCTGATACAAAGATATATATTTTTACTAGCTGGTATACCCGTTCTTCGCACGGGTGAACTGAAAAATTAAACAACACAGATTGAATGATAAAGAAGTTTTTAATGAGTTAATTTTACGTGAATTGCAAATCAAACAAAGAAAGCTTTTTGCGTAGCTCAGCTAAACAAAAAAAAAGAGAAATAAAACACCTTTGTTAAATTTTAAGTATGTATATCTAATAGCTGATAAAAAGGATTTTTTTTTTATAACTCCCCGTAACACTCTTGAGGGTCGACTTTTGAAAATACCTTCCTAAGCTGATCTCTGCTCAGCAAAAGTAACACATTGTTAAAAGTTTTGTGTAATGAACGCTTAAAATAGTGTAAATAATTTTTATCTGAAAGTGTAATACATTAATATTACTTTCTGTTGTATTTATTTTATGTTAAAATTGTAATATTCGCAAGCAACGCCGTTTCTTAAATTATAATGACGATTCAATGAAAAACATAGCGAAATGTTAACGATAGAGTCAAGTTGGCACAAATGCCTAGCTACTTTCGTAACTCGAGCTTTATTAGAGCTTTGCAAGACCCGCCGTGTAGGGGAGCGATGCACGTTAATACTTTATCCAACCGCATTATGATTTACTGCAGTTTTTTTCATACAATATTTTTTTTGGATCACTGCATTTAAAATTAAGGGATATACATAAACAAAATACTCCATTTTGGAAAATTTAATCCGTTAGAGTTAATAAATTAATTAAAGATATTCCACTGTAAAATTAATTATATATACCGTTCACTTAAAATAAGTAGTCAAATCATTTTCTAAGGTCTTCATTAACATACAAAAACATAAGATACTTAAATTTTGTCAAACTATTTTTTCCGTTAAAATACTCATCATGGAACCAGTGCTGCCATATATCTTGGAAGAGTGGATTTCAAAGAATATACCTGCTAAGTATTGGTAGAATATTCCTTCTAAGTTGGTGTTGTGTGGTAGTTAGGAGAAGGGGGTGCCAGCTCAGGTATCGTCCACGTCACTTGACCATGGTTCAAAATTACGTGATCCGTTGCCAAAAGCCCTCGTGTAGCTGAACAGTGCGACATTAATATTCACTCACTCTCACACTCCAAGAAATACAGAACAATAGTTATTGCGTTTTTAAGTGAAAAAATAATTATATCTGCCTATTCAATTAAAATTATAGCGTTATAATTAACTACTAACCACAAACAAATTTTGAAAATTTGTCCAAATGATGCAGTGTGAAAGAGAAAGTTTATTTACTTTAAGTATCAGAACCGATAAAAGCATTTATTTGGAAAGAAGATCAATTTCTTACTACCAAATGTGCATAATAAAATTAAAAAAAGCATTAAAAGAAAGAGAGATTTATAACAACCTCCCCTTCAAAACTTAGTTTTATTCTGAAATAAAAAAAAATAGGCATTATGCTGATCAGAGGAATTAATTAGAAGCGAGCACCTTGCGTAGCCAAAACAAAAAAAGTTCTTTCACAAACAAAAGATAGATATATGCTGATGTGGGCTTTTTTGCAGCGCAAGCCAGGATTGCTCGCAGGTGGCAGAATTTTTTCCTACTTACTTGACAAATATCGTTATATTTTGGACACTTCATTATAGTCTATGCTATAAATTATAGCCTATGTGCTATTCTGATGTATAAGCTATACTACACTGTAAAGTTTCATTAAAATCTATTCAGTTGTTTTTGCGTGAAAGACCCACAAAGATCCTCACAAACTTTCGAATTTATAATATATATTAGATATGCGGTTTTTATAATGTTTTTCCGAAGTGGCCTGCGAGGTCATTTGGGTCCTTTAAAAGATAATGCAAAGATGTTCTATTCTTTTTTACTAAGAGCCTCATTTCTAAAAATGTAAGATAAATGTCCTAATCATAGATATCTCTAGTTTTCTGTCTAGTTATAGGAATATATTTACTTCAATTTTCTTCTTAAAATCATCTATGCATCATTAAAGCGTCCATTATTTCCAGGCATTCGAATGCACCGGAAAGTGTTCTTTCCCAATGAGTGCACATCTGGCTCCTACGAAGCATGCAATCATTCAAACTCTGATGCACAGCCTGGAGCCTAAACAAGTGGCAAGAGCTTGCTGCGTACCCATAAAGTTGGCACCTATATCCATCCTGTATGTGGATGATGACGGCACGGTCACCTACAAATATGACTACGAGGATATGGTCGTCGCAGAGTGTGGATGTAGATGACAGTCATTGGCGAAGGACTCGGGCAACATATAGATAAATAGTTCATGAATTTTAGAAATTCTGTTATAGAGGTAGTCGTATGTTTTGAAGATTGTGACTGATAAATAAGAAAAGGAATTGTTACTCCATGTGTGTGGTGTTATACTTTTAGCTTACATGTGTGACATACGAAGAAGTAATCGGTTTATTTTGTAGATGATTCAGTCGGAATTTTTTATGCATTATCTGTAAAGGTCGTTTATGAGTAACAACAAGATGAAGAAGAATGAAACTGAAGGGGAAAAGGCGTGGATATTGACATCAAAAATTATATAATTTGCGAACAATTCCCTAGTATTTATGATTTTTTTACGCAAAAAATTTATGTTATAATAAAATCATATTTTAAAGAATGTAATGAAAAACTGAATATGTCAGCCATGAAAGCGATTCAGAGAAAAAATTATTCAAAATTTGGCATTCAATATGTTTATTTTATCATGCCAAGGAAAATGATGTATTTTTCTTAAGGTTTATCTTTTGACTTTAATAAATTAGTTTCACGGAGAATTTTTTTTTCGTTTACTGCACATTAAAATTAGTGATAAATTTTACTAAAAATTTAGAAATAAAACCATTCATTCAAATTGTTCTTATGATATATTTATAAACGTAGGATTTTTTAAATTGCTTTGAGTGTAAATCATCTTTTTTAATAAAAAACTGTTAAAAAATAAAATTAAAATAAACAGTATTATTCTTTTTTGTTATAGTTACCATTATATAACTAAATTTTTGAAATTTTTCTTTTCAAATAAATCCAATATTTCCGCACACGTTGTGTGTGTGTGTATATATATTTCAAATAAATTCTTCAAATAGGGCAATCAAAAGAATCTGGAGAGAAATCTATTGGAATAATTAACAATATTATAATTATAGTTTTTAATATTGATACTATTATTAATACTCTAAATAGTTGCGTTTTTTGTAAAATTGTTATAACTTAAAAGCTTCTGATTTTAAAACTTGAATATTTTCCTTCCTTAATGAAATATTAATTACTTAATGAATTACTAATGATTTCGATATGAATTAGCTTTTCACAAAAATTCTCAAAAGTTGTTACTAACTGTTGCAATCATTAAAAAATTACAGTTATATAAATCCAAAAACTGCTCCAAAAATTCTTTTTTTTCTTATAAAATTGACCAATGTAATCTGTTATTGTTTTAAGTTCATTTTTAAAGAAAATAAATAGAAATAGACAATTATAAATATGTGTTCTTTTCTACCAACTATTTTTAATGTGAGTACATTAAACTGATTTACTTCACTTACATAAAAATATTAGACTTTGATATTTTTATATTTATAATTTTAATTTTTTTATTTTTTGCTACTGATTTATTCAATTTTACAAACTTAACCCATTCATAGTAATAACTTTTAATAAGGAATGAAGATTAAGGAAAACGACAAAAATTTGTATGTAAAATTACTTTTTAAGTACAAAATTTAAAAAACAACAACTCAGAACTAAAGTAAAAATCAGAAAAAAAGCATGCATGATATCGAGAAATAAAGTATAAAACATATTTATTATTTTACATGTAAAGTATAGGATCATAGTCTGAAATAAAAAATTAATCTTGCTATGTGTAAAAACTACAATTAATACCATCAAGTGTAGGTAATCTTTATCTATGAGTTTCAATTTTCTTATTTTGTTTTTTTAAGTCTATAAATTATAATATTTCTGAAAATTTATTCAATTATGTATCGAGTAGATTGATTTGAAATGAATAAAAAGTAATTGGAAATTTTTTATCCTAAATATAGTAAAAATTTCTCTCAAATTCATAGTTTCTATTTTTGAAAGTGGTTCAATATTTAAGATGAACTGACACAGCAACAGTTTAAAAGCCTTACATAATTCATCCGAATTTATACGACATGTATAATGCATGATTTCAAAACATAAAATAATAGTCACGATTGAGAAATATTAATTATATTTATTAAATTTCTAAGAAGTATTAATTATGATTCTCTTAATAAGAATCATGATAAAATGATCCTTGAATTTTTATAACTGATTATATTTCTAAATTTTTTAACATTTTTATGTAATATTTTTCAACCTACAGTTGTGAATTTTAACTTTGCTTCTATAATGTATCACTGAAACAGAAATGATTAAAGTTTGTCCAAGGTAACCATAGACACTAAATTCTTAATTATTGGAAGTTTAATTATTAGAATTTTAATCAATGTAATTGCTGGAACCTTAGTAATTGCATAGCTGAAAATATATATTTCCTACAAAATATTAAAAATATTTCTTCAGCATAAATTCTACAAAAATATATGAATCCTAAATAAAAATATAAAATATAATTTAATTGTAGATTTAAAATTATATCTAAGCAGCTTTACATCCAGGAATAACTTGAATTTTTTACCAAAGAATTTCTTCTGTATATTGTTTTTCTATACATTAACATTATTTCAACGTGTATAAAACATTTTTGATAACAGAATTTTGTAATAGCAACTTACAACAAATATTTTTATGAATAATACACACTCAGAAACCAAAACAAAATAATATATCTCTTGGAATTTATAAATCTTCATTTAATTTAATTTTTATAATAGAACATATCGTATTTTTTGTATAAAAGTAATGTATTAAAAAGGTTTTATGTTTTATTATTTTCATATGGATATTAAATTTTGTCAACTCCTAAAATCTGACATCGAAAAACGTTTAATTGATTCTAGAAACAAGCTTTTATGCCTCCAACTTCAAATGAAATATCGATCTAGGGCCAGAGCCTTATAGCAATTTTAATTCACAAAGTAATTTAATATGAGTTACGAGTAAATGAACCAGTATAATATGTTCCAATTACAGTAATGCAAATGATTCCAATTTCAATTACCATTCAGAACGAGTTAACTGAAAAATCGATTTTGTTTTGCTCCAGGGCTATAAATTTCTATTTCTTTCAGAGGAAAATAGTTCCTCTGCTTATCCTGCACCCACATCCAATCCGGACCTCATCACCGCCTTCCGGTGGTCGCACGACGCGGTAATTGATTTGTGCATGCGGAGATAAAGAATCCACGACTTCGATCTAGTGACGTCATGGCTTCCGCTTCCTCAGAGGATGACTTCCGGGAAGATGAGGAAGAGGGATGCTGTAAAGATCGATCTTTTCGAATGGGATGGAGAGTGAAGTCGGAGACAGAGAGAGGATTTTCATTTTGCTGTTAATTTTATACTTTTTTTTTATTCCACTGGGGCTGAAAAAGGCGTTTATTAGAATTCTGATAGGGTGCTAGGAGAGCTTTAGGGGAGATTATGTCAGAAGTTGAAAAGGAACTAATGAAAAATATGATGGGGAGAAAATTTGGGATTAGAGTTCCTCGAAAAAAGTGGAACTTTCTATCTAAAATAATACAGTAAAAAATGAGAACTTTGAAAGAAAAGAAAGAAAGAGAGCTAAATGAAAATGAGGATTGATACATTGAAAAAAAAATGCTACTACAAAACTAATGCAACATTAATTATTCAAAAACTTAAAATTTTTTTATTAATCTTTTAATTAGAAATAAAACATATTTTCCAGGTAAAATTTAATTCTTGTATTTTTTTTATTAAAATCATTGAAAATTGTTATTCATTTATAATGCATTATTTATATGGATTCCCCCCAATATTATCAAACTTTTCCTCCGGAAACATTTATCAAATAATTTTTATGTGTATTTTAATTGTTTCTACTATTTTACCATAATAACGCAGTAGTCAAATAGTTGAGATATAAAACGCTTGAGAGATTAATGTAATGTGATGTTTTCAAGTAATTCAATCATTTAAGAAATATGTTCATTATTAACAAATAATATCGAAAACACGAACCTCGAATCCGGGAAAAAAAGCACAAGTAAAAGAACGGTACTTTACATTAAATTAGAAATCAATTTTTCATTCAGTTGTACCAATGTTAAAAACAACATATATAAAAAAAGTTGAACTAATTATTTTTCTTGCAATCTTCAAAACATTTCTTAGAATCAAAGTTGCCTTAAATATTCTCTTATTTCAATAAAAATCATCTTATTTTTATAACAAAACCCATTAAGCCCTCGTATATGGTATTGAATGATGTATTATAGGGTGATTAAGTAATTTGCTTGAGAAAAAAAGTTTACATCGCATAATAAAAGGAAGAAAGATATTTAATATACGTGAACTCAACTACTCTTTAAAAATACATTGCATGAAAGTTAACTTTTTAGGCTTGCATTTACTAATTTGCAATTCACACACACAATTAAAACTAATTCCTTTCCTCTATATAATTCCAACTAATTAACTTGCAAATAATTACTCTACATCAGTGATCTTCAAACTGTGTTCCACGGAACCCTGAGGCTCCAGGAGGCATATCCAGGGAAACCACGAGTCCCAATAAGAAATCGAAAAGAAAATTATAAATGAGCATGCAAAATGTGTGGTTTCACGTTTCTATGAAATTTGTATAACCATAAGTATCTAAAGCTCATCCCAGTCATTGAAACTGAAAATTTTATGTTTGCATAATTTTATTTTCTAATACTTTTTTTTAACTTTTATCATAATATAATACAACAATATTAAAACGTTTTTCTTTATATGTACAACTTCCTAGATGGTGAATGTTACTTCGCTTACAATCCAGGGTTTCAGAAAATAATTTTATACTCGTTAGTATAATGTTTTGCTAAAATAAATAAATTTTCAATAGAAAATGCAACTTTTTTTTTTCATTTTGGAAAAAATACCTATAATGAAGGATAGGAAGCAAACTATCGACATATCAACAGATTTGACGTTAAAATCTAAACTTAAGCAAGAACAGCTCCAAAATTATAGGATGTAAATTCATGCAGAATGCACAGGATTTCTCACTCATAAACATTTTAATCCTATTCAGAACAATGTATTTAATGAAAAACATGTCTCAACTTTTTTGAATGACTGTAAAATCAAAATACAAAAGGAAATAAAACGCTGAATATGAAATGCGACTGCAGATAATTTCAATTGACTTCGATGTTGACAGTTTGTGTAAAAAAATTGGAGCACATATCCCAGTTTTGTTTGGGTAAGTGACACTTAGATCACAAATTAGTATTATTAATTAATATACCATACAAGAATTATTTTAAAATTTTTAATAACAAATACAATATTTTTATTACCGTCACATAAAGTACCCATGGCATGTTGATCAACTGTAAACATTATTTTAAGATATGCTCTTCTAAGTGTTTGGTAGGGGGGGTCCTTGAAAACGTCTTATGATTCTTAAGGTTCCATGTGTCGTAAAAGTTTGAAGACCGCAACTCTACACGGTGAATCTTGTGGCACAAGGCTCAAACTCTTGGCATACTGGCTGCAAGGCCGAGACCATGACTAAAAGGCTGCTGATGTTAAGCAGTTACGTAAGAATAAAAAGACTTGAATCCGATGTTACGTAATCGATAAATCACTTGTCTGTCTGTCAAAAGGACCGGATGCTTAGCTATTTTAATCAGAAATATTTCGAATCGAAAATATATATGAAATTCGTATCTGCTAAATAGTTTTACTAATAATTTACTTGAGGAATAATAAATGTGACATTTTATAATTTTCTTAATGTAAAGCTCCTTTTGGTTGTAAAATCATAATTTAATTAGTTATTTTTTCTTGAATTTTAACCCTTTATCTACCGTATTATGATTTACTGCAGTTTTTTCCATGCAATATTTTTTTTTGAATCACTACTTTGAAAATTAAGGGATATACATAAACAAAATACTCAACTTCGGGAAATTTAATTAGTTATAGCTAATTAATTAATTAAAGATATTCAACTGTAAAAGGAATTATACACACTGTTCACTTAAAATAAATAGTCAAATAGTTTTCTAAGGTTTTCATTAACTTACAAAAAAAAATAAGACACTTATCTTTTAACATTGACTATTTTTTTGGAACAAAAATGACAATCTTCGCAATCCGCTGAAAACGCCGTCAGCTGAAAGCGCAATTTATGCCATAAAACTATTCGCCCCTTTCCGGCTAAAATACTCATCATAGAACCGTGGTGCCAAATGTCTTGGAAGAGTGGATTTAAAAGAATATTCCTGCCAAGTATCGTCAGAGTATTCGTAAAAATGGTTATTCTAAGTAACTTTAAAGTAAGTGGTCGATAAAGTCGGTCGATAAAGGGTTAAAGAATTAAATGAAATACTGAATTTTAATGCATTGTTCTTTAAATTTTGATTTCCGTAAGGAAATACCTATTAAACTTTATTTGATATAAAGTTTGCGTCTATTGTTCATCTTGAATTCGAAAAAGTAACGGTAATCGTATTGAATCTTTGAAAACCAGTCTATTTTATTTGCTAGAAAACAATGAAAGACATTTAAAGAGATGATAACTATAAAAATTTTCTACTTATTTATTTTTTAATATTTTTAAATTTATTTTATTTATGATTTGCCAATAGGTTTGCGAATCGTTAAGACAAAAAAAAACTGTTTATATGGCTGACTACGTTCGGAACCGTGATTGAGAAAAAATGTATAAATAAATAATTTTTTTTTATATTTAGTGCCAGTTGAATTAGAATTTATAAATAAACTTATTTTAAGAATACTATTACAAGAAAAATTTAATAAAATGCCATTTTTTTGACAAAAAATAAGGAAAAAAATGACAGGCTTTCAATTTTTTTTATATATATTAAAAAATGCTTCTGTAATAAGAATATTTTGGCTGCATGTAGCAATGATTTCTGTAAGAATCTGAAGAAAGATTTTTGAAAAATTCACAGTATTATAGAATTACAATCAATTGAAACAACACCCGGTGTTTTTTGTTAAAATTTCTCTACTTTGGTTTAATAAAATATGAATAAATCAATTTCTAAATTGTACGTTTCAAAAATCCTACTTCAAGCTCTGCATAGGACTTGGGTATATACAGGCAAAGTATTATTATTGAAGCATTTTTCATAAAAGGAGAATGTTTTGAAAATATGTCATTCTTGCTTCCTTTTCTGCAAAAAAAAAAAAAAAAAAAAAAAAAAAAAAATGACGCTTAAATAATTTTTTCTTAAAAAAATGTTGTATGTGCATTCTAATCCAACTGCCAATACATGTCAAAAAAATTTCATTGATATTCTTTTTCAAAATTATGATTCAGAACGTAGTCATCTCTTAAAATGATACGAAAACGACAAGCAAACAAAACAAAATCATTATTTTAAACTTTTCTGAATTAATATTATTCTATTTGAGTGAAATAATAGACTAAATTTGAACACATAGTTCGAAAATTTTTAGAATTAATATTGAGTTTGAAAAATATTTTTTTTGAATAGGAGCTTTAAATATGCGGATTTTGACAGGAAATAATTTTGTTGTGTATTTCTTTTATTGGTGAAAGAATTTTCTGTTCAAAAATGTATACATTAAAGAGAAATTTGCTTATAAAAACTCAAAAAGGATTTATTTTTTTGAAATAACTAAAAGATTGAAAACTCATTTGAAACAATCACTGTTTATGAATTATGAGATGGTTATGATAAAAATAATATTAACAAAATATCTCTTTTTATATAATAACAGCAATGCATCTCTAAAATTTTTAAATTTTATTATTCATCATAAAACATCAAATCACAGGGATGCCACAGAAATACCATTACATACACTACGGCAAAGTTTGATCACTATTTATTTACAAATTCTTACATAATACAACATTTCATGACAAAATAATTTAAAACTTACAAAAGAGAATGTTGCAAAAATATAAAAATGATCAGATATTTTATAATTGAACCAATAAAAAAATAATAAATTAAATACTATTGCATAATCATTTCATAATAATAACAATTCAATATAAATTTAAAAACTCACGAATATTTATAATTAAATAGTATGTTTCAACAGTGGTGCAATGGAGAATATTAGGGCCCCTTTGTCAAGTCAGGTTTTGCCTACATACGTTATTGGCGTCAGTCAAGCTTTGGGTCCCATATAATCCTGGATTGTGGGGATGTACATTACGCCACTGTATTTCAATGAATGAATAATATGGAAGAGAACATAAATTTTGAATTTGTATGTTAATTTGATATTTTAAAAAATTTGCATAGTGAGAGTGCTATAACTTAATGAAATATTCACACACAAAGTTTTTTTTCAAAGAATGATCTCCTTTTTAATTATAAAATAAAATTGTGCTGTTTACAACTTTTGGAACTTGATGTTATTTCAAGCAGGCCTTAAACAGCTAAATAGTTTAATTATTAAAGTATATAATTACGTATAATTTTAGACAAAAAAAGGGGAGTAGTTAAAATCAGGAAAAAATGTCCAAATTAGTTTCAAATTTTCTTCAAATATATTAAGTTAAATCGATTTTTAAGTAAATTTTTATAGCATTGATTTTTAGCACCAAAAAACAATACTTTTTCAATGGAATTTTATATATAAAAGCTAGGGGAAAAATTTACTCATAATATCACTTCAACTTAAGAAGCCAAATTTCATACGATGAAAGAAGCTATATAAACTAACATGGAAAATTTTACTTTCTTTGATATTATTATTGTTTCTTATTTCTAATTTAAAAAGATTTTTAAGTAAAGAGTGTTCGTTTAAATATTGCATATAGTGTTGCAAAATTCTTATTTTGTGATATTTTTTGTGTATTCTTCAAAAACGAAGTGAATTGTTTGGAAAAATGAGATCACAATTAGAGAATAACAACATAGAATTAATCAAAACTTGTACTTTGTTTTATATCACAATGCTTTGGCACACAATGATTTTCTCTCGAGAAATTTAACATTTCAAAATAACAAGAGTAACATTACTCAAAGCTGCTAAAAACAATAATTACACAACTTGGAAAATCAATTTCAATATATACAAACAACATGAAAAGTAATTTTTTTCAAACCACAAATAAATGACATCTGTTGTTAAATACATATAAATCACGAATATAAGCCTTATATTACATTTTAAAGCAGAAATCTAATTTTCCTTTCTTTTCGATTATAATGAATAATAATAAACAAAAAATACAAATAAAAAAATTGAATGCTCAATATCATTTTATACAAGAACCTTAAAAACCAATGTAACAAACAATCAATTGAAAATAAAATAGGTAAATGAAATATATTTAAGAAAATAATTATAAAAAAGACTTGAAGATAAATATTTCTTTTACATAACACCAAAATATAATCATATAAGTCACAACATATGCAGCAGGTTCTCTGCTAACGGTTATCAATATGCAAGAAACTTTTGGGTGGGCAACAAAAAGGGTCTTTAGATTGAACTACACAGATTGTATAAAGTATAATTTCACAAGATAAACAAAAAAATAAATAAAAGACACATCGGCATACAGATATATATATATATATGAATCGTTGCCTCTTTTTAACAAAGCGATTATTACTTAAAATTCTAGATCTTTGCTTTCTGTGTCATCATTACAACATTATATTTCCATTTCGGTTACAAGTTAGCAATAAGAAAACCAATTTAACCAATACATTGAATGAAAAAAACTGTAAATAGATTATAAACAATAAATAAATATAAAATTATTTTGTACAACAGTATATTATACATTTGGACTGAAAAGAACATTCAGCAAAATACAAGCACTAGATACTACTGTCAAGCTTCATAGAAGATTACATCTCAAGCAGCAGCTTCATCGGCATAGTACCTGCTGTATTTAATCATTTTTTTTATGTAAACTTATAAATTATTTCTAACAAATTGTTGCTGATCTATCAAACATTTAGCATATCTTAAATATTGCACATTTATCTATACTCTACCCCGTTACATTATTATTCTATACTATGGAAAAACACAGTTAAAACACCATTTTAGGATGTAAATGTGTAGAATAATGCGCACGTAATATCGATAAAAGCACGCAATGGACAGACATTTTAAATCGTATCGTTTTCACATCGATGAAAATCTTCAATCAATGATAAAAAAAAACTACTAAATAATATTCTAATTCAAGCACAAAATGGACAGTTCCTTTTAATTTGTACATCAAGATTTGCAGTTCTAAAAACTTTTAAATGGATTAGTCGTTAAGGATGGAATGCAAAGCAGAACATGTGAGTTCTGTTGGGACTGTTTGGACGAATGCACATGTACAGGACAAAAGAAAGACACATTTTTATTAATATTTACCATTTTTTTTAGTATACTTAAATTGAAATTTAATTTAAAATAACTTAATTTACCTTGCACTTTTAGACATAAAAAAACGCTATTCAAATCTGAATCCGGTGGAGTACATGAGGGGGGAGCGGAGTTGCCCTCCAGACAAACAAATTTTTAATTTTTACAATTGAGATAACTTCTTGCAGTTTGCTCTAATTTTCTTAATGTAACCTCTCCCCCCTTCCCCAGAGAGATCCATGAACACCACTGATGGGAAATATATTACAGGGGAAATTAAATTCTGATTCCAATACAAAAACAAAAACCTTTGACATGTGTTCTTGCCAAATATGTAATAAAGAATTATTCTAAATTAAGCATTCAAATGGTTTGTGATGAATATTATTTAATGATTCTCAAAGATTTTGAATTAGAAAATTGTCTCACAAATTCTTTGATATTGTTTCCTTTATTAAAATACAAATTTTAAATCATCACAATTTATTGTAGATATCGATTTAAAACTAACAAATAAAGTGCATTAGAACGCATAAATTGACAAGTACGAGTGTAGATAAAAAGTTAAAAACTATTAAAGGTTTGAGAACTAAAAAAGAACTTTATAAGAAATTGTGATGTAACAATTTTTACATTATTTAACGTACAGCATTAAAATAACTAATAAGGGTTAATAGACACGAGTAAAAATAAAATATATAAAAGGCTGTTATTTTTTCCATCAGAAATTCCCTTAAACACGCGCAACAATGTTTAACAACACAAAAATGAAGAAAATATCATAAATAATCATAACTTATAAATTTATGCTTGAATTGAACAAATCAAATCAAACATTTTAGTTGACTAGCTGTATAATTCTGTAAAAATAAATAAAAAGATTCCAAAAACTGGCAAAATAAAATATACGATTTTTAAAAGAATAGAAGAAAAATTCAACACAAGAGTATCACAAGTAGCATAAAGTCCGCTCACTTACAGACTGGAATTTTTTAAAGTTCCACAATGCGATAATAGAACATATCATTTGTTGTTGTTGTCATCTTTTAAGTAATCTCTTCTTTTCAGCATGGCAAAGTGTGTAAGATGGAGCCCTCCTTTCTTTTTGTTTCCCCTCTCTAGAGTTCCTGTCATGCTGTAACCCTGTTTGAAATCTGCCGATGTGACGTGAGTAGTAAGGTACATTCTAAAATACACAAAAAGAAATCTTTTATAATAACATAGAAAGTTCTGTAGAGACAGATGGCATTGGTACACATAATTTGTAAGTGTGAAATCCGGCGGTTTATGTAACAAAACGTTTAAGGTATCCGACTACGTTCGGAACCGTGATTTTAAAAAAGCGTATTAATGGATAATTTTTATGATATTTAGTGTCACTTAGATTAGAATACATGTATAAAATTGTTTTAAGGGCATTTTGACAAAAAACAATTATTTAAATACAATATTTCGGCAAAAAATTAACTTAGAATAACCTTTTTTCAAAATGTTCTCCTTTTGTAAAAAATGTTTTTATTATAACAATATTTTGCCTGTATATAGCTCAGCCTCTGTACAGAGGCTCATCTATGATTTTTGAAAAATTCACATTATTTTCAGAGTTACAACCCATTGAAATAATTATCGGCGTTTTATTCTTAACATTTCTCTCCTCTGTTGTCGTAAAACATGGATAAACCCACTTCTAAGTTATATATTTCAAAACTTCTAGTTGAGCCTCTGTACAGAGGTCTGAGCTATATACAGGCGAAATATTATAATAAACATTTTCATAAAGGAAGAAATATTTTTTGAAAATAAATCATTCTATGTTCATTTTTTGTCAAAATATTGTACTTAAATAATTTTTTATTGAAATTCTATTCTCAAAGCAATTTTATATGCATTTTCTAATTTAAATGACACTAAATATGATAAATATTATCCATTTATACGCCTTTGCAAAATCATGACTCCGAACGTAGTCGGATACCTTAAAAACGACGCTTTTTGAGAAGTAATTTGGTTATACCGCTTTATTTTTAAGTTTATCTTGGAACTTTCACCAAGTTAATCAGGGTTTTATAGGTAACAATTACTTTACCGTACACTATTTACATTAAAAGTTTTATTTCTTTTATTGTAAATATTTAATTTTCTTTAATTTCTTAATTTTGAAAACAGTAAGAAATCTAAAAGATTTCAAACAAATACTTGAAAGTTAATGCATAATTTAAATGAAATTATCAATTTATTAGAGAAATCGAATTTTTATGTAACAAATGCTATTTTTGATATGTTTTATTAGTAATTTTTGAATAAGCTTTTATGAAGCTCTTTGTTTTTCTAGTTACATAAAACAATACATATTCTAAAATTTTTCAAAAATATAATAAATATATGAAACGCAAAAGTATTTAACGTTATATAAAACTTAAAATTCAGTGAAATGCTTTCAAGAAAGTTAACTCGCTTATGTGAGATCTGAAAATATTTTTCATTCTATTTTAAAGCATTTCAAAACTGACCATTGCAAAAACTAGTAAACACTGCATGGAATATATTCTAATACACAAAGAAAATGAATGATTTTTTTAGGAAAAAAACTTCTTAATCTAACTATGTGACAAAATTATCAATAATTAACATAATAATTTTTATAACTTAATTTACATCTAGCCCTTTGCAGCGATGAATTTCGTGGGCATCGAGCTGACATCGTCAGACAGGTATCATTAGTAACAACAACATAACTTTATTTATCATATATTGAGTATTTTATTAACTGCAACTGCAGTTTTGTTTTCTCCCCTGAAATTGTAACTAAACATCTCTTTGCGTCACAAGACACAATGTGACTTGAATTCAGAAATTTAATTTTTTATTGTCGATATATTTTTTATGGTTCATTTGCTCTGGTATTCATAATAATTATATATATATATAAAAAGGTGTTTTTTTAGAGGTACAGAACTTTAAATTGCAATAAAACAACGATGTATTATTCGATTGACATGATTTTTTTTATTCGAAAGATAATCTTGTGGCATTACATTTTAAATATTATTTCTGGCATAGGACTGCCACGGCTGGCTCGGATGTAGTCCAATCTGGACGTCCAATTTTCGATGACTTTTTCCAACATTTGTGGCCGTATATCGGCAATAACACGGCGAATGTTGTCTTCCAAATGGTCAAGCGTTTGTGGCTTATCCGCATAGACCAATGACTTTACATAGCCCCACAGAAAATAGTCTAGCGGTGTTAAATCACAAGATCTTGGAGTTTAATTCACAGGTCCAAAACGTGAAATTAGGCGGTCACCAAACGTGTCTTTCAATAAATCGATTGTGGCACGAGCTGTGTGACATGTTGCGCCGTCTTGTTGGAACCACAGCTCCTGGACATCATGATTGTTCAATTCAGGAATGAAAAAGTTAGTAATCATGGCTCTATACCGATCACCATTGACTGTAACGTTGTGGCCTTCATCATCGTTTTTGAAGAAGGATTCCACCAGCCCATAAAGCGCACCAAACAGTCAGTTTTCTGGATGTAACGGTGTTTCGACATACACTTGTGGATTAGCTTCACTCCAAATGCGGCAGTTTTGTTTGTTGACGTAGCCATTCAACCAGAAGTGCGCTTCATCGCTAAACGAAATTCGCTTATGAAAATCGGGAACAACGGCAATCTCGTTTTGGGCCCATTCGACGAATCTACACCTTCCTTGATGATCGTTTTGATGAATTGCCAAACCAAACTGAGAATAAATCACTTGACAGCTGTTAAATCGGTCGCCATCTTGGAAAGTAATGCCAACTTAAACTTCTATACCTGAAAAAAAACACTATATATATATATATATATATGTGTGTGTGTGTGTGTGTGTGTGTGTGCGTGTGTGTGTGTGCGTGTGCGTGTATGCTTGTGTGTGTACTCAAGCCTACATATACAGACACGAACCTTGTAGCGAACCCGAGATAGTTAACTATCGATTATAGTGAACTTTTTCTTTGGTGCCCCAACTGAACTTCTAATTATCTAATACTATTTTAAATTCTTAGCGTGAACTTTTGAGATTGTTAAGTCTAGTTATTGTAGTGTATTCAAGTTTCCCTTTTGCAAATTTGTTTCCCAGTTTTTCAAAAGTATTTTCACACAAGTATTACGATTCCTAAGAAAGCTCTTTCCTAAATATCCGTCTCAAACATCATTCTCTCTCCCCTTCCGCCGTGTCTAAAACTCAATCAATGGTTTATACAATCTTAATGTCAATATATATATTTTTTCTCCATAAATCTTTTATTTGCTTTAATTATTATTGTTTTAAATTCGAAACATTAGCATTTTACTTAAAGTTGATTTATTTTAATTCTTATATTATAGTAACTACACTGTAGCAGTGCTACTTGCTATTGAAATTGCAATACTATCAAGGAGGACGATACAAATGTCAAATTATCGTAAAAAAAGTAATATAAAAACAATTTTTTAGTCAATTCCTATTTAGGTCAATAATTTTTTTATTTTAGTTTCTTTTTATTAAATAGTTACAATTAATATAAATATGTATATACATATGACAGAATCACACTATTAAATGACAAAATAGAAAGCAATTTTCCTTGCAATTGTCCGTTTTCCTTTCTATAAAGGGTGCTGGACTATCTTGTTTGTTTGTTACTATTTATATATTCATTAATTAAATTTAATTATTCTAATAAAACAATATAATGACAAAGAAATTAAATTCTCAGAAATTAGGCCATCCTCGGCGCGATTCGAACCCACGACCTTTGAATTAGAAGTCCGACGCGCTATCCATTGCGCCACAGGAACACAACGAACGATTTTTCTTTCTATATATGCTGTTGAACTATTGCTTCTGTTTGTGTTCTATTTATTCATTTTTTAATTTAGTGAATGAATTAATATTTGAAAAAACTGTATTAACATCAAGTGTCATCCCACTGCAAGTTTTAAAAAATGTATTTGAACTTGAATAGATGAATAGAAAGTATTTTATTAACGATTGAAAACTTGAACAAGATATATATATATATATATATATATATATATATATATATATATATATATATATATATATATATATATATATATATATATATATATATATATATATATAGAGAGAGAGAGAGAGAGAGAACTAATAGTAGGAATTAAAAAAGGTTACACTATTGAGAGAAATTGAAATTCTCCAGGAATAAGAATCATTCTGCTGAAAAAAGTTAATATGTCTGTTGAATGTGTCGTAGAAAATGGTTTAACGGTTAGTTAGACAGATTTAAAAAAACGGAACGGGAAAACTTATGGGACTCCCGATATTTCCAGATGTAAAAAGAGACAGATATTTTTACTGCTCAATAAAGTGAATTACACATATATTTTTCAAGATAACTCTAAATCAACATTTACAATTTAAATGTGAAGAATGCACAGACAGAAAGCTGTATGGAATTAACGTAACTGTTCTTGTGTGTCCAAACATGAATAGAAGTGGATCTGAAGAAAGGAAATTAACCGTCATAAAAAACTCTCAAATTCCTAGATGTTCCAGGAATGTTAAAACGCTAACCCGAAGTTAAGAAATTTATTGAAAAGCTTGGATGTTTATTGATTTGTTTTATGAAAAACCAACTATGGGACAGTGAATCAGTGAAAATTTAGCGCAAAATTGTTCTCCTGATCGACATTTGCATTGTCTATCCACAATAAAAAAAATTTAAGTACATCAAGATTTTTTTGCTTTCAATACAACTAAACTGTTATTAACAGATCAGGGAGCTATTTGCAGCCACAAATCTCACTACAAAAGGCATTTAGTCTGTGTAATTTAGAAAGTCGCGAGCAGCGATTGTCACGTACTTCTTTTGGAAGCAAATGTTTTACTTATTTGATTTTAATTTACGTCACGTTGTGAAGCATCTCAAGAACTATTATCATCAGAACTCGTAGTTCTGAACAACGGGGAAGTGGCAAGGACTACATCTGAATTGGTATCCCCTCTCCGAACGTCCACACCACACCTACAAAAGGACTTAAGGCTACGACTGATCTTTAGTGTATGAGCCCCTCTACACAGTTGTCCTCGTTTTTCTGGTTTAACTTTGAGGCAAACTGCAGTTGCAATAATTCGCAACTGCTTTTGACATGCGTGACTTTTAAGAAATCCATTGGTGCAAGGAAAACACAATTTTGCTTGTGACGAAAATGAATACGAAAACTCACTTATGAAAAAATATGCAACTATGTAGCTTTAAAAGCATGGAATTAATTTATTTCCTTAAAAGGAAATCGAACACTTTGAAATGAGTGATAATAAAGTGTGAATTTAAGATATTTCTTGCGATGGTATTGTACCATTCTAAGTGAAGCAAAGCAATGATCTTCATCCAAATGAAGCTGATTTCTAACCCTCAAAAGAAGAAAGTGAATATAAGTTTCTACAATCTCTGAAGGCATACTTAATACTTTTACCAATGAAAATTACAGATAAAAAAAATTGTGGAATTTTTCCTTATCGTCGCCAAGAAAACTTAGGTACTTTACTTAAATTCGAAATGTATTGATTGATTATTAACGTCGCACTGTTCAGCTACACTAGGGCTTTTGGCGACGGGCCAAGTAATTCTGAACCATGGTCAAGTGACGTGGACAACACCTGAGCTGGCACCCCTCTCCTAACTTCCACACCACACCAACGGGAGGACGTTTCAGCTCTCGACAGATTTAACGTTCATCGTTGCCCTACACGGCGGGTCTTTAGTGGTACTGGGCTCGAACTCACATGACAAGACATGCCACGATCCGATACCTATACCACTCGGCTACCGCTGCCGCTTCGAAATGTATTAAACCAGAAATTAGAAAAAATAAAAAAATTTCTTTTGTATGATGTAAGAATATAAATAATACAACTTTAAAATTCTTCATTTCTAATTCATAATAAATTTATTAGTTTTCCGTATATATATAATTAATTAACAACATGTTAGTAGGAAAGTACTGTCCTGTCACAAGGATTGTTTTCAACAAAACCACCATTAAACATTATAAAATTTCAATGTTTCAACACTTTTGGATATAAACGACCTTCTCAATTATAGTAAATTTCTTATTGGTTCCACAAACAGTTCACTAAACGCGTTTTGACCTCGTACGTATGTGTGCTTGTACATGCTCAATGGTTTTAAAGAATAATGGACTTAAAAGATTTTGCAGAAAAATATTTTTGTGGTTTTATTCATTGATCAAATAGTTTTCTTCAAGTATAGCAAAATTTCTTAAATTAAAATTAATTCACTAAACTATCATTTAAAATTTTTAATTTCTTCCAAATCAATATCATTTAAACTTTGAAAGGTTCAAATTGACCTAATGGACATAACACTTAGAAAGGGAAAACTAATGAGTGAGTTTGCTCGACTAACAAGACAAACAGGGAACTCGAATGTAGAACTGGTTCTTTTTTATAAAGAAAAAGAGAAAAAAATTTATTTGTCAAAAATTTTTTTTTCATTAAAACAGGAATTGTGGAAATTAATAGAAAAATAATAATCAAGTTGATCAAGATATGTCACCCAAATATTGCATTATTATTTTTGCATCTTGTAAAGTATTCTTTGTAAAAATTAACGAGTTTTTGTAATAAAATATTCAAAAGTAAATTCTACTATCTTTTGATTAGTTTATAGTTTTTTGATAACTTATAAACAATAAATATCAACTACTATATAATTCTCGCTTATCATTTTATTCTCAGTTCTGTAAATATTCTCAATCTTAAAGTGTTTTGCAAGGTACTTGAATTTCGATGATATGACTTTTTATTAGTTTAATAAAATGTTTTGTTATTTTCTTTTAAAATACAACTTAGAAAAATACATAGGATCTCAAAATAAAAAATTATGATCTATTAAAATGTTTGATTTTTTAAAAAAATTAAATATGCTGTACATTTAATAGTTTTAAATTTATTTCACTGTTTTAAGCAAATGACTCTTTATCTCATAATATTGAACAGGCAAGAACAAGTGCAAAGTTCATTTTTAACCAATTTTATAACAGTTTTTGTATAAATGATAGTTTGCATTAAAAATTGCATTATTTCTCGTTTTGATAAACGAAATAAAAGTAGAGCAAATTGCAAAAAATTGAGTATTTAGAAGTTTATTTTTACTTTTTCGATTTGAGAGAATGTAAAAATATTACCAATAAAACATCCAATTTTTATGTTTTTTTTTATAAAACATTTAAATCTTGAATAATTACTTTGAGAAATTTTTGTTATGTGTGAATACGTTTTTAAATTATTTTTATTTATAAATCAGGTACTCGAACAACTAGTAATTTGAGGAAAGAATATAAGCTCTACTGTATTTTAAAATCCTGCGATATGTGAAAATATGCAGCTTTTTTGAGTGACCTTTTGAATTTTTTTTTTGTTAACGTTATTATGAAACAAGTCAAGTTACTTAAAACATTGTTTTAGATGAAAAAAATATAACACAGAATTTTCAGAAAAGTACGGATTCTGTTTTCTTGATATTTTTTGCAACTGTAGAAGAAAAACAAATATCAAGAAAAAACTCAAACCTAATTGTTTAATTTGTAATATTTTGTTTATATATATATAAAGTTTATCATTATGAAATTTTTATGGTATTTATTTTATTAATGTTTTACTGTTGCTATCACTAATATTGTTCCATTATATTTTAAATAGAACTGGAAATACTGAAACAAGTACTGAAACTGCTGACACAAAACAATATATTTGTTTATTCTTAATATTAAGAAGTGGAATAATTTATGTTATATTTAACCATTTCATGCAGAGTTGCTTTAAACACATTATTTGTCTTTTATACTTTAAAAAAAAAGAACGTACGTTTTTAACATCGGCATGAGAGTTAGTATGTCTTCCAAAACCTCAGCATTCAGGTTAAATATGAAATTAAATACTGTAATTAAAATAGCTCTATCCTCAAATTCTAATACAGCTGATGACTAAATACCTATGTTGTTCAGGATTTTGATATAATTAATCTTCAAATAAACATATTTTCAAGATACCTTACTGCGTTTTGATAACAAACTCGAAATACACGGATCAGTGACATCAGCTTCCATGATAAGATATTTACAAACAAGTAATGATTTACCTTTATTTATCTCAAATTTTTAGTTAAGTTTGATATTATGTGTAAAAATAAATTGAACATTTACAGGAGTATGGCTTAGCATAACAGGTAAGCTAAATTTGTATAACTAAGCAATTAGCATGTAACTGTTACATAACTACTGAACAATATACAACACTATAAGTAAACAATATATGAATGATATATAACATAACTATGTGTAAATGTGTAAAAATTAAAATTCTGCCATCTTCCTATAATGCTCGTATCTTTGGATTTCAATATTTCTGATACACAATATTAAGTAAGGAAATATAATTACATACAAATTGGTAAATAAAAAAAAGTAGAAACAAAATAGGCATCTAACTTCCTAATCTGTCTGTGTTAACTAAAATTATTATACTATTTAATTTTGAAATAAATAATGAAAATTTAGTATAAAATTTAACAGAAATCAAATTTTTTGAAATATATCTTTTTTTTAATAAGCCAGACATCATTAAATAAAATCAATGGTAAAATGTTCTTGTTTATGTTCTTAGAATTTATTTAGAATTAGAAGAAGAATTTAGAATTTTAAGAAGTACATTTTTAGTGCAATAAAGCACAAAAGTTCTAAGCGAAGTTTCGAACTTTATTTAGATGCATTCAGTTGATTTGTTAGTGAACAAATGTAGCATATGTTTGGTTATATTTCTTTCCAATTATTAAGCTTCAATTACATAATAATGATTTTAAACATCTAAACAATAGTTTTCCCTAAATATCTAGTCATTATAAATAATGATTTTTCTGACTATAGCTCATTTATGAATCCCTTTTTTTAAATTGATGTGATTCATAAGAGTGTGTGTGTGTGTGTGTTTTTATTTGTGTACTGAATGAGATTTTTTATATGATATTCATTCATTAACTGAAAACTATTTGATTTATATTCTTGAGCAAAAGGAAAATTATACCTCTTAAATATTATTTTAATATTTAGATTATACTGAATTTTTTTAATGTTGAAATTTGATACTTTGTTTCATAAATATAAAACATTGCCACTTGTCCAAATCTTTTCAGTTGAAATTGATATTCAAATAATAGCTGAAATACACACACACATAATTCAAAATAGTGACAATTATGTCATAAGAAAGCAAACAGAAATGTTGTGCGTATAATAATTAAAAAAATACTTTAAATATCAGCAATGAAGTTATATGTAACTAAAAATGAATCATACAATTGAATTAACATTGTATGTTATAGTATTTATATATGACTACAATCAGATTTTTAATTTCCGTTTCGTATTTTGTGCTTAACGGTCTGGGTATTTATATAAAAATAAAATTGTTACATTTATAAAAATAAATTGATTAAGTTAAACAAAATAAAAATTTCGTGTATTTAAAACTTTCAAAATAACTTATCTGTATCCTTTTTCTATAAATATTAAGAAAAATACAGGACTCCTTCATGCATTATTATTTTTTTTATTTAAAAGCATTCATTATCCTTTAAGGCATCCGACTACGTTCGGAACCGTGATTATAAAAAAGCGCATAATTTTCATGACACTTAGTGTCACTTAGATTAGAGAATACATGTATAAAATTATTTTAAGGACATTTTGACAAAACAATTATTTAAATACAATATTTCGGCAAAAAATTTACTTAGAATAACCTTTTTTCAAAATGTTCTTCTTTTATAAAAAAAAATGCTTCTAAAATAATAATATTTTGCTTATGCAAAAAAAAGACTTCTCCAGAGAGTCTAAACTATTTTTTTGGAAAAATTCACATTATTTTCAGAGTTACAACCCATTGAAATAATTATCGGCGTTTTCTTCTTAAAATTTCTCCCTTCTGTTGTCGTAAAACATGGATAACCCCACTTTTAAGTTATTTATTTCAAAAATTCTAGTGGAGCCTCTGTACAGAGGTCTGAGCTACATACAGGCGAAATATTATTATAATAGAAGCATTTTTCACAAAAGGAGAATATTTTAAAAATGGGTCATTCTATGTTCATTTTTTGTCAAAATATTGTACTTAAATAATTTTTTATTGTAATACTATTCTTAAAACAATTTTATATACATTTTCTAATCTAAGGGACACTAAATATCATAAATATTGTCCATTTATGCGCTTTTGCAAAATCACGGTTCCGGACGTAGTCGGATACCTTATGAACAAAATAAAAATTTCATGTATTCAAAACACTGAATTTTTGAAAATTACTTATTTGAATCCTTTTTCTACAGGTACTAAGAAAAATACAGGACTCCTTCATGCATTATTATTATTATTTTATTTCAAAGCATTCATAATCTTTTAATGAATATTTTGTAAAGTGTGATGATTGAGTTAAATATATTATCACATTTCTTATAGCACTAAACTTACCTGAAATCTGGATCCTCAACTTCTTTAAAGCGTCCCTTAATGCACATATTACCCCTTCCAAGATCCACTATCTTAGCTCGGGCGCTAATTCGTCGAGTAGCCGTTATCTCAGTAATTTTGCAGAATGTTATACTCCACCATGGGCGCTTAAGTATCCAGTGGGCAGTCGGGGCAGTCTTGGCATATCCTTCGTCGGCGAAGAGAAATATCTTACTCGGAGAGCCTTCATGGTTAAGAATTTTACGGCACGCCTGTCCATGATTCTCATAATAAAACATCTGCACCATATTGCATCAACTGACGAGTCGGAAAACAAATTTGATTAGTTTCGTTCTTCTATTCTGATGCCCAAATCAGGTTCATCCGTTATTTTTTTTAGAATGTTTGCGAAATTGTTTATAATAAAATACGGGAAAGGCAATAAGTAAATGTTCACTTTTTCTTTCTTCTTCGAATATTTATAATTTTTTTCAGGGCCACAAAGATGACGTCTTATAGCTAGGTAGATGAAATATTGAATTTACACTACAGTCTCATTTTATAACTGCTCGAAGGTTTGAATAAGTAAAAAAAGGTAAATTTAGTTAATTAATTATTGAAATAATGTGTGTGATATTGTAAATAAGGATTTTTTTAAACCATCTATTTAACCAGATGAATTATTTTAAATACCAAAGGGCTTATTTTCTTTCAAGGGCTATGAAGAAAAAAAAACTTTATGAAATCAAATTTGACGATTTCTTAGAAATAATACATCTTTCTTCGGATCTCTTATCGAAAAGGGGGAATCAAACGCCTTTATATAGCAATAAGTTTTACAGAAGAATCCACAACAAAAAATATCGATTAATAATTCACATTTTCTCTTTCTCTTCAGTATTCAGTATCTAACAAAACTACTTTTGACGCTAAAATTTTAAATATAAAATAAGACTCTTAAATATCTCCACAGACACCAAACTCGGTTCTCAGAACGATGAGAAAGGTACCTTTTTCAGCAAAGTAACCAGCAAACCAAAACCAAACTTAAGTAAGACTCCAATCTGATCAAATAAGGCTCATTTTGGCAAATCAAATTCCCTTCCAAGAAGTCAATTCGAAGAGAAACCTTAGCAAAGCACGATAATAACCGTCATGAGTGAATCCGAAACCTTTCTCTGCACGCAACTGATTGTTGCCATGCTACCAGCAATAGAAGCGACTTCCCTGATTTTGACCACCCCCCTAGCCTACCCCAAATGTCGCGCATGCGTGATGGAAGAGATTCGGGATTTTTAGTGCATGAGGACAAAAGATCCCGCGGAGAATATAAAGGAGGGGAGGGGGAGTCTGTAGGAGAGGATGCTACTTTTGGAAGGATGCCCAAGACCCCGCTCCCTCTTTCTGTGTGAGGATTTATAACGATGCAAATTTTCTCTTCCCTCCCCTTTTCAATCCCGAGGGATATAAAATGAAATTCAGGGATGGATTGGGTTGAATTACCAAACGATTGGAAAGGGTTGGAATAGATGCGTGGCAGAAAGAATACAAACAGCCTGTTGAAATGGATTTTTTTCCCCTCCGTAAGTCTTCTGTTATCAATCTTGTTCTGATTGACAGAAGATAAGATTTTTCATAACCGAGAGAAAAAATTGTTTTGTAATTGAATTTTTAAATTTTTTTTTCTTTATAAAAATAGAAAATTTTGCAAATACATTTAAAACATGAAGTGTGCATGCATTGATTTGTGATTTAATTCAACAATTGTGATGTAAAGTATCTGTTTATAAAATTGTATGTATGTCAGTTTTACACAGCAGTAAAACAAAATAAAAAAGGAATTCTTTAATGATTTTTAAATGGGTAAAATAAAAAAGTTAGATAAGATAAATCTATTTGTCTATTGTACATCATTTTTTAGATACCGTATTTAAAGAAATAAAATTATTTTTTATGTTTGTCGTTTGTGCCAATTTTGTTAGCGACAATTCTATTCAGTTTAAGTTCGAATACCAGTCTTATAAATTAACTGCTTTTATCAGCATTGTTAGCAACAATAAAATCAAACTTAATTTTGAATGTAAATTATACCTTTTTTATTCAAACAATATTGTCACGGAGTTCGAAAAAAGCACACAGTTCAATTAAACAAACAATTAGATTTATTCTAACGCTGGGAGCTCGATACAACACTGGACTGAGAACATGCCCAACTGGCGATGAACTCTGCTTTTATACACTTCGGAATATTCGAGAAATACCCAGTATGCACTCTAAAGAATGATCTGGATTCATCTAGAACCTAGAGAAACAATACATTAAAAACGAGAACAAAATTCCAGTCTTTGGATAAATCTGCCGGGGCCGGGATTCGAACCCGAGACCTGAGGAAGTTCAGTCCAACGCTCTGCCAACTCGGCTATCGGGACTTGGTATCGGGACTTATGCGTGCGGCATTGCTCCCCTCAAAAGAAGACAGCGCCCCGCTGTCATTTTTGTTCAAGGGTCTTTATTCTGGAACGAGTGATGGGTCCTTTGTATGATTCTTTGGGAGGAATATCCTCGGTTTCGATTTGCTCGGCGGGATCATGGTACGGTTTCATGCGCAGTACATGGACAACTTCTCTTAGTTTTTCTTTTCGTGAAGCAGGATCAAAATCTTGTACTTCGTAAGTCACGGCTGATAAACGGCGTAGCACCCTGATACGGTCAGAAATACCTTCTTAAGAGTTTTTCGGAGAGACCGACTTTTCTCACTGGAGTATAAACCCATACGAGATCTCCGGGAGTGTAGGATACCATTTGGTGTTTGGAATCGTAACGTCGACGATCTTTGTCTTGAGCTCTCAGAGTGTGCACTCGGGCTAGCTGTCGTGATTCTTCGGCTCTGGCTGCTATCTTGATGATGTTATTGTCATCAAAATCGTTAGGACAGAATGGTAGCATTGTATCTAGTGTCGTTTCCGCTTCACGATCATGAAGTAAATAGAACGGCGTAAAACCTGTGGTCTCTTGTTTAGCGGTATTATAAGCGAAGGTTACAAATGGTAGAATTTCATCCCAATTTTTCTGCTCTACATCCACATACATTGACAACATGTCGGCCAAGGTCTTATTGAAGCGCTCCGTCAGTCCATTTGTTTGGGGATGATACGCCGTTGTGAAACGATGATCAATGTTACACAAGTCGACGAGAGGAAACAAGTCTGGATCGAAAGACGGCTCCACGATCTGTGATAATTACTCGAGGAGCTCCATGCCTGAGGACAATTTCTTCAAGTAAGAACTTCGCTATTTCGTCGACTTCGGCTGTCGGCAAGGCTTTTGTTATTGCATATCGCGTTGAGTAATCCGTGCAGACTATTATCCATTTGTTTCCATGAGCAGACTTTGGAAATCTCCCAAGGAGATTAATTCAATGCGATGGAAAGGAGCTATAGCTGGAGGGATGGGAACTAAACGTCCAGGTGGTCGTTGAGGAACGGATTTTCTCCTTTGGCACTCTTCAGGACCCCGATGAAACTCCTCACGCCACTTTTCAGCAACGACTGCAAATTTGGTTCGGCGAGATAACAGAAACCTTTAATAAATCTTCTAAAGTATGATGGTCAGTTACAACAGAACAAATGCCATACGAAAACTTCGTATGTCATGTATATTCTTTGGAGTGGGAAAATTTCTTACGGCTTTTATTTTGTCTGGATCGGGACGAAATGCTTCCACCTCTTCAGACGCCATTACTAGGTTCGGCGATACAAGATGGCCTAGAATTCTCTTTACTTCTTGGGCAGCAAAAAAAGACACTTCTTTGAATTTAATTTAAGACCAGCTTCCTGAAGACATTTTTAGAACAAGTCTTAATCGTATAAGATGGTCTTCAAAAGTTTCTGAGAACACTATTATGTCATCTAGGTAACAAAGACACATAGTCCATTTAAAATGGCGTAGCAAATTGTCCATCATTCTCTCGAAGGTCGCAGGTGCATTACAGAGACCAAATGGCATGACTTTAAACTCGTATAAGCCTTCGGGGGTAATAAATGCCGTCTTTTCACGATCCGCTTCGTCTATTTCTATTTGCCAATAACCAGATCGGAGATCCATGGAAGAAAAGAACTTGGCACCTTTCAGACAGTCGAGCGTATCGTCAATACGAGGCAGAGGATAAACGTCTTTTTCGTGACGCTATTCAGCTTGCGATAATCGACGCAAAAACGCCAACTACCGTCTTTTTTCTTACGAGCACAACGGGTGATGACCAAGGACTTTCAGAGGGTTGGACGATACCTTCATCAAGCATTTTCTGAACCTCTTCATGAATGATGCGTCTTTCAGTCGGCGAGACTCTGTAGGCTCGTTGGTTGATTGGAGCATGATCACCAGTAAAAATCCTGTGTTTCACATTCGTCTTCGCGGCTGTCGACTTGTCGGTCTTCGTGAAAAGCCCAGAAAATTTCCGGAGTAGTTCGGATAGCTTGTTTCTCTGTTCGTCACTTAACTCGGGTGACATCATTAACGAACAATTCATCTGTGACTCCGAAGTTTCTTGCTGGTCATCCAAGCAACCCGATGTGTCGGAAATAACACATAGATGCCCTTCATTTAGTGGTTCAGCTTGGCCTATGCACATTCCTCTAGGGATGATTTGGTTTCGGAACTGCAGGTTGGTAACCCAGACATCACTTTTTCCGTTACGATATGTGGATACCATGGACGGTGTAGCAATATTTTTCTCGAAGAGCAAATGTTTGCTGCCGTCTAGAACTACATTTATGTCTCCTCGGATTTGATATCCTGATACTGTTATTCTAGTTAAAGAATGCGGCTTAAGTGTATAGTCTCTGGTGGCATACAAATTCCAGGCGTCAGGCGCTGTGGAGTCTCGACAGATGTCTTCTAGAACAAGTTCATTTTGTCCACAGTCTATAACGGCTTGAGACGCCTCTAAAAAGTCCCATCCTAGGATGACGTCATGGCTACAATGTGATAAAACAATAAATTCAAAAAGGCAGTTCTCGATTGTTTATACGGACACGTAAAACACATTTCCCTATCGGCCGAACAAAATTTCCATCCGCAACTTTCAGCATAACGCTCTTGGCATCGGCAAACAGAACTTTCTTTAAAAATCGGCGATACTTATCGGATATGACGAAAACGATGCCCCAGAATCTACTAGAGCACGTATCGGCTTCTTATCTATTATTACGTCTAGTTGGTTACCAGTCATCTTGGCGGTCGACGGAGGATTTCCAGTACAAGCGGCCTCACCTCCTTGGAAGGTCGCTCTGTTTAGTTTTCCTCGCTCCTACGGCCTGGCGACTGACTGGATCGGCGATATGGCGACGGGGATCTGTAACGACGTATTGGGGATCGGCCTCTCGTGGACTTGGCGTAAAACGGCGAGAAGAGTTTGGTCGGCGTATTTCTTCTTCAGTGCCAACGTCGTCGAAGTTCCGTCGGCGGTTTCGAGAGTTGTCAAAGACAGCCTTTCTCTCTCGGCAGTAGCGCATTACATGTCCAGGACGTCCGCAGTGGAAACAAACAGGTCTGTTGTCAGCCGTTCTCCACACATCTGTTTTTCTTGGTTGAGGTGGGAATTTCTGAACAGGAGCTCTGTATTTCCTGGTTACAGTGGCGTATGTTGGTCGTGGTCTAGTTTCTGTAGGTTTTGTCGACACTGGGGCCAAAACCCTTTCAACTTCGTCTTGAACGATCTCTTCTAAGGACTGGGGATCGGAGTCCAAAGATTCTTGCGTCTGGTTAACTAGTCGATGGACTTCTTCTCGTACGATTGTGCGAATAAGAGAGACCAAATCAGTCTCATCCGTCAGGGATGCAACCGGTACGACGTTTGGAAGCCTTTCAAATCTCGGTCGACCAACTCTCTCTTCTGCTTCATATCTTCGATATAGTTGCACCATTTGATAAAACTTGCTGTGTCGTTGATTTCTCTCGTCAACAGGGCCTGATAAATATCCTCAGCAACACCTTTCATTAGGTGTGACACTTTTTCGTCTTCTCTCATCAGAGGATTTACCTCTTGGCAAAGTCCTAATACACTTTGTATGTAGGACTGTGTACTCGCCTGAACGCTGGGCTCGGCATTTTAGTTGTTCTTCTGCCCTTCTGGTATATCTTTGACGGTCACCGAAAAGTCCACTTAGTCCATTTTTAAACGCTCCCCAGGAATCTAAGGCGTCTTCGTTGTTGACATACCACTGTCTCGCAGTACCGTCAAGAAAGAAATAAACGTTAGCCAGGCACATCATGTCATCCCACTTGTTAAAGTTGGCTACTCGATCGTACTCTTTAAGCCATTTGAGAGGGTCTTCCCCAGGCGCTCCTCGGAAGGTCGATGGGCTCCTCCATTGCTGTAAGGAAGGTGTTACTACAGCGGGCTTGGCTTGCTCGGTCGGCATTTTTGTCCTCTTCCTACTATTTTCTTTTAACAGTCCGAATTCGGGGGATAATCCTCTTAACCGGAGGCTCCTGCGAAGGTTGTCGCTATTATCCACGTTTGACGTAATTGTACCCCGCGCCTCCACCAAACTTGTCACGGAGTTCGAAAGAAGCACACAGTTCAATTAAACAAACAATTAGATTTATTCTAACGCTGGGAGCTCGATACAACACTGGACTGAGAACATGCCCAACTGGCGATGAACTCTGCTTTTATACACTTCGAATATTCGAGAAATACCCAGTATGCACTCTAAAGAATGATCTGGATTCATCTAGAACCTAGAGAAACAATACATTAAAAGAGAACAAAATTCCAGTCTTTGGATAAATCTGCCGGGGCCGGGATTCGAACCCGAGACCTGAGGAAGTTCAGTCCAACGCTCTGCCAACTCGGCTATCGGGACTTGGTATCGGGACTTATGCGTGCGGCAATATAAAGCGAAATCAGTAATCAGATATGGTGGGAGTTACTCTTATTCAAATATGGGTTCCTTCAAATCTGAAGGAAACAATTAAATGTGAAAATGAAGATAAATTTTTTTAATATCTGGCAGACTTGCATAAAAATTATCTTCCTTTTCACATTTAGTAGTTTACATTAGTTTACGTTTGAAAAATAATTGTGTTTACACTTATGAATTATAATGACGTAATGTTTATTTTTTAATTTTTTTTTTTATTTCTTTTTGTAATGGAATATGAAATTGAGTTATTTTTAATAATAAAGGCTGTTGATTCCTTTCTGTTTGTTAAATTTTTTTTTGCTCCTTCATCCACAGAAAGAAGTAGATATCTTTCTCAAATTTACTTTAAAAAAGTTAATTTATATGAAAGCTTTAACGTTTAATAGTGGCAAAGTGTGCAAATTGCTTCTAAAATTACTCTTGTTAAAGAAATACTTAATGCATTGCTTCTGAATGTGTTGGTGAAAATGAATTTACAAAAAGTACAGTTGTTAAATAATTTATAGTAAAAAATACTTTTAATGCTCGAATATAAACAAAGTAACTTTTTCATAATTTTCTTAACTTCATACCAGTATACTACATAATGTTTAATATTGTCGGTTTTTATTTTAAAATCGTTTTAATTCTTAACAGTGGTTTTCTTCTTATCTTTCTGTGGAAAAATTAAATTTATTAAAAGTGTAAAGAAAGTATACTTTTACATTTTTCCTAATATAAATCTTTATTTAACTTTACTTAAGGGTCTCAGGGGTGTTAAATTTCTCTAGAGGTCTGAAAATATAAAAAATTTTCAAACAGGTATAATTCTTTTAAATTTAAATTAAATAATTCGAATCTTTTACACATTATTTATAAAGGAATGGGGCTTCAGAAAAGTATAAAATGTTTAAAATATAATCATAATTTAAAAAATTATAAGCATATGAAAATAAGAAACTTTTCTATAAGCAATATTTATTAAGTTTTACGTCACGCATGCTATTTTCTAAAATAGTAGCTTTAATTACTAGCTATAAGTTGATTTATAAAGTTAAATGCATTCTTATTAGACTGTCGCTATTTTTATATAAATAGAATAATAACTTACATATTTAAATAAATAAAAAAATACATTATATAAAAATATTTAAAAAATTGCAATATTTTACAAATATTTTGAAATACAAAAGATATATAATACTAAAATTAGGTAGGGTTTAAAGAGTATGATGCATTTTTTTTTATAATTCTATAAAGTTTTATACATCAGAGGCAACTATTTTAGAAAATAGCGTGAGCAACGCAAAAAATGCTTAATATTTATTATAGAATTTTCATAAGCTTATGATTTTTAAAATTATGTTTATATTTTAAACATTTTATACTTTTCTGAAGCCCATTCTTTTAAAAAAAATCTGCAAAATATTGGAATCATTTAATTTACATTTAAAATAATTATACCTGTTTGAAAACTGTTTATATTTTCAGACCTCTAGAGAAATTTAACACCCCTGAGACCTCTGGAAAGATTCACTTAAACTTTACTTATTATAAACATGCATTACTTTATATATAAGTAAGGAATATAAAGATTCAGAGGCTTTAGAATGCGATTATAAAATCACTTAAACATTAAAAAAGAAGAAGAATACAAACAAAGACAAACAAGAATGAAAAAAAAATTTGTCAAAAGTGCCTTTACTTAAAATGATAACAAATATTTTAAGTAATTTTATAAAACTTAATAAATCTTTACCATCAATATATTTATAGCCTAAAATGAAATATCAATGTTTCTCTCAACACTTGTTTTATCGATTGCATTGTAATTCTTCCCAGAATTCCATGTTTCCATAGAAACAATCTTAAATGTTAGTTTCCTCGAAGATTATGGTAATTCACTTTCCTTTTCATGCATTTCTTATTTCATTCGCAACAAAATTGCACATGAATATTCTGAATTATTTATGTAGAAATATTTTCAGCCAGATAATTGTAGAACAAATTTTGATAAATTTAATGTTTCACGTTTATACAATAACCATAAATTTAATATCTGATTAGAATAACTGCATAATAAATAATACACTTTTTTTTCTAAAAGTAAAATATTTGTTTGAGTTACATGATAATAATCAGTAAAATTATTTGATTTTGCATTATAAATTTAAAAAAAAAACAATATATTTTGATTTTCTTGGCACGAAAATATTTCAAATATTAAAAACACACAGTTGGAAAACTTTACCCTAACTATCTTAAGTCAAGCGAGTTTTTAAATGATAATTTTTAATTTTGTAAAAAAAAAAAATTCTAAATGCTCATTCAATTAAAAATACAATATCCTTCCAAGTTAGTGTAATAAATACCCAATAAAAATTTGGGAAAATTCAAAATAATCAGCAATTATATTTTTTTGCATATATTTTATCGCCAAAATACGTAATATAATTAAATTTTTTAGATCTCTTCATAACGTTTATTTCAGTCTTGTTATCCCACAAGTGTTCAAGCTTAAAAGAACTGACGAATGTAGCATACGTATTCTGATTGTCAATTCATAATTGTAAAAAAGCTGATATAATATCAAAGTAAATAGTATTAAAGTCGCAACACAAAAAACAAATTATTAATGTAAATTTTTTATGTATCAATAATATTAATCTCAAAATATGCTCTAATTATACCTATATTTATCAGGCTTATTATAAACAACATTTCTGGATTTTTCTACTGTCCTCGATCAGTGCTAAAGAATAGAACCCGAATTGGGAATATTTTTTCAGATACAAAAGAACTGAAACATTAATATATTCTTGCTTCTCTCACTATCCTATATATAATAATTTATTTTTTATCGTACTATTCAATTTAATCTGAGTTGATCCATTTTTTTTCTGGTATACAATGCGTTTCGTATTTTTTCTCCTATACCATAATGCTAAACAAGTTATCACTTTACATGTTAACCCTTAACTTCCCACTGTTGCATTTCTGCAACATATGATTTATTTTAATTTAACAGACTCAATATTTTTTAATTACCTACAAATCACTTATTTGAGAAAAAAAGATTGCTGCAACGAAATACATGCTAATTTTGTCACTCGATGGAAGTACATTTTTTTTCCAGAAATCACAACAATTATAAAAATTTCTGATGCCTCAAGAACTGTGTTTTTACTATAAAAAGAATCCATTATATTTATACTTCCTCTTGTTTACTGACGGAATAAATTGCCAGGTAAGAAATTTAAATATTTTATGTTCATTTAAAAGTAATTTTGATTTTCTAATGGAAAAAGTTTGAAAGAAATTTGATTTTAATTATATGTTGCAGGTCTGCAACATTGGTCTTTGGTTACCATTTTGACATAAACAAAAAGAGTATACTAACCCAAGTTGAAATTGATAGATATATGAATAATTCGGATGAATTTAGTGAATTAAGTGAGGATGGTATTGAATATTAGAATCATGATGTGTTGATTTTCACCTGATTGTGTGTCATCTAATGAAGATTCGGATAGCGACTGTGAAAATAGTATTGGTTCACAAAATACAATTCAGAATATAAAAAAAATCTGATGATGATAATAAATTAGACAGAAATATTTCAGTCAGAGAACCTTTTTTAAAATTTAACTTTTAAGAATAATAAAACATTGTCAAAGAATTTTTGAGGGAAAAATCAAAACATTTCTTTGAATGAAGAAGTAATAAAATTACATGAAGATGACACGCTCCCAAGAGAAATTATGGATTTAGAGCGCGAAAAGTGTGAAGTTGGTTTTTTTTACAACAAAATTTATAACTGCTTTAAAAATTTTAATTGTATGTAAGGCTAAAGTAATTAATAACAATGAATAATAAAATCCTCATACAAAAAAAAGTTTAGTAATTTACAGCACTACTGCGCAATGTTGCACTCCTGCAACAAAAAAAAATGACTGAAATTCAATTTAAAACAGCTTAATTTTATAAAAATCTTCTGTGCGTGTGTTTGTCACTAAACTCCTCCTAAACGGCTGAACCGATTTCGATGAAATTTTTTGTGTGGGTTCAAGTAAATTCGAGAATGGTTTAGATTCATAATTCGGTCCGATATCGCACAATTAGTTAAAAAGATATTAATTAAAAACATTCAAAAAATACAAATCAACATTCACCTGCATTATTGTAACAACACTATTGTTATAAACAAGTAAGATAAAAAAATTTAAAATTAATTCCTACTTAGATCAACCAAGAAAAATTTATTTTAGCTACTTTTTACTAAATAGTTGTAATTAATATAAATATGTATATACGTATGACAGAATCACAACATTAAATGGTAATTAATTTTTATTAATTATCATTAAAGTATCGTTTTGTCATCCAAAACAATCGTGTATATAAAATTTCCTTTCAACTGAATGCTTTAACACATGAGAAAAATACCTTTTCAAATTTTGACATAAGTTGCCAAAAGGGTCGCCAAGTCGCCAACGTGGCTGTATTTGTAATTTTTTAAATAATTAGTTTTAATCAATTAATTTTTATTAATTATAATTAAATTATTGTATTGTCATCCAGAATAATCATGTACATTACATTTCAGCTCAATTGAGCGCTTTAAAATGTATTTTATTAACGATTGAAAATTTCACCAAGATAAATAAATAAAGAAACAATCAAATAAAGTATGTATAGAGATCGTGAGCTAATAATAGGAATTGAAAAAGACGTAAGTTGGCGTCGGAAATTGATTTTCAGCCAAACCCGGTCTTTATTGTTACGAAAATGCAGACGATTCACGCTTTTTAGCGTTTTTAATTTATATCTTTTCAAATAATCTTTATATATGATATTCTTCTGTGCGTCTGTATGTAACTGAACTCCTCCTAAACGGCTTGACCGATTTTGATGAAAGTTTTTGTCTATTCCAGGGGACTCGAGAATGGTTTAGATTTATAATTCGGTTTAGAAATGTTTATTTAATTAATTCTTTATTTATCAATTGTTGATCTTGGAATGTTTTACATTGGATCCGGCAGACTGCGCTACGATCGCAGTATCGAATATTCAAAAATCTTTTATTTTGAATTTAAGATGTGTGGTGTACAGGACAACGTCTGTCGGGTCCTCTAGTATATATATATTTCACTTTTATTATTACTTGAGAACTAGCTGATATAATTTTTTCATAGAAATTTAAGAAATTGGGAAGTTAAGGGTTAAAACGAAAAAGTAATTATTAATGGAATATTTTAAAATTTTAAAAACGCTATATATATATTTATTATATTAAAATTTTGCAAATTTTTTCAAGAAAATAGAGACATTTTTCAGTTTGAAAATGTGCTCCGCGTTTAGTTCAGGATCTCGTACATTTGTCGAAAGCCTTAAAAGTAAACTTATGACAAATAGTTCATATTCGTAAACTGCAGTTCAGGTGTCCATAAAAGAATTGTTTTAAGCCCCCCCCCCTCCCCGCCAACACAAACATTTATTAAAATATTACCAGAATGCATGTATGTTTTAGAATCAAATATTTAAGTAATATTTTAGTTAACACTAATTTCCAATGATTTTCATGGAAGCATAGAACATGAAATACACTGGTGTGCAAAATTAAGGGAATTTTTAGATTTTGTCAATTATCTCAAAACTAATGAAAATATTTTAATGAAATTCGGTATGCATACAGTGCTGATATAAACAACAATAAATTATTAACGAGGGATATGCCCCTCTTTTAGATAAACAGGCCTCACACAGAAATTTTATACTGCAAATTAGGGAATTTAGGAGTTCTTGGAGCAATTAATCCCACTCGTTCAGTAACTCATTTTTCAGGCCTTGAATGGTTCTCGGAGGGGGTTTGCAAGTTGCAATTACCCTAAAGATAGTGGCATAACGTACACCCCCTCATTGCGGGGGGAAGGGTACTAGGGGGCCCAAAGCCTGAATGAGGCCAATCATGTAACCTTTATAAGAAAGATCCGGCTTGGGGTCTCAAATAGGACTTCAAAAGGGGGTCATAATGTTCTTCGTTACGCCACTGCCAGAGAGTTCCAGGCATGCTCTATACCAGGGGTGGGCAGACTTTTCAAGGGCGCGGACTACTTTTAATTTTTTCAAGGTGTTGCGCTCCACCCAGTGGCGTTGGTGTAGTGAACTCAAAGAAAGTATACAATACAGTCGGACCTCCATTTTACGAAATTCTCCATTTAGCGAACTTTTTTCTGGAACCAATAACATTTTACGATTTTCTTCGTAAAATAACCTCCTTTTAGCGAAGTGCATTTTCTATTCAACGGATTTTCCTCTTGTGATTCTATTTCCCCCCCGTATTTACTCGAATCTAAGCCGCACTCCCAATGTTAATGCTACTAAAAATAAAAATTGGGTACGGCTTAGAATCGAAGGGAAAAAATTCGTTGGATGGGGTATTTAGAGCAATTACAGTTTCATGCATTTGCTTAAAAGTTTATAATACTGATAAAATGACTGATTATTCACTTTTTATTAGTTTTCTTTTTAAATTTAGTTCAATTTCATAAAATTGGATATCGATAAACCGTTTTAGACTATTTTTCAATTTTCATAAAATCTTGTTGAGAATTTGGAACACGGCTTAGATTTGAATAAATACGGTATTTCTAGACCCCTTCGTATGATGGAATGATTATTAGGTCTTAGTGAAGGCGGTCACCTCAAAATGTCTTGGCGGTCCCCCGGTCGATCGCGATCGACTTAATGCGTACCCCGGCTCTATACGGATGAGGTTTGGAAACATAACAGAACAAAAAACAGAAATCTTACAAAAATTATGCTCAAAATTCAAAGAAAGAAGGGATTCACTTGTTGCTTACCTTTTGTCCAAAAAACTTGTAGTTTTATCTGTACATTTTGTAAATATTATTAGTAGTCAAATTAAAAATTCTTAGATAAAAAATTTTCTTGGATTTTTACAATCAATATTGTGTTATACTCCGAGCAATATTGTGTTATTATATACTGGTGTAGCTAGTCCTGAGTGGGCACTGTATTAAAATTCCTTGGGGGCCCTTTTTTAGGAAAGAAATAAGAGACACTTATTTGAAAGTGCCAGAATGGTATACATATTGGGGGCCCTGTAGCTTGGGGAGCCCGTATCATATGGGCTCTGTATCAAAATTCCTTGGGGGTCGTTTTTCTGGAAAAGAAATAAAACTTATTTGGAAGTCCCAGAATGTTACACACACTGAGACTCCTGTAGCTACTCCCCTGTTGTTATATCTATTTATCCAAACTTTACTTAATTTATCTTTGTCGCTTTCATTGAAATAATGTAAATTCTGCTATCTACCATTTAATTTTTTTTAAATTAAAAAATAGTTATGTTAAAAAAAGAAAGCTTTTTTTTTCTCAAAAATGGTTTCCAATGAATATATAAAAGAAAAGTTGATTATAGTAAAAATCATTAATTGTTTTAATTTATTTAATACATAACAAAGGGTAAATTAATTAATTTATTTTTACTACTCTATATCAGTGGTCTTAAAACTTTTCAAATTACGGAAGCCCTAGAACTTGAAGGTGTTTTTGGGGAACCCCATTCCATACCTATACTTAGAATATATGTCAAAATAATATTCAAAGTAAATCACAACATGTTATAAGTACTTTATGTAAAGGCAGTTAAAAATATAGCAATAATTATTAAAAAATTCGAATCCAATTTTTATATAATTTACTTATTAATAATATTAATTTGTGATTGAAGTGTCATCTACCCATGAATTATATGTGCTTGTTTTTTTTTTCACACAAACTGTCAAAGTCAGGGTCTGTTGAAATTAAATTCAATCACATAACATATTCTGAGTTTAATTTGTTTGTATACTTTGTTTTTGTAGCCACTCACGTTGAGAGATATACCGTGTGGGCAGGAAGTCCGTAAAAACTTTGAAAATTTATAAGACTCGGAAATTAAACACAATAACATAAAAATAAAAAAAACTTTTTTTAAAAAACAAGCTTTTTTATTTCAATGCGCTAAAAAGAATAAAATAAACTTTTCCCTTTTTCTTGCTATCAACTTATAACGTCATTACACAATTTATATGATATAAAAGCTTGTCGCGAGATTTAAGTACTCGTATTTACTTTGTTTGAAAATTTTAAAACTTTAAATCAATCAAATCAAGTTATTTAATTTACTTGTTTATCTACACAGGTAAATCTCGCGACAAGTTTTTGTATCATATAAATTGTGCAATGACGTTATAAATTGATAATAAAAAAATTTTAAAGGAAAAGTTTATTTTATTCCTCTTAGAGCATTTAAATAAAAGCTTGTTTTTAAACAAGTTTTTTTTTTTTTTAGTTGTCGCTGGACAGGTTTCTCAGTCTATTCATATCATTCAACGCATCATTGTTGCATGGTCGTTTGCCGGTTGATTTCGAACAGTATAGCTCTTCAATAAGATTCTAATGATTTTACCCTACTTAAGGCCGCGTATGCTTTACCAGCAGCGAAGATCTTTGAGCCTAAGTATACAACGGCATGGTCGACAGTACTACCCTGCATTTTGGGTACTGTGCAAGCCCAACATAATATAATTAGCAGCATTCCTCGTTCTGCACAGCCGTGGCTATATTTTGCTAGAAATTGCACAGAAATTCTACTGCGGATACGTCCGCGTTAGTGCTGAGTCATAACAGATGGCCCAAACAAAAAAAATGTTCTGTTCTCGACTGCTGAAATTTATGTTCGCAGAGAAGATAATCAAAGAATAAAATTAATAGCTATACTTGATTCTGCGAGTAATATTTGTGTGCTCACAGAAAGAATGAGTAATTGCTTAGGAGTAAAAAAAGCAAAAATAAAAACCTTTTAAACGTATTGCTATAATGTTAATGCGTACCATCACTTCTAAATGTATTGCTTTTTATTTCCAATTTAGAAAAACAAGACAATTCTTTGTATTATAGTAAGAAATTGCTGTGACTCACCCACTCTCCCCTTTTTTACATAAAAAACACTTTTTTTGTTAACCACGAGCGTATTCGCTTTTAGGGTTACACCTTCATCTTTTAGTCGCTAAATCTGGAATTAATCGCCCAATCTGGAAATGGTGCATGGAATTAGTCACCAAATCTAAAAAGCGTTTTTCTGATGATCCTAATCAGGATAATGTAATAAAATTAGGAAATTATTGTATTGTCATCGATCCTTGACAAGTGTGCAAAATTTTAGCTCATTCGGTTGAAGATATCAGCTTCAAAATTGAGTTGCAAGATTCCACCCCTGAACAAATTACATTGCAAGTTAAGTAAGAGCTTGTGTGTAATAAAAAATGGTTTGCAGGTTTAGCATCGATAAGTCACGGGATTTTTTTGAAGATAAAAAAAATTAATAATAACTCGAAAAATGGCCGATAGGTGGTTTCGAACATAAGTGAGAGAATAGACACTCAAATAACAAAAATAATGTTACCAAATCATTTATTTATGCAGTATATGTTTCACGTGTCCACCAAAAATAACCGAAAGTCTGCTGGTGTCAGATCTGGAAACCGATGAGGCCATTGAAACTTGCAAAGTTTGCTAATGACTTTTTCTTCCCCGAACGTCTGTATCAAGAATTTCTTGACTGGATTAGCAGTGTGACTTGTTGCTCCATCTTGAATAAACGTAACAGTAGAAATCCCAGCTTTTTCACGCAAACATGGAACGACCTTTTTGCACAGAGCATTATATAACGTTGGGCATTTACTGTCACCATTTTCCACCCATTTACTGGACATTGTGTTTCAAAGAAGAGGGGTCTTATGATGAAAGAACCTGTGAAACCACACCACACTGTGATTGGGGGAATGCAGTGGTTTTTCTGTGTACACTCGTGGATTTGGCGTCCACCAGATGCGACAGTTATGGGTATTAACGTCACCATGAAACGAAAAATAAGCTTCATGTGTCCACATGTTGTTAAAGACCGAAGAGGAATCTTGTTCAATTTTAGGGAGAGCCCACCTCACAAATGCTTCTCCCTACGGTATCCGACGGTAAAAGTTCATGGCCAAACTGTAATTCGTATGAATACTAATTAAGAACCTCATGAAGAATGTTGCGTGTCGAGGATGGTGGTAAGCCCAAGCGTCTGCAAACTTCCCGAGCACTCTTAATCCCGAGTCATCAGTATTTATAATCTCCTGTCTCATTTGCATATTTCCAACTAAGTCATTCGTACCAGCGCCATCTATTGGCTGTTTTTTTAAAAAAATTTCTTAAAAAATAGTCCCGTGATTTATCGATGCTGCATGTGCAAACTGTTTTTTATTTTGTTTAAATTTTCGGGTTTTTTAAATTTTTAAAGTTTATACGGACTTTTTGGCCACTCGGTATTTTTCACTTAAACAGTGTTCTGAATAGCATTGAAATGTTTATAGCTATGTGAGAAATACTATCGATTTTGCATGAATTTGCAACATAAAGTTTAAGAGCTGTTCTTGCTTAAATTTTCATTTTAATATGGAAACTGTTGATAAGTTGTTTCCTCTCCTTCATTATAGATGTTTTATCCACAAATGCAAAAAGGTGCATTTTCCATTAGAAAACTATTTAGAAAGAAGGGGACCTTTCCTAAATTCTAGTTTTTACGCCTCTAGATTCTAACTTGAAGTACTTTAATGGATCTGGGCTGGATCTTTTTGCTGTTCTTCACCTGCTTCTTTGCTAATTTATGTATTTGTTTCCCGTAAATTCAAACAGCCAGACTTTCTTGGCTTATATTTTCTTTTCAGGACCTTAAAAAATAACTCAGTTTAAGCAATTGCCTTGTATTTATTGCAATGACAATTGAAATTATCCATTCACACAAATTTAGGCATATTTTGTCAAATGTAATCCACGACATATGTATGATCTACTTCGAAAAGCAGAACAGACTCATTTTTAAAATTGTCAACCTTCTTTAGAAATGAAACTTTGCTTATATTGAAATGGAAAGACTTATACTGCATAGTTTATGCATTTCGCAATTGATATTGTCCATAGCCTTTTCAAAATTAAAATACCATTAATTGTATTCAAAGACGATAAAGTTTTGGGTAAAGAGAATATGCTAAAAGCATTAAATTATACAAATATTTAAAATTGATAATCAATATATGTATGTTAAGCATGAAAATTTGATTTGACCAAAAGACCAAAAGGAAGTTGGGCTTGAAACATTGTATAACAGAATTCCACATAAATTGTTGGTCACTGAACAAAAGAATGATTCTGACAGTAACTACGATATGGTTGACTGTAAATTTATATTACATTTAACCTTTAAGTCTATTGAACTTTTGATGGATATTTCATGTTTGCATATACATTATGTTGATGTTGGTTCGTTAGCTAGTATTGACTAAGAGTTAACAAACAAAACAGTTTATTTTAACCGTAACAATGGAAAGGGCGGACTACATAATTACACAAATACTATACTAAGGTAAACATTTAAACACCGGTCATTGTCAAATGGCTTAAGGTGCTCTTTTAGACAGTTCGTAGTTACTTTGCGTCTCCTTCATTCCCCTCTCTCTCCGTCCATCCGTCTCGGCTGGGTCTCTGGGGATTGCCGCTCGCCTCCCTGCGAAGCGAGCTGAGCCCTTCGCACTAGACCGAACCCTCAACTGTTATGCTGATGCATAACAGCTAGTAATCAATAGTAAAATGTCAGCTAGTAATGACTAAGAGCTATCAAACAAAAGTGTTTATTTTAACAGTAACAAGGAATGGGGGACAGGAGGACGCGGGAAATAAGGGGAGGTGTATATCAGTTATGGGGAAACTAAAAAAAAACGATCCCATATCACTTGATTAGGTGATGAGTAGCAAATTTTTGAAAAGGTGGAAAATTTACATCCTCCATCACATCATTAGACACTGTGAACAAAAATTTCACAATTTTATTGGATTTTTTCGTTGTCATCTCACGTAGCCGTTCTATTAATGCCAGTTGAAAGTCAAGCAAAACACTTTGCTGGTTTAATTAAATTTACGTAGTTTGTTTGAGCCGGAACTTGAGAAAATGACATCACCCAATCATGACTTTTCATAAAAAGAAAAATATGACATACAACCTCAGGCAAAAGATTGAAAAGATGGCCCATTTCGTTAAGATTCAAAAAGGGTAAAACCCTTGTTCTTCTTTATCCATAAAAATCATAGTTAAACTTTTTTGATTGTAAAACGTCTTCCTTTTAAAGACATCTCTGCTGACACCCTTCATTAGATAATGTGACAATGATTATTTCACCAATGTCATTTTACATAGCCTTGCTATTAATTACAGTCATAAATCGAGCAAAACGCTCTGTTCATTTAGTTAAATTTTACGAAGTTTGAGTCAGTTTCAGAAAATGATGTCACCTAGCTTTGACTCTCCATAAAAGGAAAATATTACATACTACTCTAAGCAAGTTATATCAAAAGGTCACTCATTTAGTTAAGATTCCAAAATGTGGTATAACACTTTTACTACTTTTCTGTACACAACAATTACTATAATAATATATTTTAAAAAAAATTTCTTTACAAAATGAATTTATTTTCGCACGTAACTCAAATTAAATAATAAATTTAAAAATAAAACGGAAAATATTTTTGTAATACTTTAATGGATTAAATATTCATTTGTTTTCCTTTAGCACTAATTTAAGCTTTAAATATTTTTTTAAAAAAAGTTTACTGGATGAGTCGTGAATAACTAGCTAAATTTATTTCTTCCACTGTTTCATGAATCTTTTGGCACAGTTCTGTAACATTTTCAACTGATTCAGAAGAAGTGAAAAGGCAACAACTTCAAATATTCAATTCATTTAAATTTTAAAAGAAATGTTTTAAGGTTTATTTTTAAATTTATTGCTTAATTCGAGTGCAAACTTAAAATTGAGTTTTTTAAAATTAAATCCTTTTGTTAAAAAAAATATATGGATAAAATAAGTAGCAAGTGCCGTACCATTTTGGAATCTTAACTAAATGGGTGATCCTTTGAAATAACATGCCTAGAGTAGTATGTATTAATGCGAAGCCTATCTTTGATTATCGGTAATGTAACCCAGGTTCGATAATTGTCAATCGCACCATGACCAAAGTTAAATATAATAAAGAATTCTCAATGAACGAAACATTCTTTATGTTTAAGTTAAATTTATTTTATGCACAAGTAAAAATTTAGGTTTTACAAAAAAAAAAGATTAATGAAAGGAACTTAGCTTTGAGGAGAGGAGCCAGTGTTGGCCCCAGGGCAGTCCCGGTGTTATTTCTGATTACATCTGAGTGCTGTAATTTTGGGAGAGAGCCTCTGCTGAAAATTCGGGTGCGTTCTCTTTTATTCTGAGCCCCATCACTCCAAAATCCTGGAGCCGGACAATTTGCCATCCCTTGAATTACGCATCTGATTGGACAAACTTCCCGCGCAAATCTACAAGATCTGAAATTTATGCGTTCATTAAACTCAGAAAAGCGTGGGAATACTTTGACAGTCCCCACAGCAGGAATTTCACCACATCCGGTCAAGGGGGATTCGTATAAAAATTTCTAGAAAGAAAGGGACAATTTCTAAAGCAATGGACAATTCCTGGCCTTCCCATCACTATAATACTTTTCTTCTTATGGAGAATCAAATTTAAGTGATATCATTTTCTCAAACCGACTCAGACTATGTTGATTTAACTAAACCAGCAAAGTTTTTTGTTCGTTTTTTGATTGTGATTAACAGCACGATCATGTAAGATGACGTTAGTATGAAAATCACTGTAAAATTACGAAGTCAATTTTCCGTATTTTCAAAAATATGCTAAATTCCTAACCAAATGGTATGGAAATTTTTTCCCATAACTGATATGACCCCCCCCCCACCTTTTAATCCCAACTTTTACATACTACCAATCAAACATTTATGATTTAATATTTTCAATGTGACATATTAACCCCTTCCAAGCTCATTTTATTTCTGGATTATGGATAAAAAATGTAAATTTTTTTTTTGCACATATTTTCAAACATAAATATATTTTTAAACACAATGGCACCATTCGCATACAAAATTTCCTAAAAATTAATGTAAAAAAATCTTTTTAAATGAATGAGTAATTTGTGAGGAATAGATTCGGTCTCTTGCCCGTCTAGAGGTGTGGAAGGAAGGAAAGAAATACTAGCCATATTCAAAAACAATCTACTCGTATTTATTGATCTCACAAATAGCAACACTGATCCAAGTAATTTCAACGAAAAGAGATGTTCTCAATATAAGCAATATGGGGATTAGCAGGGATATGCACGAATTATGAGGACTATCAATATCGACCCTCTTATTGCACGATTAATTCTATTATCTCAATTATCTTGACATGGTTAAACTTTAGTAAGCAAACGTCACTTTAATTCTTCCATTTATCAAATATTTGAAATACAATATAAAATACTTAACCTGATCAGTAGCAATCTATTCTATCTCATCCCATTCTCTCTCTCCTTTTCCCTCGCTAGCTTGAAAGCTTAGACTATATATAGCAAACTTAATTTAAGTATCAAGGTTTCTTCTTCAAAGTGTTGGTTTTGAATAAATGCGAATTGATAGTCCAAAGATTTCCCAAGAGCATTAAATGATAGAACACGGATAGATCCATCACAAATTTACCTGTAAAATTGGCTTTCTGTAAAGCAGAAATTATTAGACTGTGATATCCCCCCTCGGATGAACATCTCTTTGATTATCAGCGTGAGCTAGAGGTGTAGGATTAACGGAAGATCTAGATGCATACATAATATTAATATATCTTTATTAAGATTTTGAACTTAAGCTTTTAACAAATGAGATTATAATAATATTGTCACGGAGTTCGAAAGAAGTACACAGTTCAATTAAACAAACAATTAGATTTATTCTAACGCTGGGAGCTCGATACAACACTGGACTGAGAACATCCCCAACTGGCGATGAACTCTGCTTTTATACACTTCGGAATATTCGAGAAGTACCCAGTATGCACTCTAAAGAATGATCTGGATTCATCTAGAACCTAGAGAAACAATACATTAAAAACGAGAACAAAATTCCAGTCTTTGGATAAATCTGCCGGGGCCGGGATTCGAACCCGAGACCTGAGGAAGTTCAGTCCAACGCTCTGCCAACTCGGCTATCGGGACTTGTAGCAAATTATGCGTGCGGCATTGCTCCCCTCGAAAAAAAGAAGACAGCGCCCCGCTGTCATTTTGTTCAAGGGTCTTTATTCTGGAACGAGTGATGGGTCCTTTGTATGATTCTTTGGGAGGAATATCCTCGGTTTCGATTTGCTCGGCGGGATCATGGTACGGTTTCATACGCAGTACATGGACAACTTCTCTTAGTTTTCTTTTTCGTGAAGCAGGATCAAAATCTTGTACTGCGTAAGTCACGGCTGATAAACGGCGTAGCACCTGATACGGTCCGAAATACCTTCTTAAGAGTTTTTCGGAGAGACCGACTTTTCTCACTGGAGTATAAACCCATACGAGATCTCCGGGAGCGTAGGATACTATTTGGTGTTTGGAATCGTAACGTCGACGATCTTTGTCTTGAGCTCTCAGAGTGTGCACTCGGGCTAGCTGTCGTGATTCTTCGGCTCTGGCTGCTATCTTGGTGATGTTATTGTCCTCAAAATCGTTAGGACAGAATGGTAGCATTGTATCTAGTGTCGTTTCCGCTTCACGACCATGAAGTAAATAGAACGGCGTAAAACCTGTGGTCTCTTGTTTAGCGGTATTATAAGCGAAGGTTACAAATGGTAGAATTTCATCCCAATTTTTCTGCTCTACATCCACATACATTGACAACATGTCGGCCAAGGTCTTATTGAAGCGCTCCGTCAGTCCATTTGTTTGGGGATGATACGCCGTTGAGAAACGATGATCAATGTTACACAAGTTGACGAGAGAGGAAACAAGTCTGGATCGAAAGACGGCTCCACGATCTGTGATAATTACTCGAGGAGCTCCATGCCTGAGGACAATTTCTTCAAGTAAGAACTTCGCTATTTCGGCGACTTCGGCTGTCGGCAAGGCTTTTGTTATTGCATATCGCGTTGAGTAATCCGTGCAGACTATTATCCATTTGTTTCCATGAGCAGACTTTGGAAATCTCCCAAGGAGATTAATTCCAATGCGATGGAAAGGAGCTATAGCTGGAGGGATGGGAACTAAACGTCCAGGTGGTCGTTGAGGAACGGATTTTCTCCTTTGGCACTCTTCAGGACCCCAATGAAACTCCACGCCACTTTTCAGCAACGACTGCAAAGGTTCGGCGAGATAACAGAAACCTTTAATAAATCTTCTAAAGTATGAACAAAGGCCAAGAAAACTTCGTATGTCATGTATATTCTTTGGAGTGGGAAAATTTCTTACGGCTTTTATTTTGTCTGGATCGGGACGAACGCCATTACTAGATACAAGATGGCCTAGAATCTTTACTTCTTGGGCAGCAAAAAGACACTTCTTTGAATTTAATTTAAGACCAGCTTCCTGAAGACATTTTAGAACAAGTCTTAATCGTATAAGATGGTCTTCAAAAGTTTCTGAGAACACTATTATGTCATCTAGGTAACAAAGACACATAGTCCATTTAAAATGGCGTAGCAAATTGTCCATCATTCTCTCGAAGGTCGCAGGTGCATTACAGAGACCAAATGGCATGACTTTAAACTCGTATAAGCCTTCGGGGGTAATAAATGCCGTCTTTTCACGATCCGCTTCGTCTATTTCTATTTGCCAATAACCAGATCGGAGATCCATGGAAGAAAAGAACTTGGCACCTTTCAGACAGTCGAGCGTATCGTCAATACGAGGCAGAGGATAAACGTCTTTTTCGTGACGCTATTCAGCTTGCGATAATCGACGCAAAAACGCCAACTACCGTCTTTTTTTCTTACGAGCACAACGGGTGATGACCAAGGACTTTCAGAGGGTTGGACGATACCTTCATCAAGCATTTTCTGAACCTCTTCATGAATGATGCGTCTTTCAGTCGGCGAGACTCTGTAGGCTCGTTGGTTGATTGAGCATGATCACCAGTAAAAATCCTGTGTTTCACATTCGTCTTCGCGGCTGTCGACTTGTCGGTCTTCGTGAAAAGCCCAGAAAATTTCCGGAGTAGTTCGGATAGCTTGTTTCTCTGTTCGTCACTTAACTCGGGTGACATCATTAACGAACAATTCATCTGTGACTCCGAAGTTTCTTGCTGGTCATCAAGCAACCCGATGTGTCGGAAATAACACATAGATGCCCTTCATTTAGTGGTTCAGCTTGGCCTATGCACATTCCTCTAGGGATGATTTGGTTTCGGAACTGCAGGTTGGTAACCCAGACATCACTTTTTCCGTTACGATATGTGGATACCATGGACGGTGTAGCAATATTTTCTCGAAGAGCAAATGTTTGCTGCCGTCTAGAACTACATTTATGTCTCCTCGGTTTGATATCCTGATACTGTTATTCTAGTTAAAGAATGCGGCTTAAGTGTATAGTCTCTGGTGGCATACAAATTCCAGGCGTCAGGCGCTGTGGAGTCTCGACAGATGTCTTCTAGAACAAGTTCATTTTGTCCACAGTCTATAACGGCTTGAGACGCCTCTAAAAAGTCCCATCCTAGGATGACGTCATGGCTACAATGTGATAAAACAATAAATTCAAAAGGCAGTTCTCGATTGTTTATACGGACACGTAAAACACATTTCCCTATCGGCCGAATAAAATTTCCATCTGCAACTTTCAGCATAACGTTCTTGGCATCAGCAAACAGAACTTTCTTTAAAAATCGGCGATACTTATCAGATATGACAGAAAACGATGCCCCAGAATCTACTAGAGCACGTATCGGCTTCCTATCTATTATTACGTCTAGTTGGTTACCAGTCATCTTGGAGGTCGACGGAGGATTTCCAGTACACGCGGCCTCACCTCCTTGGAAGGTCGCTCTCTTTAGTTTTCCTCGCTCCTACGGCCTGGCGACTGACTGGATCGGCGATATGGCGACGGGGATCTGTAACGACGTGTTGGGGATCGGCCTCTCGTGGGACTTGGCGTAAAACGGCGAGAAGAGTTTGGTCGGCGTATTTCTTCTTCAGTGCCAACGTCGTCGAAGTTCCGTCGGCGGTTTCGAGAGTTGTCAAAGACAGCCTTTCTCTCTCGGCAGTAGCGCATTACATGTCCAGGACGTCCGCAGTGGAAACAAACAGGTCTGTTGTCAGCCGTTCTCCACACATCTGTTTTTCTTGGTTGAGGTGGGAATTTCTGAACAGGAGCTCTGTATTTCCTGGTTACAGCGGCGTATGTTGGTCGTGGTCTAGTTTCTGTAGGTTTTGTTGACACTGGGGCCAAACCCCTTTCAACTTCGTCTTGAACTATCTCTTCTAAGGATTGGGGATCGGAGTCCAAAGATTCTTGCGTCTGGTTAACTAGTCGATGGACTTCTTCTCGTACGATTGTGCGAATAAGAGAGACCAAATCAGTCTCATCCGTCAGGGATGCAACCGGTACGACGTTTGGAAGCCTTTCAAATTTCGGTCGACCAACTCTCTTCTGCTTCATATCTTCAATATAGTTGCACCATTTGATAAAACTTGCTGTGTCGTTGATTTCTCTCGTCAACAGGGCCTGATAAATATCCTCAGCAACACCTTTCATTAGGTGTGACACTTTTTCGTCTTCTTTCATCAGAGGATTTACCTCTTGGCAAAGTCCTAATACACCTTGTATGTAGGACTGTGTACTCTCGCCTGAACGCTGGGCTCGGCATTTTAGTTGTTCTTCTGCCCTTCTGGTATATTTTTGACGGTCACCGAAAAGTCCACTTAGTCCATTTTTAAACGCTTCCCAGGAATCTAAGGCGTCTTCGTTGTTGACATACCATTGTCTCGCAGTACCGTCAAGAAAGAAATAAACGTTAGCCAGGCACATCATGTCATCCCACTTGTTAAAGTTGGCTACTCGATCGTACTCTTTAAGCCATTTGAGAGGGTCTTCCCCAGGCGCTCCTCGGAAGGTCGATGGGCTCCTCCATTGCTGTAACGAAGGTGTTACTACAGCGGGCTTGGCTTCTTGCTCGGTCGGCATTTTTGTCCTCTTCCTACTATTTTCTTTTAACAGTCCGAAGTCGGGGATAATCATCTTAACCGGAGGCTCCTGCGAAGGTTGACGCTATTATCCACGTTTGACGTAATTGTACCCCGCGCCTCCACCAAACTTGTCACGGAGTTCGAAAGAAGTACACAGTTCAATTAAACAAACAATTAGATTTATTCTAACGCTGGGAGCTCGATACAACACTGGACTGAGAACATCCCCAACTGGCGATGAACTCTGCTTTTATACACTTCGGAATATTCGAGAAATACCCAGTAAGCACTCTAAAGAATGATCTGGATTCATCTAGAACCTAGAGAAACAATACATTAAAAACGAGAACAAAATTCCAGTCTTTGGATAAATCTGCCGGGGCCGGGATTCGAACCCGAGACCTGAGGAAGTTCAGTCCAACGCTCTGCCAACTCGGCTATCGGGACTTGTAGCAAATTATGCGTGCGGCAATATATATGAGAGAATCTACGGTGACAAAACACCCAATATATATATATACATTACCGAATTAACCTAACTCGGACCACTATCAATTACTGACTCGCCTAAACTCAATTACAGTAATATCACTGATCCTAATATTAAATAGTCAATCCTACTTTCCTGTAGTCTGAAGAAACGATCACTGCAATCTTTGATGAAGGCGTGCCAATGTTCGAGTGCAATGGTATGCACCTTGACTCAATGTATCTCTATCACGTATAATTTCAACTAGTCACCACGTAATGTTTTCAAAAACTTCTTCACGCTTGAACCCCGGATTATGTATACATTCCACTAATTGCCATTCCGCTTACTCTAACTTCGGATATTTAAAAGCTTCCTAATTTGCATCTTTCTTTCACACTTCACTTCTTGGATTTGGTTGGAAAAGAGTTGCCATTAATTATGGCCCCAAAGAACCCGAAGGACATTTTAAAGAAAAGACGCGTGAGCCCGTCACTTTCCCCTCCAAATAGCAAAACGTAATTTATTCGAGGGTTTTAATGACTCTTAAGAAATTACGTGCCTAAATTTTATTTTCTACTTCTAACTTTCCATGGCCTATTTAAATTTTAACTTCGAATAGTGTGTGTGTCCTTCTAACCATTAATTTCCAATATTCAACTTAAATTTTAATTTTCACTATTCATCTTAAGTTTATATTTTAATATTCTTCCTTAATTTAAACTTTCGACAGCCACAATAAATTTTACTCAATTAACTAGACCAATATTCACAGTTATGTATTTTAATCACGGTAGATTCTCTTATTTACAATCGAAATGGGCATGCTCCATCTGGGCAACGGACTCAGGAAAAAAACATATATGTCTTAGTTGGGAAAACGAGAGCCGCATGCCCCTTATATAACTCACTTAATTCTACTTAATGCTACTTAAAAGCTATTACAATTCTTCTGTTTTTCTACTTCACATTCCTCCTGTCCTTTGTATTAGTCTTTTGGCTTTCCATATAGACTTCAGGGTCTGTCACCTTGAAATAAAAACTCTTTAAGTCACTGAGAACAAATAATTTGCACATAATACTATTACATTTCACAATTTTTATATATTATATATCACCTTTAAATTACAACTAATTTTCATATATACCCTTCATCTGGCCCTTCTAATAAACTTCCCCTCAAATCGCGCAGCGCTTGTTAATGTTATTGTTGGTAGGCTGTCTACGCCGCATTTCCCCCAAACCAGATGCACATCACGCCTGCGTCTATTATAATACTTCTCCCATTTTTCATGCTTAGCCTTTGTGTTTTGTCTAGCTTCATCAAACAATCTCTCAATATCTCCAACTGCAAACTCAATACCATCACTAATTTCTGAAAAGGTGTAATCAACTTTCGACCTAAAAATAATTCTGCAGGGGTTTTTCCCGTGGTTTCATTCATTGCTGTACGAATAGCATAAGCAAACTCACGTAAGAACTGATCCCATGTATCATGTTGATCATTAGCATAATTTGCAATCATTTGCACAAGATCGCGATTTACGCGTTCGGTTCTATTTGCCTGAGGTCTATATACGACAGTCTTCACATGCCTTATGCCTAATCTTTCACTTAAATGCTCGGCCGCGGTAGCCGAGTGGTATAGGTATCGGATCGTGGCTTGCCTGGTCACGAGTTCGAGCCCAGTTCTACTAAAGACCCGCCGTGTAGGCCAGCGATGCACGTTAAATCTGTCGAGAGCTGAAACTTCCTCCCGTTGGAGTGGTGTGGTAGTTAGGAGAGGGGGTGCCAGCTCAGGTGTCGACCATGGTTCAAAATTACGTGGCCCGTCGCCAAAAGCCCTCGTGTAGCTGAACAGTGCGACGTTAATATTCAATCAATCAATCATTCACTTAAATGCTCAAAAATATCGGAGATAAATTGGGGACCATTATGACTTATTAATTTTACTGGAGCTCCAAAACGCGATGTATAATTATCAAAAAAATTATGTGCTATAACTCGAGCCGAGGCTTTTTTAAGGGGAATGATTTCAGCCCACTTCCTGAAATGATCCGTAGTTACTAATACATATCGGTTACGTTTCACTCTCGATGCCAGGTACGGACCTAACAAATCTAACGAAACTATTTCATTTGGATAATTTGATATAATCGGAATTAATCGACTAGCTGGTAACGCGTTTTTATAATTATTAACTTGACACATGTGGCATGTAGAGACATATTGATTAATACATTTTCTCATATACGGAAAATAACAAACGTCCTTTATTTTATGATAAGTCTTAAAGCAGGGGTGGGCAGACTTTTCCAGGGTGCGGGCTACTTCAAATTTTTTCACTGTGTTGCGGTCCACCCAGTGGCGTAGGTATAGAGAGCTAAAAGAAAGTATACAATACAGTCAGACCTCAATTTTTACGAACCGCAATTTTACGAATTTCTCTATTTAGCAAACTTTTTCCTGGAACTAAGAACATTTTACGATTTCTTCGTAAAAATCGCCCCCAAATAACGAAGTGCATTTTCTGTTCAACGAAATTTTCTCTTATATGTGATTCGATCTTTTTCCTCCGTGATTTTTTTAAATACCGTATTTCCTCGAAACTAAGACATACTTTCCTATTAATGTAAATACCATTGAAAATCGGTGGGGCTCAGAATCGAAGGGGAAAAAAAAATTGTTGGGTAGGGTATTTAGAGCAACTACAGCTTCATACATGTATTTAAAAGTTTATAATGCTGATAAAAAAATTAATTATTCACTTATTAGTTTTCATTTTATATTTATTTCAATTTCGTAAAATTGGATATCGATAATCCATTTTAGATTATTTTTCAATTTTCACAAAATCTTGCGGAGAATTCGAGGCGCGGCTTAGACTCAAATTAATACGGTATTTCTAGACCCCTTCGTAAGATTGAATGATTATTAAGTCTTAGTGAAGGCAGTCACCCCAAAATGTCCTAGCGGTCCACCTGTCGATCGTGATCTACTTAATGCTCACCCTGGTCTTAAAGCGCCCAAAATGACTTGAGACGGGCTTGTCGAGAAATTCCCTCATTATTTCATTCCTTAAAGACTTTGGAACGTATACTCCAATTTCACCTAATGACGTTGCATATTTCGGATAAAACAACAAGCCTTCTATCAATCTGAAATCTCGGGACCAATTCTCACATATTGTCGCATTAACCGAGGTATCTTTTGGGTTTTCTAGATATCTATAGATATGACCTAATTCTGGGTCTGTTTTTGGCTCTTCAATCAACTGATCTCGTGACGAAAGTACCAAATCTCTGATTATTGCACAATTAACTTTCTCTCCAATATTTTCAACCGGGTTCCTCGACAAAACGTCAGCCACCGCATTTTGAGTTCCAGAACGATGTTCCGATTCTATATTAAATTCTGCTAATTCCATGCCTATCTGATCATTCTACTTGACAAATTTTTACCATTTGTTAAACACGTCAATGCAGCGTGATTCTTAATAACTTTAATCGGCAGTGAACCTAAATACGTCCTGAATTTATTCAGAGCCCAAACCACTGTTAAACATTCCCTCTCTGTTACAGTGTAATTCTTCTCCGCTCCTCTAAGCGTGCGAAAAGCAAATACTACTGGTCTCTGCTCTTGGTTTAGAACAGCTCCTACAACTATTGAACTTGCATCGGTAAATAACTCGAAAGGCATTTTGAGATCCGGTAATTTTAAAACTGGAACTTTCGTTATGGCTGTCTTGGCCACGTCGTTAGCACCTCTATTGACCAATAAATTTTATTTAGTTTTCTTTATTTATAAAGGGGTTCGCAAAGATCAGCATAATTTTTAATAAATTTCGCATACCATTGGGACATACCTAAAAATTTGGACACCTCCTTAGAATTTCGTGGTGGTTTCATCTCAACTATAGCTCAAACTTTTGTCTCATCCGTTTTAATTCCCCTTCCTTATTAATAATTAAACCTAAATATTTGAATTCATCACGACCAAATTTACACTTGTCTTTGCTTAATGTTAACCCTGCATTTTGTAATAATCGAAAAACTTCCTTTAGATGTTCAATATGATGAGTGAACGATGGAGACGATATTATCACGTCATCCATATAAACATTCACAAACTTTCTTATCACGGGTTTGAGAATGATATCGATTGCCTTCTAAAAATTGGGAGCCTCCCCTGACAAGCCAAATGGCATACGGCGAAATGCGCAAGTGCTATTCTTCGTGACGAAGGTGGTCTTAGCTATATAACTAGGGTTTACTGCTGGTTGAAATTACCCAGATCTGAGGTCGATAGCCAACATTATCGCTGAATGGGGATGTTCATTATTAAATAATCTATTAAGGGTAATGGATAACGGGGGTATTTTGTAATAGCGTTAAGTTTCCGATAATCAACAGCGAATCTATATGCTTCCAGATTATCCAGCGGTAATCCTTTATTTTTTTCTACATAACACAGCTGGTGACGCGTACGGGGATTGAATTGGAATTATGGTTCCCTCTTTCAACATTTTGTCTACATGATAATTGAGTATCGCTTGCTTTACCCTGTCATAACGATACGGACGAGAAACAAGAGGTGGCTTATCTCCCGTGTCATTTCATGATATAAAACATGTGTAAGCCCCGGTTTATCTGAAAATAATCCCTGAAAACTATTAAACAAATCTTACAACTCCTGTTTTTGTTTTTCCTCCAACCTTATCTTAGAAAGATCTATTTCTACTTTTCCCCCTTCCTCAATTGTTTTAACCACCTTATCAATCTGCGAATCAGGAATCGCCAACGATTTCCGATCTAAGTCCAAGATAATCTTTGATCCACTTATGAAATCCATCCTGATAATACATGGGTATTCCAAATCTGCCAACACATGAAACAACCAAGGTTTTTCAAACTCCCTTATTCGAACATTTAATTCCACAGTTCCAATATTCTGACATTTAGCTCCCTGTGCCGTGATCACCTGAGTAGGCGGTTTCTTTACTTGCTTATAAAAAAAAATATTTTTGGTATATCTCTTCTGATATAAATGACTTCTCCGCTCCAGTGCTCCATAATGCTTTCGTAAAAGTCTCGTTTAACAAAATAGGAACTAATAGGAGTTCCACTGGAGACATGCATATTGCAGAAAGTTTAATCGGTACCTCATTTGCCGACTGCGTCTGATCACTTTGAACATCACTAACTTTCAAAACATTTAATCGTCTCCTTTGCCTCCTATCGCCTCGACTAAAATTCTCACTCGAACCCCTATTTCTGTGGTCCCCTCTACTAAAATCGTCCTTTTGACCTCCATTTCTATATTGGTATCCCCTATCGTTAAATCTTCGATCATCTTTCTGAAATCTATTCCTGCTTTCGAACCACTGATTTCCTTGACGGACATTCTCGTTGTTACCCCTATAATCATTTCTGCCATTATTGGGTCTACGCACAACTTCCGAATTTCTCCGATTTCTTAGATTATGATCAACATTAGACATCCTACGTGCATTCCAACCTCGTCTTTCCACATTATCACTATTCCTCGAACCCCGTATTGCCTTGCATGAATATCTTTCTTCAAACTAGCTAAGACCTCCAACAATTGAACCGTGTTTTGTGGATTTCGAACTTCCACATAATCCTGGACTAGTGGTTCAAGTCTAACGAAAATATGATTTACCAGGGTTTCCTCTGACATCCCCAGTTCTAATTTTTATTCAACTTTAGTAAATTGTAAACAAAATCCGTTGGCTCCTGGTTCCGTCTCTGTTGAGACGCGTAAAACCGGGTCTCTAAATGTTTCCTATTTTGGATGGCAGGGCATGCTTTTGACAATGCTGCTTTTAGCTGTGCGAAGTCCGTGGCGGTATTCTGCACTAACGCTTATCCGAATATGGAAGGACATGTTAAAGAAAAGACGCTTGAGCCCGTCACAAGACTTTACAGTCAATTCCCACTAATTATAAATATAAAGCTTAGAATCCCAAGCTTTTATCTTTAATTTCCAATCTTTTTTACATCTTTTGCCTTTACATATATGATTATGAAATTATTAATCAAAATTTGATCGTGTAGGATAAATTTCAAAACACGGTATTGCACAAAACCGAACATTGCAATCTGGACAGTATTAACATGTTTCTGTTCTTCCATTTCCCCCTTTACTGTCTCTTTTTGAGTAACAAATAATATATTGTCGTGTTGGATTAGTTTTCTTCTCTGAGGGGTAATGTAGTCAATAAAGTTTCTTTCATACAAGCGTGAAGGGGATGGCTCAGAAGAAGGACGTCCTTTTTTTGCAGTAAATTCTACCTCTCTAGTCATACTTTTCAAATATTCGAAACCCTGAAAAACATAAGTAAAATAATTCTGGAAAGACCGATTGCACAGTATAAATTTTCATAGTGTCCGAGCTATACTCGGGATGAGCTAGGATGGTACGTTTCAACTGTCCGAGTTCTGCACGGAAATAGCCGGGCAAGGGTTAGGGAAATAACAATAAAACATTGAACAATTCATTTTTTTTTTTTTTACGAATGAAGGTGAATTGAAATTATTTTATAAAATTTTTGAAAGCTTGCATTTTTGTAATGATTAAAGTGTGATAGTTATTCAAGTTATGTGAGGCCATCTTTCTTAGCTTATCTTTTTAAGCTTTAGCTTATAATTCCTTTTGATCTCAGCCTGTATATCAGGGGCGTAGCTACCGCAAAATCAGCGTGATCAATGATACGGAACTTCCAAGCTGCAGGTACCCCAATATGTACGAGAAAATAATTATAAAATGTTATCAATAATCCCATTAACATAACTCTCATTTCTAAATGAGGATCACAGAGGATTTTAATACAGGACCCACTCAGGACTAGCTACACCAAGGTTGTACATCTATATATATAAAGGAGAAAAGCGACTCCCTCACTGACTAATCACGATATCTCCGGAACTATTAAACCTACAGACTTGAAATTTGGTAGGTAGGTTCCCTTCATGGAGTAGACGTCAGCTAAGATAGGATTTTGCAAAGTTCGAACCCCAAGGGGCGTTACGGGGGTTTAAGGGGCGTTATAGATAATTATTTCCATTACTAAACTATTAGATGTACAGTCGTGAAACTTGGTACACAGATTTCTTTCATAAAGTAGAGATTCCCTACACAATTATTTTTACGAAAATCGAACTCCAAAGGGCGTTGAGGGCGCTTAAGGGGCGTTATACATAATTATTTCCATTTTTAAAGTAATAGACGTACAGTCTTGAAATTTGGTAAGCGGATTCCTTTCATACGGTCGTATTCTCAATAGCGGGTTATCCTCGAGTTATCCCCGAAACGGAGGTAACTCGCAGATTGGCGAAACATTATTCTCAACTGCGGATTGCGCCAAATCCACGGATTATTCATCCAAAGATAACCCGCGGATTCTACTCGCCGATTTCGGAGGGTAACTCGCGGATTTGTAAACAAATATGGACGACCGCTTGGATTTTTTTCTGTTTGAGGATTTAGAAACATTGGAAAGTATTGAAAGAAGGCCAGTTAACATAGGAACAACGTTAGCAATTCTCAATACACTTTTTTTTTCATGATTCAGCTAAAAATTACGTTTGATGTTATGATTTATAATGTTATACAAAGATAATTCAAAACTCGTATTATTTTTAAATTTCGATTTATATTTTGATTGTATACGAGTATATATATCCTTATATATATATTTTTTTATTTAAAATTTTCCAGCAACCCTTTGGTAGGTTAAAATAGAATGTTTATTATGTATATAATCATTAATTTAAATTACTTCTAATGTCTAATAATGATTCTTAATTCATGATTTTTATAAAATCTTAGAATGAAAAATCCAGTTTTTTTTTTTTTTTTGTGAAGAATAAATTTGTTAATTGAATCTAAAGTTATATTTATCTAAAACAGAATATGTTACTGAATCTTTTTCCAATTCCATCTAACAAAAGTAATTATACTATTGGTATTAATCTGATTTCATTTGTCACAAAACATTATATATACACACACATTTATCAATGTTTTACAATATAGAACAGAAAACAAATTTTACATATACAAAATATTTACAATTTTTCAGAAAAGAATATTTTGGTAGCAGAAAAAATTTAAAACTAACTATTCCTAATGACATTTTTTAACTTTTCCCTTTACAAAAAAAACCTTATTCAATTAGTTATTATAGTAACTAATAGTAAGTAAATTAAAATAAAAATACTAAATATAATTTTTTAAAAAAAATGAAATTATTCTGAAAACTTGTGAACATATTTTGTACATTTTGAAAATAGGTATAATAAATTTTATTGAAGTTAAAATTCATTATAAAAAATATGACATCTTCATACTTTTAAAAATCAAGCCAACAATAGAATAAATTCCAGCCATAATAATAAATAGTAATAAAATGAAATCTGACTATTTAAATGAGAGTAAAGTTCATTTTCTTCAAAAACTAGTGACTTTTCCACAAGAAAGCATGAGAAATAGAGAAGTCGGATGTTTCTTCAATTAGTTTCTGCTGCAATAAATGATATAATTTATGTAATTTTTCTAAATTCTATTATTTAGTATAATTTAAAATGCATACATTAGTATTGTTAATTTAATATTAAATATGCCACTACCGCTTTTGATACATTAATTTTTTACCACACTACAAATTATTCCACTAAAATAAATCTTATTCATCGAAAAGAAATTTTGTAAGCCATTGCCTTCTTTTTTAAAATAATTTTACTTTTCTGTAAGTCCTTCCTTATACATAAATTTTCATACAATAAAGGGGATTATGCACAGTTTATAATTTAATGAGAAATCACATTATACATTTTCAAGTTTGATTCATTGTACACATTAAACAATGATAATTACTTTAACACATAAATCCAGGATTTTGCACGTTAATTCTTTTTAATCATTTTTAAATTAGGTGTAATAATTTACATCTTCTCTTATATATGTGCAAAAGATGTGCATGTCATCTTTATTCTTTTTATGAAAAATACACATACATTTTACACAACCCGAGTTATTTCTTTACATAATTCTAATCAAATATTTGTGAGCACAATAGACAAGGGGCCGTGGTCACAAATTCATAGCCATCGAGTTTGGTGCCTCTGAAAACCTTAAATCTGTCATCGTTAAAAGCCCACAGGTTGATGTACTGTGGCAATTTAGAATGAGTTACTAATTCAGGTGTGTTGTCCTTGATATTTGACAGATGTTCAAATGATGAAGTTCATTGCAAATAGACCTCACATTGCTTTAAGATGCAACATTAATTATAAATTGTATTTGGAAAAGAAAATTTGTTCAATTATTGATTCTTTTATTCAACATTTCATAATGTGATTCATATTAGAGTTCATTTATGTAATAAAACACAAATCACTATCAAAAAATTATATTCAGAATAATACGGAAAATTTAAATTAAAAGCTAAATAAAAATCCATGTACACTTACCCTGAGTTCCTGATAAAACAGCAGTATCATAATCGTCGTTTCAATCGTATCTATACGGCAATCGTTCAATGAGGGCACCCATAGCGGTCAGCAATTCATCTAACGATGTGGTCAGTGACTTTTGGTTCCTCCACCAGTTTTGTTTACAAGTTTAAACATTTTAAAGCTTCGTTTTAGCGATTTTTTATTTTGCAGCTCTTATCGACTTCGTTTGGAAAGGCTGCCTGGATTGAAATCAGTAGTCAAGCAATCCCGTGCTTTTTCTTTTTTCTTATTGTAAACTGCGCTGGTTATTTTGCAATGAATAACATCTCTTTGTATTTTCTTTCTCTCTCTCTCTCTCTCTCTCAATAAGATTCTACTAGAGAAAATTTGCTTTTATTTGACGTACTAGCCATGAGAAGAAAAAAAATAGCTGTGATTGATTGATTGATTGATTGAAAGGTTGAAGGGGATATAGAGCAACACAGGCTATGATCCCTCAAAAAAAAAAAGACAAGACAAGAGAAATCCTAATAGATTAGTAGATATCGAATAATTTCATTCCCTTCAAAAAGAATAGACCAGAGATTGTTACGATATATGCCTAGTATATCTAATACAATTTAATATAATGTGGTCCAAATCATTTATATACGTTTACATGTAATACACATTGCATTATCCTGTAAATTAAATCTATGTAGAAGGCCTGGAGTAATAATCATTTTACTGAAGATTCGAGTGCTTAAGATTTCTTCTCTTCGATTTTCTGTCCACTTTGAAATGATATCAATGGTTGGAATATTTCCCAATTTTTCAAAATATTTGCTTGAGTAAAATGTTTCATTGATTTTTTGAATTCTATTTCGATATATATTTTTATGAATGTCGTCTGAAGCAATCCAGTCAATGTAAACATTGGACTCCGTGACCGATCTTGCGAGATTATCCGCCTGCTCATTCCAAACATTTCCGAGTGTCCCGGAGTCCAAAGCAGAATTAACTGGTTAGCGTAGTTAGATAGCATATAAATTTTGTTAGCAAGTCTATGAATTACTTTATTGGGGATTTGATCGAGAAATTTTTAAGTGCAGAAAGAACCGAAAGACTATCCGATAAAACAAGTAAATTTACATTAGATTCCACCAGATCATCTAAAGCTTGACAAATGGCCAAAGTTTCTGCAGAAAAAATGGAGTTATAATGGTTGATCCTGTAAGCAAATGAAGATTTTTTTTATATACCTGCTATCGATGTAATTTGGTCATTTTTTGAAGCATCAGTAGCTATAATGAAAAACTTCTGAAATTCCCGTTCGACCGTTTCATCAAATAAAACACTTATTGCAGGAATCGGTAGATTTTTATCTTGAAATTTGAACCTATTGGTATAAATTTTACATGGAAGGTCTAAAAAGGTAATTAATCTGGGTTTGATTGATTGATTGAATATTAACGTCGCAATGTTCAGCTACACGAGGGCTTTTGGCGACGGACCACATAATTTTGAACCATGGTCAAGTGACGTGGACGACACCTGAGCTGGCACCCCCTCTCCTAACTACCACACCACACCAACGGGAGGACATTTCAGCTCTCGACAGATTTAACGTGCATCGCTGCCCTACACGGCGGGTCTTTAGTGGTACTGGGCTCGAACTCGTGACAAGGCAAGCCACGGTCCAATACCTATACCACTCGGCTACCGCGGCCACGTAATTAATCTGGGAATTGAAATAATTTGATCACCACCAATATTTAAATCTTGCAGGACACTAATGATATATAATTTTTATCTTCTTCTAAAACATTAAGATGCAGTGCCTCTGGGTTGTTGCAATAAAGAGGAGAGAAATCACTATTGGAGATTTGAGTAATAAAGAACTTGTTTGCCAATCTTCTAATTTTATCTGACAAAATCTCTTGACCAGCCAACTTTAGTAGCACAATATTTGGGGTCCATTGAGGGAGACCTAATGCTATTCGGAGGGCTTTTGTTTGGATAACATTAAAAGGCTTTAATTGATTTTCAGACCATTTATTTATTATGTGACAAATATAATAAAAAACACTGCATATGCTGTTATTGACTAAATTAATGAGATCTCTTGATCTCGGCCCATAGTGTTTATATGCCATACCTTTTAGTGCATTGATCCTTCTCAAGGCTTTACTGCTTAGTTGATTTTTAATATATAAATTTTGACAACGTTTAGAAAAAAACTCCTAAATATTGAATAGAAGTTTGCCATTGTAGGGGAAATCCAGCCAACAAAATATTAGGAAGAGTATAATTTCTTTTATTTGATAATTCAGCTATTGTACATTTCTCTGGGCTTAAATTTAATTTCCAATATTTACACCACTGGAAAATTCTTTCCAGAGTATTTTGTAGTTTTTTGCAAATAACAGCAAGGATTTATGAGAGCAAAATATAAAAATGTCGTCAGCATAAACCAGGCATTCAACTTCCGATTCTAAGGTTTCAAAAATATCATGCATGTAGATAGTATATAAAATAGGAGATAGAACACTGCTTTGGGCTAGGCCTTGCGGAACAAGTTTTTTGGGAGAAAAATAACCCCTCCATTTTATGTGGAAGGATCGAGATGTGAGAAAGTTATGAATCCAATTTGCTATATTTCCTGCTATACCAATTTGTAAACATTTATAAATAAGACCATCCACATAAACAGAGTCGTATGCACTTTTAATGTCTAAACTTATTCCTACAAAAAAAAATTTCTGTAATTTTGCATTCATTATTGCTTTATGTACCAGATAAGTAGCACTTCTGCTATCTTTGAAAGGAACGAAACCATAATGTTGGGGATGAAGTTTTCTTTCTTTAGTTAAATAGTAAGAAATCCTATTAGCCAAAATTCTCTCAAAAGTTTTTGAAAATACAGAAGTCAGAGCTATTGGTCTGTAGGAAGATATCTTAGTTTTATCTTTACAAGGTTTCGGAATCGGGAGAAGGATTGCATGCTTCCAAGAATCTGGAACGATTGCATTATCAAATAATTTTTGGAAATATCTTAATATTACATCCCGTTGACTCTGATCAAGATTTTTAAAGAAAATTGCTGTAACATGATCCGCCCCAGGAGTTGTATTTTTTGAATTTTTTATTGCACTATGCAATTCAAGAATATGGAATGGTTTGTTAAGAAGGTTATTTTTGTCGTAGAGAAAATCCAAAGGAAGCGGTTCATGATAGGCATTTTTAGATGCAAAATAATCTGCAAACATATCTGCTTGCAATTGAGGATGAGTGATAAACCTATTATTAAGTTGAAGAATATTAAGTTTTTGATCCGTGTCAGTAACTGTGGAAAATTTTTTCAGAATATTAAAAAACATCTTGGGATTAGAAATATTATTGCATATCTTGTCCCAGTACATTCTTTTGGCATTTTTAATGTAGAATCTAAGCTTGCTCGCATATTGTTTATATCTGATCCATAATTCAGATGAAATTTCTGTAATAGCTCTTTTCCTAAATATTTTTTTAAGCTTATAGAATTTATAACACGTACTATTCCACCATGGTGGGAAGAATCTATTCGAGACTTTAATTTCCCTAATATTATTAGCAATGACTTGCGATATCTTATCAGAAAGATTCTCAGAATTAACTTCAGGATTATTAAAAATAAAATGCGTTTGGTTCATAACTGCTTGCCAGTTTACTTTTTTTAAAAATTCGTTTATTTGAATTGAGGAGAGAAAGCTCTGTAATAATTGGACTATGATCACTTTCAAAGGAGCAATCTAAAACATAACTATTGCAGTATCCAGATATGCTTGAAGAACAAACTGTGAGATCTATCAATGATGTTGCATCTGCTGAACTTCTATAGGTGGAAACAGTCGTGTTAAGAACCAAATTAGAATCAGTAATCCATTCAACAAATTCATTACTATACCTTGAAATGTGATCCGATCCCCACATTGGGTGATGAAGGTTAAAATCACCAAAAATAATCATAGGAGCCATCAGGGATTCGAGAAAAGATTTGATTATTATAATATTAAATCCCCGTGGAGCGTAAATATTTACAATATAAAATGAAATATTTCGAACATGTATTTTAATTGCGAGGATTTCTAATTCTCTGGTTTGTTGAATCTGTATAGGAATCTGTTGTGCAGAAATATTGGAAGGAACAGCAATTAATAAACCACCTGATCTGTCTTCTCTATCTTTTCTAAAAATGATTTTATTTGGAAGATTTAAATTATCGTGAATTGATAAAAAAGTTTCTTGGAAAACCCAGACATCTGCTTCAGAAAAGGGAGGGATATTTAACCAAATGAATTTATTTTTGAGGCCTCTACGATTCCATTGAATTATATTCATAAATACTTAAGAAAAAAATTAACTAGAACAAACTATCCTCCCTTTGAGGAAAGAAAACCAAACTAATGAAGACAATAATTAGCCCCCAAAACAAAAACTTGAATAAAAGAAACATATTTACAAAAACCCATCTTACTTCCGTAATTATCCCCTGTCCATGTTATTGGATGCGTCGCTTTCACTAGAAGCGCGTGTTTTACGGATTGAGGAGTTGTTACCAACAGCTTTTTTTTCCGCAATGGGGAGTGACTTGATTTCCCCATTTCAAAAATCTTGCTAAGGTGAGAAAGTAGACTCCATTGTTTTTTGAAAAGCTTCCATAATTAAAATGGTTTGCTTTTCCAATATTGCTTGAAAAGATGTTAGCATGTTTTCAAGTTTTTTTTCCAGATAGTCTTGCATATCTAGATTAACTGTATTAGTCTGGATTACTGCAGAATAAGTCCTTTTATTGTCCCGGAACCTTCTTCGCGCTTCTCCCAATGTAAGATGTTGCTCACATTTCAATTCTAATATCTTTTTTTCTTTTATATATTCGGGGCAATTTAATGAGTTAGCTGGGTGATCACCTTTGCAATTTATGCATCTTGAGTTATTAGAGCATTGTCCAGAATGTGAATCACCACAGTTGATACATATTGCAGTTTTTTGGCAAAATCTAGTAGAATGAAGAAAACTAAAACATGTTGTATATTGTCTGGGTTTATCGATAAAATTTTGAATTCGATGATTGATGTGAACCAGTTTCACAGTTTCTGGTAGAGTTGTCCCGAGTATTGTAATTAATACTGGTGAGAATTGTTGCTGTGAACCAGTTTTAATAAATCTTCTCATCTCTATTATTTCAAAATTATTAGTTTCTTGTAGCTCTTTTGCTATCTCATTCAGAGATATATCGAGTGGTATTTCATAAATAAGGAATCTTGACGTGATTCCCTCCCAAAGAATATTCGTTTTAACGAACACATTTGAAATTTTCTCAAGAGAGTATTTGTGCTGCACATACTGGGTCTAGCGTAGAGAACCTTATCTTTCCATTACGAGTAAAAGACATACTCTTTATGTTTTCATGACGAGCAATTTTTTTCTTTATTTCTGCATTTAAAAGCTGTGGGTTAGACTTTGGAATCTGAGAGGATCCTTGACTATTTTCAACCAAGATATTGATTTCGGATATAATTCTTTGTCCAGCTCGTAGAATAATTTCCGCGTCCCTCAGAGAAGATCTGAAAAATTTTGAAAATCCTGTTTCCATTGTTAAACTATTATCGATTAAGGGTTGTTCAACATCAGAGACGATGAATCTAGAGCGACTCAGCTTGAGTCTTTTTTCAAATCAAAAACCAGAGAATAATAGAAATTGGAAAATTACCAAAAAACAGAACCAAAAGTAGGGAAAAAACCTCTCTTGCTCTGAAAAGGGAACCAAAAATAAAAAAAAGAATGATACAACCTGTTAAGACTTGAGGAAATGAATACACCACCTTCAACCTTTCAACCGACCACCTTCCTCCGATCCTAAATTCGAATCCACCTCGAAATGACCATGAAACGGAGCGAAAAAAAAACTACACTTTCACTTTCCCTTCCGATTCCTCTATCAATATAGCTGTGAATCGAATGTCTTGCGCCGAGATAAATGTAAACAATATACCACGTGATTATCAGTGTCCAATCACAACGAGTTTAACATCTCGCGAACGCATAACTCTCGGATCCGGTAGTGGCCGCGGTAGCCGAGTGGTATAGGTATCGGACTGTGGCTTGCTTTGTCACGGGTTCGAGCCCAGTACCACTAAAGACCCGCCGTGTAGGGCAGCGATGCACGTTAAATCTGTCGAGAGCTGAAACGTCCTCCCGTTGGTGTGGTGTGGTAGTTAGGAGAGGGGGTGCCAGCTCAGGTGTCGTCCACGTCACTTGACCATGGTTCAAAATTACGTGGTCCGTCGCCAAAAGCCCTCGTGTAGCTGAACAGTGCGACGTTAATATTCAATCAATCAATCAACTCGGATCCGGTAATCGTCAGTTCGAGAATAAGAAAAGGGAATTACTCGGGAGTTATCGCCAAGAGGGGGTTACCCAATCCGCGAGTTTTCTTTTCAATAACTCGCGATTGAGAATACCACCGATAGAGTACAGATCACCTACAGAATGGGTTTTGTGAAAATCGACTCCCAAGTGGCGTTGTAGAGAATTAAGTGGCGTTATAGGCAATTAACTCCTTTTTTGGGCCGTGGGTAGCCTAGTGGTTAGAGCATCGCACTCCAGACCGGAAGGCCTGGGTTCGATGCCCGATGCCACCAAACACCCTCCGAGTACATACGGAGTACGTGCTCGTTAAATCAGTGGGTCCGTAGTCTTGTGGGCTTAATCACGAGCGCAGGGACTGGAGAATATTTCCCTCCCCTTCAGTTTACATGCAGAAATTGTGGAGGTGGAGATAGAGGTCGTGTCGCCATTTATCGTCCCTTCGGGGAATTTCGTCGAGCTAAAATCGCACTGTCACCTGTATGGTGCTCAAGGCCAACGACAGGCGTACCTCTTGCCCATGCCAATGAATTTCGCGGGCCTCGATCTGACTACGTCAGACAGGTGGCATCAGAAAACAACAACAACAACTCCTTTTTTAAACTATTAGACGTAAAATCTCAAAATTTAGTAAACTGATTCCATTCATTGAGTAGAGATCCGCTATAAGATGGGTTTTGTGAAAATCGTTTCCTAAGTGGCGTTGCGGGGGCTTAAGGGGCGTTATAGATAATTATTTCCGTTTTTAAACTATTAGACGTACAGTCTTAAAAAATTTGGTAAGCGGATTCCTTTCATAAAGTACAGATCCGCTGCAAAATGGGTTTGTCAAAATTGACTCCCAGGTGGCGTTGTAGAGTATTAAGTGGCATTATAGGCATTAACTCCTTTGTTAAACTATTAGACGTAAAATCTCGAAATTCAGTAAGCAGATTCCATTCAAAAAGTAGAGATCCGCTATAAGATGGGTTTCGTGAAAATCGTTTCCTGAGTGGCGTTGCGGGAGCTTAAGGGCGTTATAGATAATTATTTCCATTTTTAAAGTAATAGACGTACAGTCTTGAAATTTGGTAAGCGGATTCCTTTCATAGAGTACAGATCCCCATACAGAATGGGTTTTGTGAAAATCGACCCCAAGTGGCGTTGTAGAGAATTAAGTGGCGTTATAGGCAATTAACTCCTTTTTTAAACTATTGGCGTTGCAGGGGCTTAAGGGGCGTTATAGATAATTATTTCCATTTTTAAACTATTAGACGTACAGTCTAAGTGGATTCCTTTCATAGAGTACAGATCCCCTACAGAATTGGTTTTGTAAAAATCGATCCCAAGTGGCGTTGTGGAGAATTAAGGGGCGTTATAGGCAATTAACTCCTTTTTTAAACTATTAGACGTAAAATCTTGAAATTCAGTAAGCAGATTCCATTCACTGAGTAGAGATCTGCCATAAGATGGGTTTTGTGATTATTGTTTCCTAAGTGGCGTTGCGGGGGCTTAAGGGTCGTTATAGATAATTATTTGCATTTTTGAACTATTACACTTACAGTCTTGAAATTTGATAAGCGGATTCCTTTCATAGAGTACAGATCCGCTACAAAATAGTTTTGGGGAAATTGATCCCCCAGGGTCACTGAGGGGGATTAAGAGGCGTAATTGGTAAATATTTCCGCTTTTCAACTAATAGAACCACCTGCTTGAAAATTAGAAGGTATGTTCCGTTCATGGAATAAAGTTCCTTTTACAAAGATTTTTGCGAAAACGGACCCCCAAAGGAGTGAGGTTGCAAGGGATTAAGGCGAGTTATATAGAAAAATTCCTGTTTTTGAATTTAACTCATTTACTTGAAATTGGTTGAGCACTTTTCCTTAGTTGAATAGAGTTCCACTAAGAATGGATTTTACGGAAATCAACTCCAGGGGGAAGCGGGGAGAGTTATTGGGACGTATTGATAGACAAAATTCCCGTTTTTGAACTGCTAAGACTATAATAATAAAATTTGGTTTGCATGCTTCTTTTGTTGAATTGGAATCCGCTAAGAATGCTGTCAACGAGGTATTGGTGATAAAAATTCCGTTTTTGCTCTGTTAGATTTAGACTTGAAATTCACCACGCATGTTAATTTTATGGAGTAGAGATCCACTGAAAGTTGCTTTGGTGGAAATCCACTTGATTATTAGGTTAAGTAAGCGAAAAAAATCTTTCTACTTCTATTTTAGATATAAATAGAAAAAAAAGATATTACAATTTATGTTCTTTTTATATCAAGGGGCGAGAGTGTAACAGCTATAAATATATTTTTCAATACAATTGAATTTTTAATGCTAGATATCAATAATTAATATATATGTAAACTGTATACATATATACAACATCGGGAAATACCCAGTAAAGCGGGTGGGGAACGGCTAGTTATTTATATTTATATTAACATGCAATTTTTTAAAACCACTTTGAGTTTAGTATGTGTTTTCAGTGGATTCATTGCTATCAACTCAAACTGATCATGCCAATGAATATTCGGAGATAGTTATCGCAGCTCTAACAGGATTAGTCAAACCCTAACTAAATATTACAAAAGGATTTTTAGTTTTGAAAAGTGTAGAAGCACATTTTAGCTTACCGCGAGAGTATCACTAAAGTATTACTGCACGATAAAGCATTAATATTGGCAGTTCTTACAGATGAATATGTCCAAATATTCCTAATTTCAAGTGTTTTATAAGGTTTGAGCAATTTTCGAATTGTGTTGTGTGTGGTATACCTTGTGGTTATTATTTAATCATATATCTACAAATGATACGATTGCTCTGAATTTTTATGCTATTTTTCTTCTTTTTATAAAATCAAAAACAATAAAAACATTAGTTTTCTATGTTTTTAATACAAATATTTCATCACGTCACATTATTATGAAAATTTTCCATTTTTATATTAAAGGTTTCATATCAAAGATTATATTTCGTTAAAAAAAATCACCGTGATTGGAAAAAAAATCATCTCAATTATCTTAAGTTACTGTTTCTTCCTATTTATTGCGGGGTCAAAATTTTCAGAAATGAGTGATAAAAATATTTTCAACTCTGAGCGTTAATGAACGTTCTATGAAACAGAAAATAGAACTTGGAAAAAATGTATCGCATCTCTCACTCTCACCTTTCCGTAAGGTTTCGGTTGCCAGTATTAGATTAAAACGTAAAGAAAAAAAAAGCACCAGAAAATCTTTTCTTATCAAAAATATTTTTTCATCAATCGTTAGTGAATTATTTCAAGATAATATAGACGGGATTAAAATTTAATTTCACAATTTTGCCCGTAAAAATTCAATGTCGCCACGTTAATCATACTGTCGCAAGACATCAAGCAGCATGTTATTCTGACAATCTGGCAACCTACTTGGATAAATCTTTGCTAGAATTAAAATAAACCGGGCAATTTGGTACGAAAGCATTGTCGAGTTTTATGCGATATATTACTGTTATTTTTTAAGAATTCTCATCTTTGTAAGTTTTCAGATTTTGGGGTTTAGATGAAGGTATGTGAAACGAAGGCAGTTTAGTTCTTGTTTGCACTTTTTCTATTTGTTAACATCTCATGTGTTGCGCGACACAGATATTACTATTTTTTAAAAAATTTCTTATTAGATATAAATTTTTTTACTGATTAAAAATTATATGTTTACGCCAGTTTTTAACCATACAATTTCAATGCATTTTGAAAATGGTTCTGAAAAGTAGCTTAGTGGGGCAACTTAAAAAAAAAACTAGAATTAGCAGGAAACCTGTATGAAATTTCGTCGCGTTACATTTTTGAATAAATACATGCATAATAAAACTAGGGTTCTTGTTTGCTTACGTATAATTATATACTATACTAAAAAGGATCCCAAATTCGACTGAAAGAATTCATTATTCACAATTAGTACTGTAATGCATGTGCGTTTGACAAGTAAAAACATTAATTTCTTTTGTGTTCACAATATGTTAGACTGCTATAATAAATGAAATTGTAATCATTTATGGAATATAGATGTATTGAAAGGAATGCAGTGAATTGACACTTAGTATAAATAACTATTTATGTTATAACGTTTAAAAACGATCAATGAGTTTTGTTTTAAAACTCTATTGTGATTTTTATTATGCGACTTTTCAGCGGTTATACACATAAAAGTAGTTCTTATCCTTTATTATTGGATATAATTTTTCATATGACGTAAGAAATTAATGTGTTTTAAAGCTGCTTAACAGTTTAATTGGGTTTTTTTTACATAGAAATTGAAAGGTGAAATCCAATTTCAAAACCATTTATTTTAGTTGATTGATAAAGTGTAAACTTATATTTTCAGTTTATTAATTTTTTCCCAATTTCTTTTTATTTATCAGCATAATTTTTAAAATCAATCTTGCTATTGTCAAGGTTTATTCACCACAGTGATTAATGAAATTCTCTCGAGATACATTTGATTGTTTTTTTTTTTGAAAAGTCATTCTTTCGTAGTGACTGATTATCAGTATTAGAAGGAAAAGTAATTACACATTAAAAAAATTTCATTATCCTTTATTGCAAATTATTTTGTTTAATTATATTCATGCATAATCATTAAATTGCTATGTTTATATTATTTTTGATGTTTGTTGAGGCTTTATGATTGGTATTAGTTTAGTATTTTTAACTTCATATCCTTATTAAGTATTACATTAAAAAGTATTTTGAATTAAAATTTAAAGAGAATTATGCAATTGATTTTATATTATTTGGTTTTATGTATATTGAATATATTTTCTAATTTGAGAAAATTATTAAAAAAATTTGAATGAGTTTTTTCTTAATATCTGATTAATGAAACATATTTATTTAATTAATTTTTTTTTTACATTGAGCATTTTCAAATATTATTCTATAAATAGTCTATGTATCTTATTTTGGTATTTAAATTTTAAAATGATGAAATTTGAGTATTTATTATAAATCATAATTTTATAATTATAAATGACAATTATGTGGTACCTGAATATACCAACATACTATGTGGTAGTTCAGTGGTGTTACAGAGAATATAAGGGCTTCCCTACAAAGTCAGGTTTTGGGTCCCAAGCCGTATTTAGCATCAGTCAGGTTTTCCCAAGCCGTATTTAGCATCAGTCAGGTTTTGGGTCCCAAGCCGTATTTAGCATCAGTCAGGTTTTGTGTTCCAAGCCATATTTAGCATCAGTCAGGTTTTGTGTTCCAAGCCGTATTTAGCATCAGTCAGGCTTTGGGCCCCAAGCTGTACTTGGCATCAGTCAGGCTTTGGACCCCAAGCTGTATGTGGCATCAGTCAGGCTTTGGACCCCAAGCTGTATGTGGCATCAGTCAGGCTTTGGACCCCAAGCTGTATGTGGCATCAGTCAGGCTTTGGGCCCCAAGCTGTATGTGGCATCAGTCAGGCTTTGGACCCCAAGCTGTATGTGGCATCAGTCAGGCTTTGGGCCCCAAGCTGTACTTGGCATCAGTCAGGCTTTGGGCCCCCTAGAATCCTGAATCTTCCCTGTGTTGCAAGATGTACGTTAGGCCCCTGTGATAGTTTATTGGGTATTTATACATATTATCACAACCATATTGGTGACATTATATAAAACAAAGCAAATGGTTGTCTTTTCAGCACATACGATGCATGTGGAATCCGGGTTGCCAATTTGGCGAGTTATCTTGAGTGTTAGCATTGTTGTGATATTATGCAAGTACTGTTTATTGAAGTATAACAAGTGTATTCTGTAAGCATTTGTTTCATAGTTTTGTAAAAAATGTACTAAATATGATGATTTTATAAGTTTACAATAGTCACTTAGTACACTTTTAGAATAAAATATTTTTCTAACATTTTAGCTTTTAATTAAACTTTTCCTCTTTTACTAACAGTCATGTTTTGTGTGTAAATTTATTTCTGAATTAAATGTAGACCAGAGGAGGACAACCTTATAGCTGTGGGGCGCCAAACCAATATGATTCAGTATCATACAGTAGGAAATGTTTGAAATAATTAGATTCCCTATGCAATTCATCCAGAAATAGGAAATCGAGGCCAAAAATATAGATTTAAAGTATTATTATATATTAATTATGTGTCATTTAAAGATATTTAGTGACATAAAAATAAGCAACGTAAAATATAACTAATCTTTCAACATAAATAAAAAATTAAATTTGTACATATAGTATACAACTTTTAAGAATATTTATTAAAGCTAGAAAAAAACAAAGTATAAGTATTCCTGTAATACAGTAAAATACACATACTATTCAACACATGATTCTGAATGTTCAGCTGTTAAATAACTTCTTTGTGGTCCCAAAACATATTTCATATGAAAAAAAAAATGTTTGTATAAATATGTAGAGTCAAAAGTGTGTGGAAGGCAGAACACAGGTAGTTTTCTTCAAACAATTAAATCTCTTCAACAATGACATAAAGAAATTTAAAATAGCTGTCAATTTATTAATAGTAATCTTAGAGTTATTTTCATGATTCCGGAAATTTTGCTTTGGATAACTCTAAGAATTTTTTTTCTCATAATGCAGCAATGAATGAGGCTTCATTTTATAAGTATCACAGAATTGTTTTGATTTAAATTGAATATTTAATGCTAAGAATGAGTCTCGCAAACTACACAAGCAGATTCAGCAGAATAGTTTTATAATAAAGAATCGAAAGTAAGAAAAGGTCTTTACGTGTGAGTCGTAAATAGGAGAAACAAAGAGATTTAACTTGATTTCATTACTTTGTAGAGTGTCACTGAGAATTGTTCTGCATACCATGGGTTGGCGACCCCTGATGTAAACTAAACTAGCAATTTCCAAAATGTCTTGATCACATACCCAAGGATGAAAAATGTTCTAAATCATATGCTATATTGTATGTGTAGCTATAAATCATATTTATTACTTATTTATTTTTAAAATAAAATACTGCTAAGTTACAAATTTATATTTTGAATTAGAGTTGAATGTAAGAAATGGGATTGTGTTTGTTTAGTAATGCTTGAAAAATCGGGGATACTTATTGAGCCTAAAGTTTGCTTGAGACCAAAGTTTGTTGCACAGATTGTGCCATTTTCCCTCAAAATGTCAATGATGGTTTGTTTTTTTTAGAGTAAAACATGTAAGAGAATATTTTTTCATCCCTCTCTCTTATGCTTTGTGATATCATAACATGAACCACATGCCGCGAATTTGACTGGACTTACTTTAATATGTAAGCACCATATCTTGTTTTATGGTCTCTGTTTATGCAAGTCAAAAATCTGGTTTTCATCATGATTTGTTTTAGTATTTATTTTTGATTTTTTTTTTTTTCCAATGCAAAAATGTTACTTCATATCAGTTTCTAAAATGAAATGATGAAATTGTATTTGTTGCTATGCTTTTTAAATCTGTATATTTGGTTTTCAATCCCATCCAACAATTATAGAGAATTTTTCTTTAAATTTGGATTGTAAAGCTGTTTATTTCTCTTATGTCTGGTAATTGTGATTGAGTAGTGTTGTCGAGAAAGATATGTTTTTGTATTTTCAGTAAAAAGGTTCATGATGCTTTGAAATTCTGTTTTAGTACTCAGAAAACACCTGCAAGTTCATTACAAAATTTTGTTTCTAAATTTTTTTTAAATGTTCAGTAATAAGTCTTTTGATTTCTTCCACATTATTTCTTTTTAAAGTTATTTTTCATATTGCGATACTCTTCTTTTTTTTAAGATGTTAACTTTCTTGGTTCTTATGTATTATCATGACCGTAAGGGCACAATTATGTGAAATGAAGCACATGGTTGCCAATTCTGCTAATGCAAAATTAGGGTTGCCAACTTGGTGAGTTATTGTGAACGTCGTCATTGTTGTGATTCTAGGCAAGTACCCCTTTTTTTTGTTTCAAGACTAAACACCCTGATTGTTTTTTTTAAATATGTTAGCTAAGTTATATATTAAATAACTGTAAGCTTGCATATCTTCTGATGTATCACTTTATATACTTCCTGGGGTATGCCTATCTTATTTTAGAGACCACTTATATTTTTATATTTTTAAAAATTATTAAGAATAACCATCTATATCTTTAAGGCTTCCTTCATGCAATGTTATAGAATTGGATTCGAATTTGGAATTTTTTTTTTCAGATATAAAAGAGCTCCAACATAAATATTATACTCTGACTGTCATTTGATAGCTTGCAGCATATTTTATTATACTACTCATTTTTATGCAAGTTTATCTATTTTTTCTGTGGTATAAATTCTTTCACATTTTTTTCATTTATACCGTAATGTTGAGTAAGCTATCCCTTTACATGTGAAAATGAAAAACTATTTAACTATGGATTATTTTGAAATTTTCATTCCTTTTAAATTGAATATAGATTGTAGTAACAATAATTTGCCTAAATTATAAATTTCTTTGTAAACTGTTAATTTTTCTGGTACTTACAATCAGACCCCCATTTTAGGAGCCTGTATTTAATGACTTTCTCTATTTTGCTAACTTTTTTCTTGAACCAAGAACTTAGAAAGTATGAATCTCTATTTGACAAATGTTCCACAAAATGAACTTTTTTCGTAACTTAGTGACTTCGTTATACAGAAGTCCAGCTGTATATTATAGGAATGTGATTAAAATCATTTTAGAATTGATATTTCATCAGAAGTATTCAATATGACTAGTCAGTATTATATAAAAATTGTTGTTGATTATAAGTTTTACCCATTACTATTATTTCTTCCAATAGCTGACCTTATGTCAAAAAGATACCCAAAGAAGAAAGAACGAAACCATTATGTACATCCCAATCCACGTAGATTATATAGTATCATGTCTGTGGACGAGGCATCGAAAAGACCGAAGAAAGAGTATACTGAATTGGAGATAACAGGTGAAAATTTTTGATTTTATTAAAGTTTTTTAATTTAGAAAATAAAAGCTTTTGTTTTGATATAGCAGAAATTTTTTTTTTCTGTAGTTGAATGTCTTTTGTTTTGTATACTCTTTAACCCTTGAATGACCTTATTAATTTTTTTCAACCAAATTTAATTCCTGTTTAGTATGCTTAAAAGGTATAACTGTTGCCACACACTCATGTAAGATTTTTTTTGTGAGTATTAAATTGTTCAGCTAAAAATGAATGGTGCTATATGGCTCCACTGATAATCAGGTGGAATAAATGTTTGTTGTACTATATATTCCTGAAGCACTATGTGTATTCTCTTGTCCCATAAGATAACGAATGTATCATGCTTTCATTTCTAGTTACATAAAAAAAAAGAAGACATTTTAAACTTTTTATGGCAGAAAGATGATGCAAGATCTTTTCCTGCTCAAGTGTGAACTCTGGGAAATTTTTAAATGTAAAAATCCTTGACTGACTTCCATCATGTACCTATTACTGTACTATTACACCATAAAGTACCTATTACTGTCAAAAGTGTAAATCATTTCATATTTGTATGGGGGGGGGGAATTTTCTCACTGCAAAATTTGGTATCAAACAGCATGGCATGTCTTATTCAAGTTAATCTGATAACCACAGCTTAATAATATAATTTCAGATTTGTAATTGAATTTCATGAATTCTTTCCTAAGGACACCTTGATGTGTCTGCTAGAAAATCCAAGTAATCAAAAGCAGATCCTAATTGTTTCCACTCAAATGAAAACAACCCAAACAAAACATTATTGATTTATTCTCAGTATTTTATTCAACCCATCTATTTTCTACTTATTTTATAACCAGTCAATTAAAATATTCGTTTTTCTATTAAAGAAATCACTACCCTTTTATCTGGCATTGATGTGTTGTTGTAAATTCACTATTGTGCTTTGGATTTATCATAGATCACAGTTTGAAATGTTTTAATTACTTTACATGCATGATTGTAGATTAAGTAGCATTTTTCAAGATATATGAAACAATATACTTTCTGATCGTACCAATTTGCTTTTAGTGAAAGATTTTTAATACTTTTTAACTGTAGTTAACAAGCTAAATTCTTGGATACATTTAGTTTGAGTGTTCAAATTTTGAAAATTTTCATGAGTGTCTTTTTACATTCAAAATTGTTATTACTATTTTTTTTTCAAATAGGGCTGTGGATTGGTATTTTGTTATTGCAAACTTGTGTGTGTACATTTCCCAGAAGCTATTATCACTTTTTAGTGCGGCACCATATTGGTGGATACTAATTGCCGCAAAGCAATTTTGATGCCCAGTTTCTCCCCAGAGGGTTGCGCCTGAGTTTTAACAATGCAAGATTGTACTAGGAATTTAATTTTGGCAAGAGCCCTCAAACCAAACAGACACTCTATAGATCTTTAACATGTCATTCATACAACATGGATGCTGTCAATTTTCTGCATCATAAAAATCCACCAATTTTGGCCGAGATCAAACCCACAAACTTGATCATTTTAGGCCAGTGCCAAACCAACTACAGCACCCAGCCAGCACATACAAAATTGTCTGCATAATTTTTATTTTAAATGTGGACTTTCTAAATTATAATTCTTACCTGAAATATGCTTAAGTTCAGGTATTTTGAATTAATTGAAGCAGAATTTAAAATGTTGGAGTAAAAGTTATATAATCAAAAATATATAATTTTTCAATCATTATTTGTATTTTTGGTGTCATGTCCAGGAAGTCAAATGGATCCATGACTGCTAATGATGTCTTTAGCCAGCTTCACTATATGCTCTGTGTAGAGATTGTCGTCAAATGCATACTCTCCAATGTTCTGAAGAGATGCTATATTGTGGACAACTGAAAATATGCCTTGGAGAGAGCTCTTTATCAGGGCAATTTCTACTTGTTCTTGTATTGTCTACATTTATTTTTTCATGCCACTGAAGTTGCCTGTTCTCATTCATGTAATTGTCTTTGTGATTTTTCTGTTGGAATCAATCTCGCATATTAGTTGATTCATCTTAAGGTATCCGACTACTTGCGACAACTTTTTTTTGAAAAAAAGGAGATCCGGAGATCTTTTTGTGATTTTTATATTTATTTAGTATATTTTAAGGAAAAAATCCTAAAATTGGTAAAAGAAAAAAAATATTATTATTAAAATGTGGGAAAAAAACTAGTAAAAATGTACGAAAAATTACATAAACGGGGCCCGCTCTGTACAAAGATTTTATGAACAAATTGTCAATTTTTCAATTTTGATGTGTTACTTTGTTCCTGTTTGAAGTGACCTTCATGATAAGAGATATTTTAATTTTTACAAAAACTAGAGCACTTTATCTAAGTCATTATACAAAATTGCATAAAAAAACATTGACTATATTCACATAAAGAACTGCAAATTTTGAAATAAAACAGTTATTGATAAATCTGAAGATCAAAACACTTCTACTGTTATGCAGAACATAAGCAAAAAATTTCAGCTAATTATTTTCAAAACATTTTGAGCAATCGCGGTCCCCGTTTGAGTTTTTCGAAAAAAACACATTTCGAGTAAAACGCATTTTAAAGTTTGACATCTTGTGTAAAGTTATGGCATTTGCTTTTATTAAAACGCTTGTAGTTTTTGTTCTAGTGGAGGGAAAATAAAGTACTTGGTATTGTTATTAAGTTAATAAAATGGTCTATAAAATAAAATCATAAAAAAAAATTTGCCAATTTTTGAAAAAAGTCATGGTTTTAGGGTAGTCGGATACTTTAATAGTTTTCTTTTTGAGCCGATATCGGGCAATGGTGTTTGCATTGTTCATTGTAACATGGTTTTTTTGAGTAGTTATTGTTCAAGTAACTTTCCTCTTTACCCAGTTCATCAGCTGCTTCATTGCCTTCGATTCCTACAAGTGCAGGCATCCACTGCTTGGTGCATGTTTACCCCATTTGACAAATTGTTTCGTGTAGTCAGTGAATTTCTTGCCAGACTCTCGAGTGTCCATGTAAAATTGCCTGTGGAGCAGCCTTGGAGTCACAGTATATTACCAGTCCTTTGTCTTTGTTTCTATCATTCAAGTTCATGTATTCTTTCAGGGTTTCTTTAATAGCATTCAGCCTCACACATGTAAAATTCGAAGCCATGTTCCTGCTCCATATCTTAGTTGTCTGGTTGAATTATCTAGAAGCACAATGTGAACTCTGGATCCTCCTTTGAGGATGGTTTCATCTGAGGAGCCATCTGTATATATTTGGACAAGTTCGTTGTTGGAATACATTTAGATTTTTCTGAGTCTTTTGGTTTTAACAACATCTAGAGCTTCCTTTTTTGAGCATTGTTCAACCAGATCAAGAATGATTTTGGTGTTGGTTGGAATGCAGGAGGGAAATTAAGGCTCTGGCAGTACAGTGTAAGAAGAGTGTTTGAGTTTTAGTTCTTTCCTGATCTCATTGTCATATGTCAGAGTGGACGACCACTTGACTTCTTGTTCCAACTTCCAAAAGTTCTTTTGGAGATGTGTTCCATGTCTGGATTGTTTGCTTTATTATGGAACTTAATTGTAAGATATTTTCTTTACTATCGGGAGTCCACATTCCCATTGCCGGTTTATCCATCGGGTGCTTGGAACAATGGCCCAGATAAGCTGGACTTAACCAGATTTTCTGGTTATAAATTTCAATCTGCCAGTGAAAGAAAGCCTGTAGATCTGGGTGCAGAATCTGGTTTAAAATGCTTCTTATGTTTTCTATCTGTAGAGTACACTGCGTAATTTGTTTCGAGAGGATAGATGTTTAATTTTAATTCCCGTAACCAGCTTAGAATTCCTCTGAGAGATCTGTTTAGAGTTGTCTCAGATTTACCCATGTTTTCCATATTTTGTGTGCCATATCACAGTGTCATTGGTGTAGCAAGCAACATTTGTCTCCCTTTCCAGATGCTGGTGGATGTTGTTTACGTACAAAAGAAATATAAGAAACTGAGAACAGAGCCCTGTTGGACTCCTGCCCAAGTCCTTCTGCTTTTTGAGTACTTTCTCTTATTTCTCTCTTTAATCTTTCTATCTTTCAGGAAATCTGAATTCCAAATTAGCACATTACCTCAAATGCCATGAATATTGGTGATTTTGATGATTTTTTGTCTCCAAACATTGTCGAAAGCTGATGCCATGTCCAAGAAGACAGTGATGGTTTTCTTTGTGGGTATCTCTTGAAAGCCATTAATGACTGATTGACATAAGTAGAACAGTTGATCATTGGCTGTATGATTTTTCCTATAAGCTGTTTGAAAAAAAATTTAACCTCTTATTTTTTAATAGTTCGCTCATGATGCGCGAGTGAACTATGTGTTCTTTCATTTTACAGAGAATGCTTGTTAGTACTATAGGACTGTAACTTTTACACTCAGTGGCCGATTTTCCTGGTTTAAGTTGGAGACTTTCCATGCATTAGGGAGTTTTCCTGTTTCCCATGATGTATTAATTGTATCAAGTAGATATTCATTCGTAATTTTTCCAAGATGTTTGATCATTTCACCAAACCCTAACCTTATATCCTTAACAAAAAGGCCATCATTTGCATATCTTCTTGATTCTAGTTGTATTTTTTGGCAGATCTTTTTGTCTTCCCTTTGAAAGTCTAATTTACTGATATTTGAGTTGTGTGTTGTTAGTGTGTTTGACACCGCTTTGTTTGTGTTTGTGACTGAGTTTAGGGGGTTAATATTTGAACTCTGGACAGTTGGATTAGGAGAATTTTTGTAAATGGCCCTGACAAGTCTCCTATATTTTGCATCTTTCCTAGGATCTAGGTGGCTGCAAAGCTCTGCCTATTTTAGGCATTTACATTTTGTGATTTCTTCTTTGACTTTTCGAGTAGCCTCAGATAGTTTATTTTATTTAGAGATGTATTTTCTGTTTTTAGTTCATTTATGCTGTCTCTTTCTTTAATCAATGAATCTGTTTTGATCTTTCCAGTATGGAACCCATTGTTTCTTCCATTCTTCCCTTGGTATAAATTTTTTCGCTACTATAGTGATGTTTTAGCCTCAAGACTTTTATTCTTACAGAGCAAATTTTTACAAAGATTTTCTAAGTAATTTGTAAAACCAGTCCAGTCAGCTTTTTTGATGTGCCATGATCTGATCTTGATCCTCCTCTTTGTCTGCATGTTTAGTGTGGTAATGTTAGGATGATGTGTGTGATCACTCATTGCATTTTTCAAAATTTTCCAATAACAGAGGTTTGAAATTTGGTAGCTGACTGCTGTAAGATCTAAAGCTGATTCGGAGTCTGTTCTGGATAAGTATGTGTTTTGTTTATTATTGATAATTGTCAATTCTAGATCCTCCAAGATGTCTTCCTTCTCACCATTTGCATCCATGATAAGTGATCCCCAAGGGAGGCTCTTGGCACACAACAGAATGATATAGTGCTTGGGTGTTACATTTTTGTTTCTAATTTTCTCGAAATGATTAGGGTTTATGATGGATTTGTCAGGGTGATACACATTGACTAAAACAAAAGTGTGTTCAGGAGGGAGGACTTCCAGAACTTGGATCTGTGTTTTCACCAACAGACTAAATTTTGTACCTCATTGTGTCCCAAATTAGAAATGCAATTCCACTTCTGCCTCTATCTTTTGTGTCTTTTCTAATTGTGGTGAAATTTCTGGTGTTAAACTGTGTCTTGTTATTTAGCTATGTCTCTTGGAGAAAGGCTATGTGTATATTGTTTTCCACCAATAGACATTGTAATTCATCTTTATCTCTATGCACTCCATTGATGTTTAATTGGAGGGTAAACTCCTAGGAGAGCCCCCACCCTTGGCGCCAAACTGGAAAAAGCGCCAAGCGAAAACGAAATGGCGCCAAGCAAACCCGACAACGGTGACAAGTAAATATAGCAGTATAAGATGGATGCACAATGAAAATATATGTAAACAATACAGAAATTTAACATTTAAGATAAAAAATATAACAACAGCACTTACTTTCTTATTGTTGATCCTTCCCAAGTGGAGGGTAAAGTGTAACAAATGCTTTTAAAAAATTCTGGAAAGTCTCGTCGCTGAGTGAGTGAGCGAGAGCGCCGCCATAAATACTCAGCGAGGTAATGGTCGAACATGCCTTTTGCGTGGCTGGTGTGATTACGGAGAAAACGTTTTATTGCCGATTAACTTACTATTGGAAAACCACGAATTCTTTCTTATACTTCTGCAAACAATGCGTATTCACACCTTTTTTTCGACATCTCCATTAAAATCCATCCAAAAGAACACTCTTTCAACAGCAAACACAACTCTACAAAACTCTACAAACAACATTCAATAATGTAAAAAATTCTAACGTGTATTCACTTACAAGTGCAGCCATACTTTCAACCCGGTGCCCAACAACAAAATGAAATTTGAAATGCGCGCCCACAAATGACGAAAATTCTAGAAAAAGTTAGGGTTGCCATATGTTGTATTTAAAAGCAAGGTTACCATGACGGCGCAATTATCGCCAACCAAAGTAATTCGCGCCAAGGGTGGGGGCTCTCCTAGGTGTGAACCAAGTATCAATTGCCCTTGTAGCATATTTTTCATATTGTTTGTTGACAGCAGAAACAGACACATTGGCTTCCCCGAACATGGTAACATTATCTTGATCTCCTGATTGACTTTTCATGGAATAATGGTTGCCAGAGCCCCGAAAGGTTGGACTTCTGCCTGTTGGTCCACGGGAGGTATTTTATTTCCTTCCTATCACCAACAGAAATCCAATGGAAGCATTTCCCTATCTGCCATCCAGGAAACGCGCCACTCTAGGGGTTACAGACTCTCCCAAGGGATTTGTATATTTTATCAAATGAATTCAATAAATGTTATTTTGCAAACTTTTTAATATTTTAGTTTTGATTATCTTTTTCAGTATTTTGGAAGCTAATTCAACAAAAATAATAAAAAGTAGAGTTGGTATTTTGCATGCTTATTATTAAATGATATTTTAAAGTAGTTTTGTTAAAATGTACACCTGAATTATAACTAAATGAATCCAAGTTCAAAAAATTAAATAAGGATTTAGAACTTTGATTTTAACAATGCAGCAAAAATTTCACTTGAATCACTTTTGTGATTTAGAAAATATATCAAGTTGAAAATAAAATCGGACAATATATTGGCAAGAAATTTTATACCTATTTTAGCAATCAACATATCTTAGCATACGTTGCTTTATGAAGGTTCTAAAAGTATAAGCTAATTTTTCCATATTTTCAAAGTTTTTAAAGTGTTATTTATTTATTTTTTAGTGAGTGGATATTAATGTTGCACTATTCAGTTACTCGAGAACTTTTGGTGATAGACCTTCTAATTTTGAACCATGGTCAAGTAATGAGGATTACAATCGAGATATCCCCTTTTCTAATTTCCAAACCACACCAACAGGAGGACGTTTGAGCCTTGGCATATTTAACATGCATCATCTCCCACTGCAAAGTGGGCTTCAGCGGCACAAGGCTCGAACTTGTGACACACTGGCTACAAGTTCATTATCTTGACCACTAGGCTGCTGCAGCCACTTACCATATTTTCCTGTATATAATCCGCAGTGGCGTATTATCCGCAAAGCCTTTTTTCGAGTAAAAAAAAAAAATAATAAACATTGTATAATATCCGCAGCGGCGTATAATCCGCGGCAGTTTTTACGGCGCATAATCCAAAAATATAAACTGCCGATAATGAGCGTCATATAAGATAAAAAAAATACACAATATAATTAAAAATAGAAGTAAGAAATTGTACAGGAAAAAAAAATTATTATGAAACTTTTCTTTAAATATGTATAATATTTTTTACGATAATCTCAATAAAAAAAAATTCTTTGCTACTACCATGTATGTTTGAGTTGTTAAACAAAACATTGCACGCGGAAAAAATGTTTCTTTTTTTTTTTTTAATTTAGCAAGTTATCAGCAAAAAAATTAAAATCGAGACTGCTTTTCCATTGTCTTTTAAAATCCATTTATTTATTTCTTCCTCTAATTCTGGCCAGTGAGGTTTTCCACGACTATCGGCTCTTTAACGTCGATCACAATTTTCGAAGTTGGTCTTGTTTTTTCTCCACAAACGAATATTCAATTCGTCAACGCTGAAAAACCATGCAGATTTACGACTTTGGTAGCCTTCTTTATAACTTTTAACTTGAAGTTTGCAGTGTAACTTAACGCTTTCGCTTCAACATGATGAAAACTTTCAAAGGACGCAATAGCTCTAGTCAAGAGAAAATTGGAAATGGCGCCAGCGACTCGTAACTGTTTTTTCATTTCAAAGAACCGAATTCGTTTTTGAATGTAATTGGCCAAAAACTAGTTATGGCTGACATACGTCATCCGAGTCATGAAAGCACCATCTATTATTTATTTTATAAAACATAAATCTCATTTCTTTCAAAACTTTATTATTAGCTTTTCTGATGAAGAATGTTTTATCTCAGATAATCCGCGGCGGCGTATAATACGCACAACGAAACTTGAAACTTTTTTAACACATAATCCGCGGATTATATACAGGAAAATACGGATTTTTGAAACTTATACTTTATGATTTAGGATTTTTGTGGATTATTTATTTTCATGATTTATTCCTTTTCAGATCAACACAATTTACATCATTGTACTTGTTAAAAGTGAATGTTTTAGTGTCTTGGTGTTAAGTAGTTTTCAACAATTTATTTAATTATTTCGAGTTATCCCAATATTCTAGTAATTAATAATTCATATTTTTCACTCAATCTCTTGATTTTGTTCCATTTTAATGAAAATAAAATATTTGGTTTTATTTTGAACAAGTAATGAGGAACATAATTTAAATTTGCAAATGAAATGTGAATTTAGCAGAGCTGGAAGTAGAGATATAATTGCTTCATTTGAATCTTTTTTTTTTCAGTATTAATTTTTTTCGTTAACTTATGTGTAAAATTGTGTAAATGCTTCTCTATCCTATCTTTTTTTTATTTATATTACTTTATGGATAAGTTTCATTCAATTGTTCATAAAGAACCAATAATTTTGATATTTTTTTGTACATTATGTTATTGTCTTTGATTATAAAATAGTTTAGTTCTGATGTGATACTTCTTTTTTCAAATTTTATGGTTAAATTGTTTTCAAATTTTATGCACACTGCATAAAACTTCTTGAAGTAACTAACTTTGTAAACAAATATCTTCTCTACAATTTATTTAACATTTCTTAATGAAAAATAAAGCTTTTTTTAAAAATACATATATTATAAAATGAATGTTATTTACATTTCTGTTGCCAGATACTCTTTTTTTTAAACTTGCATTTCTTAATGAAAAATAAAGCTTTTTTTTAAAAAAATACATATATTATAAAATGAATGTTATTTACATTTCTGTTGCCAGATACTCTTTTTTTTAAACTTGCACATGAGTTAGAAATAACTAAAAGAAAATGTATTGCTTCTTTTAAAAAAATTGCTGTTTTTAGTATAAATTTTAGGATAAAAAAATGATTTATATCTTTGAAATATTTTTAAAAAATTTAAAATCAAAACAAATTTGACTTGTATTTTAATATATTTCATTGGTTTATTAAAGAAAATGTTTTAATTTTTTTTTTTTGCTTGATTATATTGTTAAGAATTATAGATCACAAATAGCTATCTTTTTTCAATTCCTACACTATTAGCTCATACTCTCTATTTATTTATTTATCTTGGGGGAATTTTCAATCGTTAATAAAATACATTTTAAAGTGCTCAATTGAGCTGAAATTTTATATACATGATTATTTTGGATGGCAATACAATAGTTTAATTATAATTCATAAAAATTAAATGATTAAAACTAATTATTCAAAGAATTACAAATACAGCCACATTGGAATCATTTTTGGCAACTTGTGTCAAGAAAAGGTTTTTTTCTTGCGTTTTAAAGCATTCAGTTGAACTGAAATTTTATATGTATGATTGTTTTGGATTAATAAAAATTAATTACCACTAAAATAAAATTTTTCTTTGTTGATCTAAGTAGGAATTGACTTAAATTTTTTTTTTTTATATTACTTGTTATGTGATTAGTTTTCTTTACCAAACTATTTGTATTGAAGAATGTTTTATTTGATTTCAAAATAATTTGTTAAATTTCACTCAAAAAAGTTATAGAATAAAACAAAGTATAATTTTTTTCTTTTATTGTGGTTTCTGTGAAATACTTTTAGAGTTTTTTAATATGGACAATTTTTTTTTTTCAGGAAATGTTCGCCACTTGAGTTCACCTCTCTGGCAAATGACCAGTTTGACATCTCTGTACCTGAACAACAATGCCCTGACTAGTATTCCGAGTGAAATATCCCTTTTAGTTAACCTTGCTCATCTCAATGTATCATTCAACCAACTACGAAACATTCCTCCTGAAATGGGAGACATGACATCTCTTAGAGAATTACTCTTGAACAATAATAATATTTCAACTTTGCCAACACAATTAGGAAAGCTATTTAAATTATGTAAACTAGGTAAATATTTTTACTCATTTATTTTTGATTAACACGCTTGTAATATGTGTAAATAAAATTTTATTTTTTTTATCTCTATTTTTTCTGCAGTGCAGTAGTTTTCTGTAGAAATGGTAGTTAAAAATATTTCTTGAATATTCCTGTGTGCATTAGCTTAAAAAAATGGAAATTAAAATTTTGGTCAAAAACATATATTGATGTAAACCATTGGTGTAAAGGAGGAATATTATATTTTTACCATTTGTTTTATATTATATTAAAAAGTAGATTGTGATTTGTAACTGTATTTTATTGTTTTTAACTGTATTTAATTTTTTTCTCACACCATACAAAAAAGAACATTGATTCTCAGTTGCAAATTTTCTAATAACCTTGTCTTTTCATTCGGTTTGTTTCTTCTAATTTTTCACTTTGCTTGTCTTCAGGTTAACAGAAATCATTGCTTATTCATCATTGTTATCATCACTGTTACATAAATAACTTTTAAAAACTTATTTCTACAAAATAGATTTGTCTTTTAAGTATTGGAACTTTTTAAGAGATTATTGTTTTGTTTTTTCCTTTTTTTAATAGTGTTCACAAATTTATAGACCACTTGATCCATTTTTACATTTTCTCCATGATTTTGTTTTTTTTGTAAAGTAATATACACTCATAGACAAAAAAAAAAATTCACGCACCAAGTAATAATTGCGGGATCGTAACGAAATTTAGCGTGAAGGTACATGTCGGGGAGTTATGCAAATGATTAGAAATGCAGCATGATTGTGCATTACATATAGCCGGTAGAAGGCGTTTAAAGTCGTTCTCCGTGGAGTATAAAACTGGTAACCAAAGCTTGTTTGAGTGTGCTGAATCGTTTACAAAAGAAGAGCTGAGGTAGACATGCCATTACGCCGTTTTCAAAGACAATATGAGCAGCTGTCGCAGTTTGAGAGAGGGAGAATCATCAGCATGATGGAAGCTGGGTGGTCAGCTAGGCGAATAGCTCATCAATTAGGCCGCTCTGATTGTGTTGTGAGAAGGTGTTAGGGCCAGTGGATCTGAGAGATGTCATTTACACCAAGACAAGGCTCAGGATGCCCTTGACAGACCAGTCATCAAGAAGACTGCCACATCATAAGAAATGCATGCATATAGCCAACTGCTTTATCGGCTGCCATCCAGGCACAGGTAGCGCCTTCACTAGGGCCCCTGTGTCTTCTCAAACCATTTGAGAAGACACAGAATACTGAAGGACAATGTCCCAATTGTCCTTCCATTACTGAAGGACATTTGGGATCACGGCACCCATTACATATGCTGCCTTTGATGCCCACCCATCGACGCCTCCATTTGGAGTTGTGCAGTGCACAAGGAAACTGGACTGCAGTGGAATGGAACCAGGTCGTCTTTAGCGACGAATCCAGATTCAATCTCGGCAATGATGACAATCATGCTCGTGTGTAGGGACGCCTCAATCCTGCTTTTGCTTTACAGCGACACACTGCTCCCATAGCTGGTGTGATGGTATGGGGTGCCATTACCTACAATACACGGTCACCCCTAGTATTGATCCATGGCACCATGACAACCCATTGGTATGCCCATGACATCCTGCAACCACATGTGTTGCCATTCATGCAACGGCTCCCACGAGCCATTTTTCAACAAGACAATGCTCGGTCTTACACAGCAAGGGTGTCACAAGATTATCTCCGCACTGTTAAAACACTTCCTTGGCCTGCCCGATTCCCAGATTTGTCTCCAATCAAGCATATTTGGGATCATTTGGGATGGCAAGTCGGCCTTCCCACGAGTTTGAACGAACTAGAGGCAAGGTTACAGCAAATGTGGAACAAAATTATCTTAAAACATCATACAGAACTTGTATGCTTCAATGCCCGATCATATCATATCGTGCATTCGTGCTAGAGGGTTTCAACAAGGTATTAAATCCTCCTTTCTTTTGCCTTTTTCTCTGATATAAATGATCCTTTTTCTTTGATTTTCTAATCATTTACTTACATCAAAGAAGTCATTACATGTGTAAAATTTTGTTTCATTTTGATTCATTCTTGGTGCACTAGTTTTTTTGTCCATAAGTGTATTTAAAAATTATTTTATGATATAAAATTATTAGCTATTGATTTACTGCATAGTTGATTAATCTTATGCTTAGAGATTCATGTAATAGTTATTTAGTTATAAGATATTGATTGCAATAATTCAATTTTTGTAAGTTGCATATTGTTAACTAACAAAACATGGAAAATATGGATTTAAATGACATTATGTTGTCACTAATAATGACTTCATAAATGTATTAACTGTGTATTAAAGGTTATATAAATAAATGTGAAGCATTTAAAATTACATTTTAATATAATGATGGTTTAAATAATATTATCATCTTTTTTTAAGAAACATGCTTGATAAAGTTATAATGCAAAATTTGACATTGCTGTAAACGTCTTTTATTAATTGAGACATTTTCATCTGACTAATTTGGTATAAGTAATCAATATAAATTTGATACTAAATCCAAATTCGTAGAGATTTTTAAAATCTAATAGTTGATAAAATGGTTAATATAAAAGTTCTATGTAACACACACATCAGTGTAACACTTTTGTAGAATTTTTATACTGATATTGCATATTATGATTTCAGTATGTTGTAATACTCTTAATAAAAGTCAGCTGTAGAGTATTATAATCTTAGTGTGTTACAACATTTGAATGGCAAGACTTGGCACAATTAATATTTTTATTACTGTTCAGTTTATAGTATGCACATAGCTATGAATAATCTAATAGCATTGTGATAATTTTGTGTTGAATTTGGAGCAATGTTTTCAATTTTCCTAACATGACGTTAATGGTGTTGGAATTAAGGGAATTAAAAAATATAAGAATTGGGGCATGAAATGTGTTAGCAAAAATTTGTTTCTATTGTTGATTCTACCAAATACATGATTTTATTTGAACAGATTTTTTTTCTGTTAAAAAAGACAGTTTCACATGGGTTATAGTAACTAGTATTTTTTTTATAGAATTGCTTATTAATTAATTTTTATTGTTACTATATTGTGTTTATTATACAAGGACTTCATATATGGTCTTTTTGTAAAATTCTAATTTATTTTACATCTTTGGTGACAGAAAGGGAAAATGATTCCTAATTGTACCAATAGCTCATTTTTCTGCTTTGGACTTCTGTCAGATGTGATGATAGTTATTCGCCAAACTGACAGTAAATAGAGATATTCTGGAATAGGAGGGATGTCAATCTCATTTCTCTCCACCAATCAAATTTTTTCAAGTAAAAGTCACATAGGCTGCAGAGCATTTAGTTACGATGATACTTTTTCTTTTCTTAATTTTTGTTCCTTGTGATTCATATCATAATGCTTATTGCTAATAATTGTTTGTAATCAACCAAATTATTTCGTTTTTTATCTCTCACAATTCAAATTTTTCTTAAATATCAGTTTTTGTTAGCAATTTTTTGTTCAGTTTTACTACTACTTGGTTTTGGTAAAGATGTACTGAATGCAAAAGTCTAAAATAGATGAGTAATCAATAACAAAAATTAATAAGAGTTTTTAATAAAGAATCCATATTTGTTTTTGAATATTCAACTTACTGGCCACAAAATAAAAGCATAAATCAATGTAACAAACTCGTTTTCCATATTATCTCAAAATGGAGCATTTGATGTTAAGCATATAAAGCAAGACAGAAAGTTACTGGTCTATAATCATTATTGTATCATTGACTTAATAAAATATTTGCTTCTATTGGTGGGGGTGAATTGTGCATCAATTCAGCTGGGCTAATAATAGTTCATTGATGAATATTATGGTTGTTATAGACAGTGTTCACTCTGCATTCTGTAAAAAGGAATACAGAGAGAATTTACACTTTTAATAATTCGTTCATTGGTGGATGCTGTAGTTCATGATAAATAATTAGAAATTTAAAAAATTAAGCTACCTTTAATAAAATTTGTGCTGTTGGTTGAGCTACAAAAGTATTCATCGTAGGCTGCAAGTTTGTTTTAAAAGAAATTTCAGTCAACTTCTCAAGAGTACTTTGATTATTTCCGTTGTGCACAAAAAATGTTATTTGAAAATTTTGTACAGTTTGCTTCTAAGTTGAGTGCAAATTTGACTGCTATTGTCAGATGAGAAAAGTAAATGATTTTAAATCCTTAATCTTGGATAAAATTTTTGCGATGTAGTTCAGAAATCTGTCCCATGTAGTAGGGAGTAATTTGGTTTGAACTTGAAATTTTAGGTTGCACACATGATATGTCATCAAATGAATCCCTTTTTACAAAATCATTTTCAAATAATATTCACAAAAGAAATGAGTACTTCAATAAATCCTAACATTAAACAATTTGAGAAGAGTATATCCTAGTCATCTGAAATGTTGAATTTGGAACATTATATATCATCGGTGTAATTATCAGACTGCGTAACTCCATCTGGGATGCTAATTTGATACAGTAGGGCTAGGCGCCAAGTTGTTTATGTTCGCCAAGATAGGCGATAATATCGTAATATGGTTTACTTTGATATTTTTATCGTACACACAATAATGTGGTTGCCATGGGGATAATTTATATTAGTGTTAGTTTTTTTTTCTTTTTCTGCGGGATCTCTGCTAGGCAAAAGTAACACATTGTTACAAATTTTGTGTAATGAACGCTTAAAATAGTGTAAATAATTTTTATCTGGAAGTGTAATACATTAATATTATTTTCTGTTTCATTTATTTTATGTTAAAATCTTGCCACCATCTCTCCCTTCGAAATGTAGTTTTATTATGAAATAAAAAAAAGTAGTGATTATATATACTGATCGAGGAATAAATTAAAAGCGGAGCGTGCACTGAGGCATGGCGTAGACAAAACAAAAGGATTAAGGAATCGCGCCAAAAAGCGCTTGGCTCGTTGCACTCCTATATGAAATCTGTAACACCGATGGAGTTACGCAGTCTGATAATTAGGCCGACAATATATAATTCATGTTACAGTAGAAACATTGTAAACATGTAATTTAAGTTGTTGAATGCTATATCAACTTTAAAGAATAAAATTAAGAATTGTTTTTCTTCACTCATTAAGGAAATTTAGATCTATTAACTGTAGAGGTTGTAGAGAGAATGAACTTAGCTGTAGTGCAATAGTAGGTGAACAGCAGTTGAAAGTTGTAGGATTGATTCAAAGTTGCGAGAAAGATGAGTTGTTGGAAGTGAATGGTTTGGGGGTAGATTCTTAGAAAAAATTTTGAAACACCATACAATGTATTTTACAGATGTTAGCAAGAAAGAATTTTTTATCCTTTTGGTCTGATTTCACCATTTATTTTTAGTGCATTAAATTGATAGTGGTTACAGGAAATTTGGAAGAGAGCATATATATATATATGATTGAGACGAAGAGTTACCAGAAGACTTGCAACAAAAGTGAATTGCATGATATAACAAAACTGAAAAATTTTAAAGAATGTTTCAAAGTGTAAAAATGGATATAGAGATGTATGTGTTTCATTATGCTTTACCAAATGCTTACAGAGCAGTTGTCTATTTCAGATATGGTGCAAAAATGTAAAATATTATAAAGTTGCTTTTATAATGTCAGAGTAGAGTTTTGCTCTTAAAAAAATTGACAGAATCTCGTTTGGAATTGATAACTTCATTTGTAGATGTTACAGATGGAAATTTTGTTGAGTGTTTTCAAGTGTTAAATAGGTAAAATGTGTTTGGAGGCAATTTCTGTGTTACATGGTATTAGATAAAAGGAAATGAAGAGAAATTTGAACAGTTTGTTACCATTTAGACCATGGTGATTCAGGAGAGATCCATTCCATCTGAAGATATTGAGTGACTAATTTATGAGAGGAGTTTTGGCTGAGATTTTTGCATTTGAAGAAGAATGGTGGTTAAGTTCATTTTGGTTTTAGAAAAGTAGTAAGATTGGCCTAAACAGTTGGTGAAAGGGACACAAATTGTAGACAGTGGATACGAACGATTCTGTCAAGAGTTCATGGTTTGATTGGAGTTAGCTAATTGAGTCATTAAGCTAAGTTACAATATTATGATTCAGGTAGTTCTAAGAACTGAACATAAATGAAATATCTAGTTTTAGAGAAAGTAAGGATATTAAAGATTCTTTTAACTTCTTTAAACCCATTTTTGGACAATTGTGGCTTACTAGAAGGAAGACTTTGAAATATCAGCTTACCACAGAAATTATAAAATATCTCCTATTATTACTCTTATTATTATTATGTTAATGTCTCCTATTTTAAATAGAAAAACCATCCATTAAAAAAGTTACACTGTTCTATAAAAAAAGGGAACGTTGATACAATTTTTGTCAATCCTTATGTAAAATGAGCCCCTTTTTGTCCCATCACCCACTATTTTTCTTGATACCCTCTCTCCAATTTCTATCACTATTTGATAATTTTGTGGCCATGACTTTGATGTGGAAGAGGCAAAAGGATTATTTTAACACTTAAGTGTAAAAATAAAAATGTCTGTAATAAATAATAATGATTAATATAATATATAATAAGTGTAATTCATGGTAAAGTACCTTAATCTGATGCTTGCTTTCCTCTTGTATCTGAAGTAGAAATTTCTCGTATCAATGACCAGCTGTATTCTGACAACATACTTGCAATCCATTCGCCTGAAAGTCTCCTCTCAAAATGAGCATTGTTTTTATGGAACTGTTCTCGTATTCTTTTGAAAGTGCTTGAACTTGGCTGTCTCATCATCATAGGAAGCAGCATTTTTTGTGAAGCCCGTTTGTTGACCTGCGAGTGAGAGCAATAACTTTCAAATCAGTGTAAAGTGATGGCGTGTACAAATGGGGAAAGAGAGTGTGGCGATATTTAAATAAGCCAGTAACTGCCTCCAGAGAGGAGTGATCACTATTGTCTAGCAGTATGTTACAAGCTTATGAATCCATAGGTCGCAGGTTCTAATCTCCAACATTGGCTGAATACCTATGAATTCAATGTCAGGATGGAACCCACGACCTGTGGATTCATAAGGATGTAACATACCACTAGACAAAAGGGATCACCACTGTTCGGAGGCTGTTGCTGGCTTATTTAGATGATACCACTATAGAGAGGTCTGTGTATGTCACTGGCACAAAGTTTCCAGTTATCATGATAACAAATTTTATTAAAGAGATTTAACTGATATTTTCATAAGTCTCTTTTTTTTTTAACCACAGTATATGTGCAACTTGGACTGATGGTAAATCATTTGCATTGGTCAACAGCACAACTTTAAAGCTTGTCTTTGATGAATCTGTAAACAATCTCTATTTGTATAGATCACAGGACACCTTCAATTTTATCATTATTTTTTTTAAAATTAGAGTAGAAAATGAAGCCTTCATCTTCCAAAAAAGTAGTAGCTGCATAGCTAAGTGATAATCTTTGCAAACTTTTAGCTGGCCTTGTTGAATTGCAGTAGCAAGTTCATTGAAGTGCCTGAAGATTTGCTGTTTAGAGAGGATGGTGCATGTTAAATCTGTCAAAATGTGAAAGTATTCCTTCCATTGGCAGAGTGGAAGTCTGGAGTGGGTGGGTGCCAGCACGTGTGTTGTCTTTGTCACTTGACTGTGGTTCCAGATTGCAGATCCATCACCTGTATTTTTGCTTTAAATTAAAATAAAATCTGAAAAGTTCACAATTTACTGTCTGGTCCTAAAAGAGATTTTTATGCCTCGAGTTGAGGGTGTCGTTGAATTAAATCACATGGATGTTTTTTATTGTTGTTTGATGCTGGTTCTAGCTGTTGCTGAAAGTCTTCCAAATCCATTTTTAAGTTTAGAATATAGGTTTTGGGGGACCACTAGGATTGGCAAAAGATTTGTTGCAAGTTGACTTTCTGATTGTGAGAAATATTTCCACTAAGAAGATAATGATACAGGACTACAGTGATAAAGCAATGAACTTCAAATTGTGTCGAATCAGGAGATTTATTGCACAAAACACAAAGTAGGTGGAGTTATTCAAACTTGCAAGGTACATTGAATCCAAACTTTCTTGCAAGGCTGCATGGTCTATCCTTCCTCCCCTCACTTTTAGCTGAAACTGTTGCTATATATTTTATTATTTGGGGGAAGAAAAGGGGGTAGGGACATTTAACAATAAAATAATTATTCCCCCTTCCAAGTTTAATTCTGAAGGAAATTACTGAACTGTAATTAAAATGGAGGGCGTGGGGATGTCCTGAGGAAACAGTGGGTGAAGGGACAAAGTAGGGAAGGGTGCATTCAGATTTCAAAAGGTATTTTACTTTTTGAATATACAGAAATGTTTCCAAAGTAATCTTCTTTCATGCAGAGCGCAGTGTTATTAATGCAGTTCAACTATTTAATGTAGTTGCATGAAGAAGTACAATTAAAATATTAAATTGAATTATAGAAGCATAAACCACCATCTTTTTTTTTGTGGTGAAAAATAAGAAATAATCATTTGTGTCAAATTTTGCTTCGAGAGCAACACATGATTACATTTTTAAATATGCTGTTGACTTTGACAGATCATTTCGGGTTTATGATAGTAAGGCTCAGAGACCCAGTGACCAATAGTGCTATTATTTCCCTCCATCATTGGGTTACAATGTTTGAATGCCTAGAAATCATGATGTTACCATTTTTTTTTATATTTGTACTTAATCATTATAAAAATGGCCTCAATATTTTTATACATTTGGAGTTAAATTTACTGGCTATCCTTATCAAATGATGATACTGAGAGAAAATGTTATGTAATAAGTAGTAAATATATACTATACTTAATTTTTCTTAAATAATTTATTTTTATTGGTCTTTAGTAATCAAATGTAAAAAAGAGGTCTCCCTTTATATTGGATCTTGTTCTTTTTGGACGTTATTTTTTGTGTTAATTGAATCTAAGCATGCTCAATGGGATATTAAACTAATTTATTGTTTTGTGGGAAGTTGTTTCAAAAAAAAAAAAAAATTTATAAAATATGACGTGCATGTCTCTTTATGGGATAGATTTGGATTAGAAAAATGCTTGCTATATATTTACATACATCCTCACATAATGAAGAGCAATTAAACATATCTAGTTTCCTAAATAGAGCCATTTTTCACTGTGATGATAGTAGAAATTCATTATGGAACTCGCTCTTCAAGACAATGGATGTTTTGAAGAACCCCACATGTCTATGGCCACAGTTTTGCACTAATTCATGAAAATTGATTGAAGGATGGTACATAGTTTTGGGTATTTCTTTATAATGGCATACTAAATGTGATTAAGGACTGTAAGTCTATTAATATCTGTGAAGTATTTATTTGAGCATTCTAATAAATTTTTGGGAAAAAGAGATAACTTGAAGAGTTGCTCTGTTGGATGAATAAAATCTTCATTGTGATATTTTGATGATAAACTGGAGCATGTGGTTATCAATTGTTTCAAAGTAATGTTCACTTTGCAATGTTTGATGTCACAGGTAGTAGCCTATTTCAGTTCCTATAGTTCTGTACAGGAAAACTGTCTCATCCAATTTTTGAAGTGCCTTTGGGGATGGCAGATCTGTTTCTTATTTTTTTGATTTTCCTTGCATAGCTTCTTGAATTCTAGACATAGCTTGAATTTTTCTGACCTTATTATCTGATAATCCACTCTTGTTTTCTTGCCCTAGTGGTGATGTATCTGTGAAAAATTTTTATTCTGTTAAGTTGGCAGATGCATTGTTTGGAAAAGTGGGGTTGGTCATTTAAAAAAAAAAAGGTTAGATTGGAAAGGGATTATATGAATGGTATTCCAGTTCAAGTTGCTTT